>JAREIK010000385.1:11332909-11785409 GCA_029783825.1 Sapria himalayana
TTCTAAAAATTTAAAAATATGATTTTAGAAACAAATTCTTTCCATTTCTAATTATGTTGTTATTTGATCATAGCGATGGAATTAGAAATGGAATAGAGCATTTTTGATTTAATCTTTTCTTGTAGTGATTTAATACATCATATTTTTTAGGTTATTATTTGCATGTTTCTTAAGGTGGTTAGTGTCACCTATATTCTTATAAGTATATATTTATAATATCCATTGTATTGATTCTTTTTTGATACCCTTCATATCTTTATTTTTTTAATCTTAAAGTGAGTTTATACCATTGATGTTTTCTAATTTTAGATTTTTTAGAAAAATGGGTTTAAGTTGAGGCCTTTAGAAAGAAATAGTTTTGGCCTCAGACCTTTTGGCTAGGTTGTCATTATTATCTTTATCTATGTCAAATTCATTATATTAAACTCGTGATTTTTCATTTTTTATTTATATTTCAAAATTTAAAAAATTTAATTACAAAATGTAACAAATTAATATAAAATATTATATACCACAACCACAACCACATAAATTTATTTGTGTAGTACCAAAGTTGTAGTTCACTTTCCACCTCTTCTTCACTTTTTCTAAACTTACTAGGTTATGCCATCCACTAGCACAAAGAAATAACATTGAAAATAGAAATTATAAATGGGCATACAATTTAGAAGAGAATGAGAGAGAGAGAGAGAGGAGATGAAGAAAATATGAGAGGAGAATATGAAATTCTAAAAATTTTTATTCTCTATTTATAGAAAATTTTTATAGTAAAAATCATATATTTGTATTTACTTTTTTTTAATTAAAATGAGCAAAAACTCGACAATGGTTGAATTTATGCTTGTAGCTATTGGAAAGAAATCCTAAGACTACATATTATTCTATATTTATAAATATTTTATCTATTTTATGCAACTTGAAATGTGATAAACCATCCCTATTGTTTTTAATGTTAACACCTATTATTTGAAAACAACAGGCAACTAACTTGGGAGTAAGGCCATTTTTTTAACAAATAAATAGGCCCATGAGTCCGTGACCCATGACCTATGATCCATACTCAGTCACGGGTCATCGTGACTGTAGAAAGTGCCGATGAGCTAGGCATGCAAGTTGTGCTTGGCTCAGTACGTGGCATGACAAGCCTTGACCCAGCACGCCATGAGTCATGCCGCATTCTTGCATAACCTTAGTCTAGACATGCTTCTGGATCATGCCATGTCATGCCAAACATAACTATTTTGGGTCATTCCTTGTGTCGTATCTGATTTGGCCAACCCACATGACAACTCTACAAGTATCTTACTGGTGCTAATTGTTACAACAAAGTCCAAATACCATGACTTGTTTGATAATTTTTTCTGAATCTAATTGCTAAGTGTTATTAACTTGTTTGAAAATGGATAGTTATGATTTAGTGTTGTTTGTATTTTTTGTTTTTTTTTCCTTTTTTACACCCTTATATGAGCTAAAGCTTTGTGATTGAGTTAACGCCTCTTAATCCTTAAATCAAAATAATTAGAAAAAATAGTACTAGATAAAGAGCTGATAAATAACATATAGAGGACACTATTAGTAACATAGAGCCCTGAGACAATAAATGTGCAAGTTGTCCAATAGTTCATCCACTATCATATATTGAGAGACTATTGGAGGCCCATGATGAAAAATAGTTATTTGGATATTAGATTGTAACTAGTGAAAATTAACTATTTTAAGTTAAAATTGAGTTGTATAGTTATAGTTCAGTAGCACTAGTATAGTGAAAGAGCATCGGAGGACCTTAATGGACAAGACACAATATTTTTGGAGCTATGTGATACTATAAAATTGAATGGAGTTGGTCCCAATGCAATTAGGTTATGCTTATTTATATTTTTTAAGTGATAAAGTATAAAGTTATTTCTAGTATTTACTACATAACTCCATTGAGAGATGGAAGGAAATAGTAAGGATATTTCTCACTAAATTCTTCTCACCTCAATTTATATTTCAATTACGAAGCTAGATAAATCAATTTTAGTAAGATAAGCTTGAGCATCAGAATATATATGATGTTTGAGATTCTTTTAAGGAGTTGTTGAGGAGATATCATCCACATAGAATTAAGTTGTAGTTCCATACCAAAATCTTATACAATAGGCTAAAATATATGATGAGATACATGATTGATATGACATATTATTTATTTGATGAGCTAGCAAAAAATAACTATCAAATACTAATAGATAGCTCATTTGGGAGAAGACAAGCTAGGATATTGAAGTTGAATCAGTTTACTATCATTTAAGTAAAGTTAAAAGTTTTTCTACGAAAGCTTGATACCTAAAAAAAAGAGAATGTTAGAAGAATCATTAGTTTACATCTGCATGAATCAGTGGACTTTGACCAAATTTAGCAAATGGAAGAAGTCTACCAAATATAAAGTAAATGGTACATGTTTCGAACCAACAATAATATCCTAATGCAATACTAACAAATGTGAAAAATTATACATTTTTTTTTGTATGGAAGCTATGGGATTGAGATGCATAATATGGATAATCTTCTAGAAATATTGAAAATAATATTTAGTTATACTTATCAAGGAGATTCAAGTTTTAATTTATAGTAATCATAAAGAGAAGAGAAACTATACTTGAAAGAAGAGATGCAAATTATTAGTAGAGTTGAAAAGAAAGAATAATGACTAATACAATTAGACGAGTGCACTTGAAGTGAGAATAAATCAATTGAGTTTAGTGATGAAACATATTGAGCAAATTCTCAAATAATTGATATTATCAATGGAGGGAGGAGTAAATGAACCACCAAGTGATATAAAAATAAATCCAAAAAATTGCTTCTCATTATTTCTTACAAGTTGTAAAGAGCTACTAAGGCATTATGGACAGAAGGATTCTAGAAAATTTGGAATGATAACATTGTGACTTTTCAAAAAATCATGGCTCCAAAGCAATAAATATATTTTGAATAATACAATTCTAGAATTTTTAGGGATGATGCTACAACTTCAAAAGTCATGGCTCCACTTGAAAATTTTCAAGAAGTTGTGGCCCTAACTAAAGAGAACAAAAAATATCGAGGATATGATGATGTGACACCTAATAAAGTTATGACTCTAAAAGAAGTGTAAGCTAAAATTTTACCTAAAAATAGAAAAAAAAAAGAAATAAAGAAACAAAGAAGCAAATAAAGATTACATGAAGCTATAGAGATTAGAATTAAACTAAAATTAAGTTTACAACGAATCTTCCATTTCCTAAATGATTTACAAAATAAAAATTAGATTAACACTTCAAGAATTTTCTTAATATATTCTAGAAGTTTAAAATGATATATCAATTATCAAAATACTAGCACAAATCCCAAACAATATAAAATTTATGAAATATATAATAAGTAGTAAGAGAAAGTTAGAGATGTACATATATGCGAATATGACCAAGAAGTATTAAATATCATTTTAAAAAATCTTTCGAGGAAATAGAAGCATCTCAGAAGCTTTACGATACTTTGCACTATTTGAGTTCATATCTTTTAGAAGACATGCAACTTAGGATTAAATATCAACTTAGATGTATCTATTAATTATATGAAGATTGAATCTTAGCAAAAGTATTTCAATATCTCTTACATTTATAATAGTGGATTGGACTCTCAAGCACCCTGATGGAATCATCAAAGATGTTTTGGTCAATATGGATATATTCATTTTCCTAGAAGCTTTCATTGTAATGGATATGGAGGAGAAAAACAATGCTTCATTAATATTGAGATGACCATTTTTTACCTTGAGACAAGCCCTTATCGAAGTCAAGAAATGAGAGTTCACTTTTCATGTTGATGAGGAATAAGTAAATTTCAATTTTTACAATGGCTTATGAGATTTAGATGATAATGAAATGAATTGTTAGAAAATCAACAATCTTTTCTATACTAAAATGCAACAAAATATAAATTTCTAGCGAAAGAATTTTATAGAAAATTACTAGCCAAATGAAACAAAGAATATAAAGTAGAAGAACAACTTTGGAGCTGTGATAGCAATGAAGACAATAAATGAGAAGAAGAAAAATTATATTGGAGCTGTGAAAATGAGGAAATAGGGAAAGATGACTACTATGAGATCATGATGAAAATTTTTGGTAAAATAATTTTGTAGAAGATTGCTACCTAGATGAAAACAAAGTAAATATAGCAGAAAAACAACTTTGGAACTGTGATAGTGATGAAAATAATAAATGTAAAGAGGAAAAATTATATTAGATCTATGAAAATGAGGAAACACAGGAAGATGACTGCTATGAGGTCATGGCTAATGGTATTTTTCTTTTATAATTGTTAATGTGCAATACACACATGGATAACTATCCCACTCAGAATTATAAAATTTTACATTATTTCTCTTTGTAGCCTCCTAAATAATGAAACATATAAACATCATTTCTTCATGAATATTAAAGTATCATCTACCCAAAATTTTCTAGTCTATTCATTAATGACATATTGAATCATGAACTTAAAAGTTGAATCTTCAAGTATTGTCAAAGAATTGGTTTTTCATAGCTTACATTCTAGTCCATAATCAATATTGTCAAAGAATTCCATCCATGGAGTCTACTTTAGAGTAAACTTAGTTTGAGTTTGAAAATAACTTGTCATTTTTTCTATTTTTACAATGAACTATCATAATACACTTCACATCCTTATTATAGTAGGTTTTCACTCCATTAGGTGCCTGCTGAAACTCACATAGGGTAAGATTATCTTGGTTTTCATGAAATCATTTCAATATATTTATGTGAATGACAAGATGTACCTTAAGCTTCAATGATAATGACAGTAAGGCCTTGTGGACTCATATGTGTCAATGTAATAAGTATAATTTTATAAGGATCAAGTCTCCAACATTATAATTCCTATATGATATCTTGCTACATGCTTACTTCTTAGATTATTTGGTTGTTCTATTTAGTTAATCTATTACCAAGGACACTTGTTCATACCACTCCTAGTACATTAATATGTTGTTAGATATTAGCTTGAATATCCTACTACAATAGTGTTTAGGGCACATGATTGTAACCCATGTTACAATCTTGAAAAGGACACTATCCTATAATCTTGTCCACTATAAGTTACAAGAGAATTAGGTCATATCTAATAATTATGGTCAATTTCATTATGAAACACTTTCAAAGTACTTAAGAAATATTTTCTACAACGCACTCACTATCTCAATTTGTTTATTTCTTTGGAGGGTCAACACAAATAGAAAATTCCAAAATTAATCTTGTAATCTTGATTATTTTTTCAAAATCAACCCATAAGTCTTATGTCTCGATTACTTATGATAGTTGAAGAATACCCTAATATTTCACTATGTTCTCAAAGAATAATTTTGATACTTCTTCTATTGGGCATTCCCATGTTGGTGGATGAAGATACCATACTTGGAAAATTAATGTATCTCAACCATAATTGTTTCATACATATTGGTTTTCTAAACACAATGAAATGCATTGATATGATCTTTCATAGACATTCTAAAATTAGTAGAGTTTGTAGGAGACCATCATGAAGCTTCTTCTTTACCTTATATTTTTGTCACACCTGACATATTTTTTACATATGCTTCAACATCTCTTTTTAATTATGGCCAATGATATTTTTCTTCTTTAAATGTTAATGTGCAATACATACATGAATAACTTTCCCACTTGGAATCATGAAATTCTACATTATTTCTCTTTGTAGCTTCCTAAATAATGAAACATATAAATATCACTTCTTGTTGAATATTAAATTATCATCTACCCAAAATCTTCCAGTCATTCATTTAATAAGATATTTAATGGATTCTTATATTAAACTTTGAGATTTACCTGTAACAATCAACTCTATTTTTCACCTTAATTCACCAGACATCATATTGGTCTTTCTTAGCTTACATTCTAGCACATGATCAATATTGTCAAAGAATTCCTTCCATGGAGTCTACTTTGGAATAAACTTAGTTTGAGTTTGAAAATAACTTGTCACTTTTTGTATTTTCACCATGAATTGGGAACCCATGAAATAATGGCTCCATACTCATAGGAAATAAATTATATATATAACTTATTTCTCCAAGACTAAATATCATCACTTTGTTTCACTTAGTTTATTGCTTCCAAAAGATGCTAGTTGACCTTGTTTAAGAATACCTAGATAACAAAATTAAATGCATCCATATAAACTTAATCGAGCTTCAAGTAATTCAATAAGGCCAAGGCTAGTTCATCTATAATGGCTTTCTTTAATCAAATAAAAACTTCTTGGCATGTTGAGTTCCAATCCAATATTTTTTTTTCTTTAATATATTTGTTAATGAAGCGACAATGTAAGATTATCCTCGAATAAAATGTCTATAATAGATCACAAGCCCAAGTATAAAATGTCTATAATATGGATCACACTCAACAAAGGTCTATACTTTATCTTTGTCCATTCAAATCATTTTATTTTCTACAATATGATCGACAAATAAAACTTGGTACTGCCATGATTATCTATGAGATGTTGAAGGCTTGGTAATACATGCATAGTCATAGACAACCATTTCATTTTCATTTATTAATAATACTTGCACCCCATAGTTTGACTTTGATGATTGGATTAATCTCATATCAATTAGTTCTTTGAGTTATATTCTTAACTCTTTGAGGAGCCCTTGATGGGGTCAAGATTTGGACACTTGCTTTATTTTATATTCTATTTCTCTTTTGGTGGCAACCACTTGGGTAGTGACATCCATAAATAACTCTAGAAGTTTTAAAACTTTCCTTTGAATCTCATTTGTGCATTTCATTATCTTGTAATCTTTTAAAATTACCAAGTAAGTCATCTTATTCCACCTTACTTTTTTAAAAAATTGAATTGTTTAGTGTGTTGAGGAGTCTTAAGAACTCTCGCCACATTAGGATAATCCATTCACCATGAGGATGAAAAGTACCCATGTAATTGGTAAAAGGTATTAATAGTGCATACGCTTGGTCTAGAAAATTAAGGTCAATCACTCAATCATAATCATCAAATGGGATTACATCGATATTCCCTTTCGCTTTCCACCCTCTAATTTATAGTTCAATCTCAAATGATTCTCAAATAGTTGAGACTTTTTTAAAGTTGACATTTTGATCCATCCATTTTCTTTTCTAATATAGTTTATTTGTAGTGTCTTCTAAAATGAAAATGTTTGATGCACAAGTATTAATTAGATTGGTGATCTTCTAGTTGACTATAATGACATCCTTAAACATTAGTCCATTTCACTTTCCAACGTTCTTGATATTGATCTATTTTAACATAATTGAGTGACCTCATTCTTTGGGTCCTCTATCACCATGATAATCATAGAATAATGCATTTAGTGTAATCCATTGCACATCATGTAATGACTTCCTTTCTTTTTCTCATCTTGGGAATATCTCTCTTTGTATGATGAGAGTTTCATTATTACCTTTGATCTCTTTATTAGAAGAGAGTCTTTCATTATTACCTTTGATCTCTTTATCTTCTTTGCTTTTCTCTTTGTTTCTAGAAGAATTACGTAATTCTACTTCATGAATTTCATCAAGAATTTTACTACTGACATTGCTCAAGCGAGATCTTGAAGACCTCTTATTTGTATCTTTCATTTTTACTAGAGTTTAAGGCTGTCCATAAAAGAGAAAGTTGTCTCCCTTTCTCCTGCGTCACATAACTAGAGAATGAATTTTGAGAATTCTCATACATGTTCTCTTACTTCCCACATTATGCGAGCCTTTATAACTTTTCTCACCTCACCGTCCACACATTATGTATAAAATTATTTATAAAACTTCTCTCTAGTATTAATGGGAGTACATTCATACCTTATTTCATCACATCTTTGACAATATCAAAGTAGTGTTATGTCCAAAAAAAAAAAAAACACATAGAGGTCATCCTAATCTTAATTCCATCTACAATGATGTTCATTGCTTGAAAGTTATGTATTATATCCTAAAGAGTGTTATCAATATCTTTCACCAATCATATGCCCTTAAATTCTTTAAACTTTGAAACATTCAACCGAGGTGCAAGTGTTGTAGTAAACATGTCTTTATACCATTCTTCTGGAAGCTGAGAGTTTTGCATAGATACCACAATGGCTTCTAAAGAAATAATTCTTGGATTTATTAACATTGATGGCCCCTTGCATCTTGTCATGAGTTTTCCTTCATGGAGACCAACCCTTTGATATCTTATCCGGCATCCTCAAATTTATCATGTGTTTCCTAAATGACTAACTCTACTATAACCATATAGGAATCCATGGAGAACATGATATCATTTGAACTAGTTTTTTTTATTTGCTACCCTTATACAAGGAATATCATGGATAGAATTAAAAGATTTTTTAAAGCAAAGTCATGACAACTGCACTAGATATGATATTACTTATCATGGAACACAATGATTTAGTATAGTTAAATGTGATCTTAGCCTTAAAATTATACCCCTCAAAAGCATAAGTCATAATACTCTAATCTCACTTAAGAGAAAGACTAGCAAGAATTTAACGAAAGAAACTTTTAGAGATAGAAAATTATTTTACAAATGATTATCAAAACTTTAATGGATAGGAGTGGGGGTGTATTTCAATATATAAAAAGAGCATCCTACGTTCAAGGTCAAGATCATGTTAAGTATTACGATCTTACATCACAAGAAATAAAATGAAAACACAGAAAAAAATTTAAAACATCAAGTGATCTCTTCTTGAGATATTCTAGAAAATTCTAGGATCTTCTAAAAGTGAGACTCCGTCTTGTTTTGTGTTTGGTTTGGGTCATGGTACACCGAGAAGACTGGACCTAATTATTGAATTTAAAGAAATAAAAATTTAAAAGTAAAAAATCCACCGGCCTAGCCCAATGCACCCATTTTGACTATTCTATGAGGTACATTCTTACTCCTCTAGTTTAGTTAAAAAAAAAAAAAATTAAAGCAATAAAGAAAATAAAATTTTAATCTTTCAAGTTTTTTCTAAATTTTAATTTTCTAAGTACTTAATATTTTCGTCGACAATAAAATTTTCCCTCCTAATGGGAGATGCTACGATTCATTTTTTCCAAAATAAAAAAGCCGAGTTAGTTATAAACTAACAATAAAAAAATTATAATAACATTACGAATAATGAAAACCTAAATCACATTTTTTTCTTTAAATGTTTTGCTACTATTTTTTTCTCAATTATATTGAAAAGAACGTCACCTCTTGGCAGTTGTACACTTTGTTAATTTCATTGAAACCCTTTTTTTAATGTAAAAAAAGATTATTTACTTTTTTATTCGCAACTAAAAATATTTAGTTTTTTTTTTAATTATTTTTTTAATCAATTTTACTTTTTAGAATTTAATGTTCTATTAAAGTTACACATAAAAAATTCGTGTCACGATGGGAGATGTCAGAATTTTCTTTCTTTTCAATTTATAATATTGATTTAATAATAAAAAAAAAAGAAGCCACAATATTGAAGCTACTAATCAACATATAATATTGATGATCACAATGAATCACATTGTGTGTTTCAAGAAATCATTTAAACGATGAATGAAGCACACATGCATAATATTCTTGTTTTTTAAAAAAGAAATTTAAAAAAAATATAATAATAAAAAATAGAGCTAAATATTTAATTTTTTTAATGTATTAAATTATTATTTTTAATTTAACATCGCCAATGTATGAGCCAAAATATGGTATAACTATAATATCATGTTGATAAAATATAATGCTATGAAATTAGTTGGATAACCAATATTTGATAATATATTCATATAATAATGAAAAAACTTTAAGAAATTATAATATTTCCCCCCAATTTTTACTAACATATATCTAAAATATTTTTAGACAATTTTAAATTTAATTATAAAGTAGCAAAAATATTACTCTATATCTTAGATATTGAAATTAGTGGGCATCATGATTTACTAATAACTAAGAAATTATGGTAGAGTAAAAAGGTATTATCAACCAATCTTTAAAAATTTTTAATTATTTTCATTTTAAATCTTCTCAATTCTACCCTTCTCAATTCCATGTGGGCCATTGGTTAATCTAACAACCCATCAAACCATCTGCTAAATCAACGGTCCACATGTACCACTAGGTTTTCCTAATGGTCATTGGGTTACGAAAATCAAAAACAAAAATATTTTCAATTTTTTTTATCTCTTAGCTAGCAATGCAATTACATAAAACCAACACACCGAATCAAATAAAAAACTCTGAAGTCAAATCAAAATAAGTAACAATAATACTGAGATGAATGACCACCTAGGAAGCCACTATATTACACGCATAAATTGGATATCATATTTTGATGTGATTACAAGTACGTTCATCGTCTCGGGTTCGGAACCATCAAATAATTTTATAATGATATATAAATATCAAGGATTTTTATATATATAATGATATAAAATTTAAATTATGTCATATTGATCAACAACAAAAATAATTTTATAATATTGTTTACATATTAAATTTCTATGATATGCAAATATATAAATATCAAGGATTTTTAGTGATAATTATGAATTTATTAATCAATCAATATTTATATGCCATATATTATATTGGTAACCATACAGATAGGATATACTTGAATATATCAATAATTTGTTTAGATATTTTCATCCTTTCTTATACATATAACATAAAGATTTATCACATGATTAATCATTCCAGTATAATTATTATCCAAACATATTAACTTTA
Source organism: Sapria himalayana (assembly GCA_029783825.1). Lineage (NCBI taxonomy): Eukaryota > Viridiplantae > Streptophyta > Magnoliopsida > Malpighiales > Rafflesiaceae > Sapria > Sapria himalayana. The sequence goes on from JAREIK010000385.1 coordinate 11,343,704, forward strand.
AAATTCATATGATATTTAATATATTAACATTATATAATCACAGGTAATAAGTTCATCCAATAATGGCTAGAATTGAACATATGCTTGTGCATTCACGCAATCAACTTATAGGAGATTCAAGATCAAGATGGGCAACAAGCAACAAAAAATTGATTTTTTTTTTTTTTTTTTTGGGGGTGAGGAGATGAGGCATATACCATTACAACAGCTCCAAAAAACTAAATGGATTAAATAGCAATCCCAATTTCCTTCTTCAGCTTCTCCACCTCCAAATAAGCAGTGGAGTGTGGAAGAAATTCATGGTAGTAGCTGCGGCTGAGATCATAAATTGCCACAGCAAGCTTTGGGATATCACGGGTTTCGTCGTAAGACAGTTTCCGTACAAATCGTGCGGGATTGCCCGCCCAAAGTTCCCCGGTGGGAATTCTCCTCCCTGGAGGAACTACAGATCCAGCTTCTAATATGGACCCAGTTTCCATCAAAGAGCCTTCCATCAGGATTGAACACTGGCCGATGACGCACTCGGGCTCAATTGTGCAGGATCGCAGCAGGCACCGTGCTCCAACGGTCACATATCTTTCTATCAATGTTTCTGCAGGCAATCCTGTCACAAGCAGCAACATGTTCAACATGGAAATTAATTGGCATTGAATCGAGCAACAGCGTGTTAGTCTGGTCGACAAAGAGGTTGAATGCTCCTATAGTAGGATCAAAAGTATGATTAGAGGTGCCAAACGGGCCGTGACGTGCCGGCACGGCTCATTTTTGCAAGGCACGGCAGTGCCACCTGTCGAACACTACATGTGAAACCCATTACGTGAAAATGCAATGGGTGGCCACCTTACATGGCCGGCCAATTACAATTGGCCACATGGCTGATTGTTTTTAAAAAATCACACTGCCCCGTCAGGCAGTCACCCAGGCCAGTTTACCGTGCCACCGGGCCAGACACACGGGTGATCACTAAGTAAAAATAATCAAAATCACATTGTCAAAAATCATGACTTTTCATTAAATCATGATCTTTCCTAAAATCATGACTTTTCATTAAATCACGAGCTTTCCTAATATTAGGATGTTTCCTAAAGTCATCGAGCACAAGTTAAATAAAGTAGGATTATTCTAAATAGTGAGATGAGAAAAAAAAAGGGGGGGGGGAAATATCGACAAAGAAATTCTTTTCCAACAGCCCAAAAAGAATTAAAGAGAAAGGAAAAAAAAAAAAAGGAGTGAAGGAATTTTTCGAAAACTTTCGTCTTAGATCTTCAAAGCTCCATTGATCGGATTTAATTGATGCAAGAATCAAGGTTCAACGATTCTACCGGATCATTACAGAATACCAAATTTGAAAAGATTTTACAAAAAAGTTCGAAAAAACAAATATGAAGAAATCAAGTTTGAGGGTTAATAAAGAGAATTCACGAGATCTTTTTTTGCTCTTGAGGTAGAATTCCTTTATACCAATTCTATCCTAAGAGAATGTATTGAGAGAAATTATTTTTTTTTGTTTCTTTGTATATTATTTTATGTGTTATATAGGTGTATTCAAAAATTCCATTGTTAGAAAAAATAAATTAGGAAAAAAAATGATGCGTGATTGTATTAGTAAAATTATGTAGATAATTTCACTAATAACACAAATTTAATTTGGTTATAACTTAGCCTATGAATCTCCAAATTTAATGATCCAATTGAAAGTGAATAATAAAAAGCTCTCTTAAAAATATTTAGAGAATATCGAGATACAAATCGCATCGGGAAAGACTTGAATTGACTATTTAACTCATGTGGACAATTATGTCTCCAACACAAACTATTTTGTTATTTGGATCATAAGTTGAATTACAGTGACTCAAACCAAATGATTTATATCCCTAAGTAGAGTAGACTTAAAGGGTAAACTAGACCTAGGGGCTACCTAATTCCTTCAGACAAAATTAGTTAAATGTAAGTTATGGTTAACCATATAACATGATAACTAGGTTAAATAAACATATCTACATGCATGAAGTAATTATGATTATGTGAATTATCTTGTGATATTTATTGAGATTAAATAAGATGTATGATGTAATTAGGCCTTATGTTTTATTCATACGTGAAGTACAGTAATATGAATTAGAGCAACATTGTATATGCATATGGGCGTCACATTTATATGAGTATTAGTGCATGGTCATGGTCAATCATTTCTTGGTAATGAATGAGTGAGCTTGGTACTATTAGACAATAACTAACAAAATCACACCTCACATGACATTGCATAACATGGAAAAAAGTATGTGCGAATGTAACTGTGCACTCATATAAATGTGATGACCAACTAAATTTTCCTTTAGATGAAAGACTCGTACTAGTTAAACATTTCCAATGAAAAAATATTATAAAATATTGGTAAGCATACCGAGTTTTTGCGATTAGATAAAAGATGTCAAGTGAGTCGGGTGGCCCAGGGAGGGCACGAGGCACGACCCAAATTAGTCGTGCATGGCCCAGCAAGGCAAGAATCCAGAACCATGGCTGGACCAAGATCATGCCAGCATGAGGCACGAGAACGACTCGAGTCATATCGGGCTAAGGGCCAGCCTTATCTTGTGCGGGCCAATCACAACCTGTAAGTATGGCCCATTGGCATGGTCCAGAGGCACGGGGCACAGCCCAATTTTATTTTTTTAAATGTTAGTCCCCAACTGAACGTAACGGGCACCAACATAGAAAACGACATGCATGCCTTGTCGCTTTCCATCTCGGCTAAAACAAAAAAAAAAATTAATTACAAAAATATATAGCCACCGGATTCATTTTCAACGGCTACAAGAAGAAATTCGATAGTTATCAAATTTTTGCTGATTAGTGATCGTGACTTAAACTGTACTTGGGCCACCTAGCACACTTGACACATCTACTTAAATATAAGAAAATTATTAAATTATGATTTTTGTAAAATTAAATAAATAATAATGTAATCGAATCTAAATTAGGTATAAATAATAATAAGAATTAAAATGAAGGATAAAATAACAAGAAAAATTATGACATTTCTAATGTAACTAAACATGTCAAGTAGATCAGATGTCCTAGGCATAACTCGAAATAATCATAATAAGCCCAACATGACATGCTCCAAAATTGTGTCTAAATCATGGTCGTGCCAGCATGTGGCATGGCTCATGCCGAACTAGGTTGGGTCCAATAATGCCTAGTAATGAGCCAGGCATGACATACGAGCATGGCACAAAGACACGATCCACATAGGCATTGTCATGTCACTTTCATTGTCATCAAAAGTTAAAATAATATTAAAAAATATTTAAAAAAAAAGTTATATCCATCATATATATATATATATATATATATTAAAAAAATATAACTTTTAATAAAAAAAATTCTATAAATATAAAATATATTTTTTAAATGTTCACTCAAATTTAATTTTCTCTCTCGTTTTTTTATTTTCCTCCCCTCCTCTACTTTGTTGTTTGCTCTAGTGCTATTTCAAGAATAAGAAATGGCCTAATACACACATAAAGCAAGGGTACACATTTAATTTATATTATTAGTTTATCTAATAATTTATTAAAATTTAAAATTTTGATTTTTTAAAGTTAAAATAAAAAAAATAAAAAAAAATAAAAAAAATAAAAAAAAATAAAAAAAAATAATTAATAAATTTTTTGATAATTTTAACTTAGATATAGAAATGTCAAATGGGTGGGGCGGCCCGAGCATGACCCAGTTCAGCCATGCCTATCCCAACATGGCATGGTCTAGTTTATTGCTTGGATCTGGGTCATGCAGGCTCGAGGCACGACCCAGTTCAACCATAACTATCCCAACACAGCATGGTCCAGTTTAGTGCTTGGATCTGGGTCATGCAGGCCCGAGGCACGGCTCATGCCGTACTAAGCTAGGTAGAGCCGAACCTCGTGTTGGGCCAAGCATGACCTAGATGCCTAGCTCACAGGCATGATCCAGCGACAAGGGTATTGTGCCTCGAACCTCGGACCGAGTATCAGGCAAGGCAAAATCAAACCATGCCGGCCACGCCCATTTTTAAAATATTATTTTATTCAAATAAACATACTTGCCCCACCTGGTACACGTGGCAGGTATTTTTAATTAACCCACCACATGGATGGCTGAGAATGTCCGCATGACACGACCCAGATGCATGTGGACGCCCCCCATGCCCTAGATAGACCAAGTTAGTGAGTCCATGTCGAGACTGAGGTCGAGCCCCAACTTTGAGCCCAAGCCAAAGCTTCTAGACCATTCAAAAGCTTCAATTCTCGTTTCTAACAAGAGGCTAACCACTAATGGTACAAAAAAATAAAAATAAAAAAAAAATAAAGATTTAAGCCGTTGGATTCACTTCCAATGACTAGGGCAAAAGATCTGATAGTTATCAAATTTCTACCTCATTTAAATATAAAAAAATATTAAAAAATTAATATATATATATATATATATATATATTAAAAAATCTATATAAATGAGAATAGATATTTACGTTTTTCATTCAAATCTCTCCTCTCAACTCCTCTCTCTCTCATCTCTCCTCTCAGTCTCAATTTTCACTCTCTAAAGCTAAAATTTATAATTCTAACTTTAGAATTTTTTTATAAATCTCAAAGAACGTAAATTATAAATGTGGAGGGAAAAAAATTTGAATACGGACTAACTTTTTATCTCTACTCTCCATAAACCAAATGCTAAGCTTACTAGGTATTGTTTTTAAATTTTTATTTAGTTTTATAATTTTTTTTAATATCAATTAATTTTAATTTAGAAATTAAAATATAATTTATAAACTAAAAAAATTAGAAATGATAAATAATAAATTTAATAATAACGAAATTAAAATTGACTTAGACATAAATAATATTAATAATGCTAACTTTATAAAAAAATTCAAATCCAAAATCTTATTTTCTCACATAACCTCGATCTATGGTCAAATATCTAAAAAAATAAAAAACTAGAAGAATATCTATAGTTTAAATTCACTTTAATATAATACAAAATAAAAATTATAGATATGCCGATAAAAAATCAAAACAATACAAACATTATAAAAATATATATACATATACGAGTGTATATGAGACTAGGCATCTAAAGAGATATGCTAATCATTACATCAAAAAACATAATACATTAGATCTTAGACAAACTTCACCGAGCAATGGAGTCTTTGAGGGTAGATATAGTTTAGTTTATATGTTTACTCTTTTCATATATCACAACAATTTAGGGAGAGCAGAAACATGACAGTATCATGCTGACTTATTTTTAACTTGCATATCATAGAATTCGTAAATTCACATATAGGAATGACATATTAAAATATTATAAGTTAAAAAAATAAATAATAATCATTGAATTTAAACAATATAGTTGCATGGTATTCGTGAAATCCAATATCTAAACTAATTATGACAATTCATCTTTTGCATATCTCACTGCCTATAATGGAGATTCTAAATGAATACATAATAAAAAAAATTTTAGAATTTTCAGAGATTTTTCATCCTTATGATGACCTTATCATATATGAGTACATTATGAAAATCTTTAGAGATGATAATATTCAAAATAAATTATATAATATCACATTTAAAAATGTATCTAATAACGTATATAATAATAAAATAGCAATTAATATATTTATTAGGACTATTATAGATAGATTATTAGAAAAAAAAATTTATGTTATATGCATTTCATATCATTAACTTAATAGTAAAAATAGAAAAATTAACTCACTAAAATATCTTCGGATATCTGGCAGACAACAAGAATTTGATAGTGTCTGTCTCGGATCTAAAAAATAAAAAAAATCTAAACAAATATGAAATACTATTAAAGTTATATTTATCAGATGTTGAAGTCATATGTTGAAATATGAAAGTGATATTCAAACATATTATTAACGATAATAACTATAATACATGAATTTCATTTATGAAATTTCTAAAAATTTTTTATGACACGACAAATATGTATTTGTCAGTTTAAACTCTCATGACTAGCATTGCACTCAGATGCATATGGAATATTAGTAGCGTATTAAGGAAGTTAAAAATAACCTAATATTTAGTAACATGACTCTTGAAATAAAATTAAATAATTAAAGTACTAGTTTATCATTCTATTATTTTTTTGTCTAACTGCCAACATGGACCTTAGGATTAAAATGTAAGGAATAAAAAATATTTTGATATATGTATCCTCGTGGATGAACCATAAACACTAACCTGAATGATTCATTCACAAGATGTTGACTTAGTTATTTACATACTACAATACTAGGTATAATAGTAATAGTAGTCAGGCTCTGAGTACAGACTTGGATATCTTATTCAGAGACAATATTTTCTCCATTCAGTTAGTAAGAAGGAAATGATGGAGTGAACCGTCGAATATGAGCGAACTGTTTCGATACTTATATACCGATTACAACTCAATCCTATCATATAATAATAATAATAAACTTGATATTTTACCATGATAAAAATCACGAGTCCACATACTATTTAAGATGACATGTGATCTATTGACTCTCCAGGTGTCAATTATAACATCGAAGTCTACTTTTTCTATTACAGTTCAAGTAATTTTGAATAATAGATCAAAATCATGCTGAAACTAGAGCATAGAAGTTACTGGCAAATGATGACTTATAAGACTTTTAGAATGTTGAGCTCACTACTAGTGATACTATCAAACATTTACGCGACGATGATCAATTGCATACTCATACGGGTGGGTTGGCATCAAGATTGAGCTATTGAAACAGTTAAGCTTACTGCATTTTTATTATTATTATAAATGAGATTGATGATGTTTATAATTTATTTTGATTTATAACTCGTGCGTTATGCTTACAACTTTATGTTATTTTATTTATTTTTGAATTGAATGATGAATAAATAAATAATATATTTCTTTGATAGTTTTTGTGATTTATATGAACTTAATAAATAATATAATATAATGTCACACCAGAACTCAAATGTTAATTTAAAATATGAAATTTATAAAAAAATTAATAATTAATCCACAATTCTTAGACCGAGACGGTGAGTCAAGTCACGAGAGCAACTGCCTCAAATTTGAACTTGGATTCGAACTCAAAGTTCTAGCCTCCTAGGTCCTAGCTATGCTAGGTCCTAGGCTAAGGAGCTAAGCTAGAAAACTGTGTCCAAACCAGCACAACCCAGCATGACTTTGGCTGGTGGGCCGTACTAGGCCAACCAAAATTAAGTCGTGCCATGCCAAGTTGGTCAAAATTAAATTGTGTCATGTCAGGCCAGTCAAAATTAAGTTGTGCCATGTTATGCCAAGCACGACATGATGGCCCAATTGGGCTACCAATAACTGAGTCATGCCGGCACAACACGGCACAGCTCGTTTGACACATCTAATGCAACTTTGTGTTGCACAAAAAAAAACCCTCAGTCATGTGACGGATTTTGCAAGTAGTTCCCTAGCTTCCCTACACAATGGACACCTCTACCATCAGGTTGTCATCTTACAATGTCTTAAGAAAAGATACCAAACAAAACAAGTGCTTTAAACATTTTTGGTGGATAAATTAAACAATTTTTCTCTAAGATACAAAATCTTGAAATACATTTAATGAGAAAAGATAGAAGAAAAATACTCGATTAATCAAAGAAATTATAATTAAATCATATTTTTCAAAATTTTTTTATAACACTTCTACCATAGAATTATGTCATAATAATCTCAACAAAATATTTATTTTTCCTTTTAGTAACCTAATTTTATGGGGTGTATGTTTGAAACTCAACACATCAAGTTTTTGTAATTGTATTTATTTGTATTCATGACAAGATTGTAATGAAGATGAGCCTGAAATATAAAAATTTCACTAAATTATGTTTTTTATTGAATTGGATAAATAATACTAAAATCATATCTAAATTGAATATAAATGAACATAATAAAAAACTGAAATAAAAAATAAAATAACAAAAAAATCATACTAAAATCACAACTTGTTTACACTAACATATGCATAATGAGAAGTTATGATCTTATCTAATTATAATAATCTTTCACTATGCAACACATTTTTTGTGGTATGATATTATCTTGGAGATATGATCACAATAATTCTAAAACACAAATTTGGCCGCAACATTATTTTTATATCACAACAACCAAATATAAACTGGAACTATAGAAGTCATGGTTGACATGACATATTCATCACAAAGCCAAAATTATACAAAATGAAATAATTTTTAGTCTCGACAATTCTTGTCGCCACATCTATATATTATAGAGAGAAATTTTCTTAGTCGCAATATTACATGCAGCTAGAGGTGTCAAACGGGTCGGGCCAGCATGGACCATTTTTTTGGAGCACGTGCGTGCTTTCATGCCGGGCCGGGCACGGTTTAAAAAAGCCGAGCCCGGCACGGCCCGAAGGCACGACAGGCCGTGCAGTGCCGGGCCCATAGGGCCCGGCCAGGCCGTTTCGGGGTAGAAAAAATATTTTTTTTTAAATATTAAAAAATATTTAAAATTTTAGATATTATATAGTATTATATATTTATAATTTTAAAAATGTTAAAATTAAAAATTTATTAAAAAACAAAGTTAAAAAATTTTTTTTGTAATATCAAATTAGTTTAAATTTTATTATAATTATTAATTATATAATAAAGTTATTAATTTTTAAATGGAAAATTAAAAAAAAATTAAATCAATACATTATGTTACTATGTTAATAAAAATAAAAATTAAAAAAAACATAAACAACACAAATGAAAAATTACCAATCATCCATTTGAAATCGAAGGTCCGAACCAAATAAATTACAGTTTCAACACAACATACAAACAAAGCATACAATCAATAAAAAAAACATCGAAAACAAAAAACAGTAGATCATCATCAATCGTCAATCGGTATATCATGAGAATCATCAGCCGCAACATCAAGATCAATATCATATAGATTATCATGATCGGCAATCAACTCCTCCGCCATCACAGTGGATGCGACTGCAGTTTCTGTCTCAGTCCCAGCTCCAGCACGATCATTGATGCTAAATCTCGAATTCTCCCAATCCTTCAAACAAGCCAAGGCCTCAACAATATCTGGACATAATCTCGATCTCCTATCTAAAATCACGTTCACTGCAACAGAAAAAACAGACTCTGATGCTACGCTCGACACCGGATGAGTCAGTAGATCCCATGTCATCTAGGATGACACGGGAAAGGTGGACTCATATGATTTCTACCACTGTAATAAATCAAGATTCTTAGTATCAGAATGTGATAGGATTGAACAGTAATCGGTATCTAAGTACCGAGACAACTCGTTCATATGTGATGGTTCATCCCAATGTTTCCTCCAAGCTAGCTGAATGGAAAAATTGTCATCTCCGAATAAAGTATCAATGTCCGTAATCACAGTCTCACTACCACTACCACCATACCTAGTATTGTAGTATGTGAAAATGTCAGTCAACTTCTCGTAAATGAACCCTTTAGGTGGGTCTTCCAGGTTCATGCACGAGGAAATGTAAGTCAGAGTATTTTCTACCCCTTCCACCTTAACCCTAGAATCAATGCATGCAGCGAGGCAATAAAGAGATGGAACGGTGGATCAGTACTTCAAGTATTTGGTTTCCATCTCTGCAATCATATGGCTAAGTATCGAGTCAGCTCGATACTTCCTAAACATGCTACTAATGTTGCATATGAACCGGAGTACAATGCAAGTGGTGGGCGTATAAACTAATGAACACATGTTCGTCGTGTCATAAAATATCTTCAAGAATTTCATTTATGAAATTCCTGAAACCCAGTCAGTGTCGTCAATAATAAGTTCGTCACTCTTACTATTGACGTAATCGGATATCACGTGTTCGTATCCAACACATGATTCTAACATCAGGTACGTGTAATTCCAACGATATCTCACATCCAATTGGAATTTCTTCTTCTTAAGATTCGCAGACAAATAGAGATTACCAAACTCTTGTTGTCTGCGAGGAGTGCAAATATATTTTAGTACATTACGTATATTATCCAACGCGGGGGAACACACCTTCATACTCGCTTGAAAAATCAGGTTAATCACGTGACAGATGCATCTGACATGAAAGATCTCTCCTAATGGTGCATCTCTAATATTCCTAACAAACATGTTGATCGCTACTCTATTATTAGATGCGTTATCGAATGTGACACTAAAAATTTTATTTTGAATTTTATATTCTCTAAAGATTTTTATCATACACTCAAAAATGGCCGGGCCATCATGAGGATGAAGAATCTCAGAGAATCCTAAAATTTTTTTATTGATTGTCCAGTTTGAATCTACATAGTGACTGGTGAGACATGCATAAGAAGATTCATCGTGACTTGTCCAGATATAGGACGTCACGGACACAACTCCACTATATGCCATAAATTCCTTAATTATTTTTTATTTTTCTAACTTATATATTTTTAGTATGTCATTCCTAGATGTGGACCTAAGAATCCTACGATAGGCAGGCTGAAAATATGTCTGCATGATGCACACTACCCTTGGATCTTCCAAAAATCTGATCGGAAGACTCATCAATGTAATAAATCTGGTCATGTCGTCCCTACCCAACTCGCTAAAGTATATGAAGGGAGTAAACTTTGAGACCGAACTTGATCCAGTCTCAAAAAATGGAGTGCCAAGTTGGGTTTTCCTAGGATCTAATAGTCCATGTTTTTTTGTGCATAATTCAGCATGCCTCTTAAGATGCTCAGTCCCAAACGAACTCTTACATGTTAAAAATCTCATACAATATTTGCACTGTGTCATTTCTTGTTCCTCACCCCTAACATTTTTTTGTGTTATTATATTAAAATGAGTCCAAACTACAGAAGTCCTCCTAGTTTTTTATTTTTTAGAAGTTTGGGTTGAGATGACTGGAGAAACCAAAGTTTCAGCAGCCTCAGACCTATGTGTAATATTTTCATTTTCTAAATTTAAATATGTTTCAGTTGTATTTGTCATTTTTTATGATTTTTGTTTTCAAGAATAGTTTAATAAAGACTAGATGACTGATTTTTATTTTTCTTAATTTTGGTCTAGATAGAGAAACTATAGAGAGAGAAAGTTAAAAAAATAGTAAAATAAATTACCCGGTAAAAGTAGTGAGGTCGGTCACGTACACGGTGCACCACGGTCAAGCTCTAATGTTCAAAACTCAAGTCGAGATTCACGAAAATCAAAGCCGAATACCAAAATCCCGATGCCCGAGAGAGAAGCAAGATTTTTGAGAGAGAAATAGAATGATTTGAGAAAATTTATGTTTTTGAAAAACATAAATGTTAAAGGGAAGGGGGTAGAATTTATAGATTAAATATATTATTTTTTTATAAAAAAAGATATTTTTTTTAATTTTTTTTAATTATTTAGGGGGCAGAATCATGAGGACCATTGGATTCTGCCCCCTAGCCGTTGGAGGCAAGATCCAACGGCTGAAAATATATTTTTATATTAACTTTTTTTTCCCGTTGGGGGATCTTGGTCGGTTCGGGCCTCATGAAAGTGGGACCGAGGGTCGGGTCCAATCAGACCCGAGCCGCGGTCTTTTTTGCGGGAGAGACGTGGGTCTTTCGCGAGGTAGCCTGTAGGCAGTAGGCTCGAGTGACACCAGGCACGGGACAAACCCGTGCCGGTGTGCCATGCCACGGGCCGAACCGTGCCGAGTCAGGCACGGCACGGCACGGCTTGTGCCTAACCCGGCACAGCACAGGGCTGGGCACGGTTTTTTCTTGTGCCGGCCCGGCCCGGCCCGGCCCGGTTGACACCTCTACATGCAGCTGACTTAGTGTTGCTGAGAGAAAAACTCTCAATCATAACATTCCAGTGCTACCAGAACTTTGTTCTCCAAAAAGGATTCAAGGAGCATCCTAAGCTACAACCTCAACTTAAAGTTATAACTTACAACTTGAAATTCACATATAACTTAACAAAACCCCAATAATATAAAATAGATACATAGGGATTGTCAAAAAACGAGTTGAGTAGTTCAAGTTTTGTGATCACAAATATACTACCCAAAGAATGGTGCAAATTCTAATCCCTAATTAGGGATAAATTCAATTTTTGTGATCACATGTCGATTATCATTGAAAATCCTTGATTCAGCGAGATGAAACTTCAAACATCTCATACAAAATCTTCTCAAATGTTAAGCTAAATCAGGTACTTGAATTAATTTATATATATTTATTTAATGATTATAAATTTATAATGTTTACTTAGAACATATAATTAGAGTTTCACACCAAATAAATTTATGCATGTTAGTTATGGTGAAAAATAATAGTTAAATCATAAAACACACCCACGAGATTAGAGTCGAATAAAGTGATAATCATTCTATTCTCACCTTGTGAGATAAACTTATGTGTTGAAATTTTAAATTTATGTAAGTTTATTTGATATGAATTTGTTGCTCACAAAACCAAAAAATAAAATAAAAGTATGATCATTCTATTGCACTTATTCAGGAAAAAATAGTATTTAGATTATGTGTGAATTATATAAAATATTTAACTTATAAGTTATACCACAATATAAAAAATATGTATTAATCATGTTGAATGATGACAAATAAATCATAATTCACAAGACACACACAGAGAGATATTTTGTACAGTGGTTAAATCCCTACAATCATTTACTCTTGAATGACTTTTATGAGTGAAATTAGTTTGAAAAATGTATATTAATTGATGCGAATATGTTATTTATGAAATCAAAAACTCAAATGCAATTATTATATCATTTCATGTCTTTAATAACTACTGAGATCAAAGAATATAAATACATATTAAAAGTAATTACCAAAAACAATTAATGTATCGCCTAAAAAAATATTAATGACCCAAGAATAGAGTAAATGAGGTTTCAATGATAAAATACTGAAGACACAAATATAAGAGATCATCCTTAATAGTGATTATCCAATATTAACAATCACCTTGCATGTCAAATGAACAAATAGAGAAATATATAATCATACTCTTCATCAAATAATCATGATTAATATTATCTCAATATTAGAAAAAATTACTATACACAAGAAAATAAAGCAATCAAATAATCTAAATATTTATCTGAGACTCAAGTTTATCTTATCAACTAAAATAATAGTTAATTCATTATTTGTTGGTCAAATTATTCAAATAATTCATGTAAAATCAATATCTAAAATAAATTCACATAATTACTTGTACGACTCATATATTTATAAATTTTATTTGAACATACTCAATCATCCAATAAATTTTTGGTATCATATTACAAACATTGACTTTTGATACTATAATAAAGTCAACACAATTTTTATATCTTTACGAATGATTATTTTTAGTTTGACTAATCAACTTGAGTTAAAATAACTATTTTCAAAAAGAAATAGATATGTTTCTAATTGCTTAGATAACAATTTTTTTTATGTTTGCTTTTGTGTTTGTGTTTTATAGCCATAACAATTTATGCATCAAAGATCTTGATCTGAGCCAACACATATAGACACAAAAATTGAGAGAACTAAGATACACATATTGAGATACAGAGATGATAAAGCAAACATAGAGAATAATGATAACAAATAGAATAACCAAGAGAAATCAAAACAAGTTATTCAATAACTTATTTCACACGAACCTTTGAAAATTATTAGAAGACAACATTGATGAATAACAATTTTGAGATCTAGATACAACAATTATATGTTTTCTTTTTGTTGTTGCGAAGCCATTTTGAGTTGAAACTAGTCTCATAGCCTTGGGGCAACAACATCAATATGGTGAATGCTTTTTAGATGACTTGGATAGTTATAGAGGTGTCAAATGGGCTAGTCGACCCGCACACATCCGGAGGCCATACCAGGTTCAGCCATGCCCGGCCCGGCCCAGTTCAACAGTGCTTGGTTTGGCCCTACATGGTTTGGAACAGTGCCACGAACAAGCCAGGGTCAACCTTTGGCATAGTTCAAGACATAATTCATGTCAGGTCAAGCTTGACTCGTGTACCTAGCCTGACGACATGGTAAACCAGCTCAGGGACACAACTTGATTTTTTTAATATAGCTAGGAAGATAGAATACAACCCAACCTGATCCGTCAAGTCAAGGCACAACTCAGCTCGAACAAGGTACAAGTTGGGCCTACAAGATGTGCCATATATGTGGTTCCCAAGTCGGCCTAGCACAATTACTGGCACAGCCAGATGACCCAAATTGGGCCACCAAAAAATAGATTGGGCCAAGTCAGTCGACCCGTTTTCCACCACTAGACAATTACGAGGCAACTTTCTTAAAATTATATGATACTGTCAAGATGAATAAAATTAGCATGAATAAAATAAAATTGTGATTTTTGTTATTTTCTTTGAAAGAAAAGATAAGAAATTGATTCTCCATGTTTATCTAGAGAATTCATTAAGAGTTGGGACAAACATGACACATGTACAAAATTTTCTAACCAAATTCTATATATCTCAAATTTCAATATAACTATGAGGAGAGAGAAGACATTTTATATAAGAGGAGCAGGATTCAATGTATGATGTGGGACATATTCAATGATCTACAAAAGAGATGGCCACAAAAATGAATTCAAATAATGATTTCAAATTCTAACATTCAACATTGATTTGTACTACATGATGAGGTGTATAGTTAATATAACCTCGAGTGGTTCCGTCATGAATATATTACCCAAAGGATACCTAATTTCTATTAGAAGAACGAACAAATATAACTATCAAATTTTAAATAAAATAGTAAGTAGAAAAAAATAAATATTTTTTTCTATTTAAAAAATTAACCAAGAATAACTATCAAATTCTAAATGAAAAAGTGAGTAGAAAAAAACATGTTATTTTCCATTTGAAAAAATAGACAAGAATAACTATCAAATTTTAAATGAAAGAGTAAGTATAAAGAAACAAACTAGAATATTAAAGTTGAATATATTAATAATGATAGAGACAAAGCTTACTATATTTTTCAATAAATTTAGAATTCAACATGACAAAAAACCAAGTATCCAAGAATAATAATTTTGAAATAACAAAAAAATATATTAATTTTGACTCAATTTATCAAGTGAAGAAAGCGAATATTCTACAAAATATATGATATATGTTCAGACTTAACAATAGTATACCTACACATTATCATCCAAACATAAAAAATCATAAGAGTTTATTATATGAGAGCAAATGAAATGTACAACAAAGCATGAGACAATATCAAAAAAACTATGAAAGCAACTCGACAATATACCAAATACAAGTAGCTTCGAGTTCTAATTATTATTACTCAAATAAAAATGAAAAATTATCATTAAAAGATAATATTGTTATGATACTCATAAAGACATAAAAAAATGATACATAAAAAAAATTGAATAAAACAAATAGAAACAAGAATGGATCACATGAACACAATGATGAAAAATATTAAGAATCAAATTGGACAGCTAACATTAATGATGAAGAGAAAGAACATCAACAAATTATCAAACAATATTGAGACAAATCTAAAGAGATACATGTTCATAATACCCAAAAACAATAAAGAATTAAAAGGATAAAAACGGGCTAATGTAGTTTAGGAAAACTAATGTAGAAAATAAAACTGATTGATAATATTTTGACATCCAAAGCCGATGCCCAACACCACGAGATCCAATGCCACGACTTCCTCTGAAGTCATGGTAAAGCCAAAACCCACTACCCACCTTATGTTACCAATTATCACGCATGAGGAAATAGGATTGAATAAGAAATGACAAAAGAACCAAAGCAACAAACTAAAGAATGACATGCTAAATAATAATTATACAAACGATAAACAAATTTTCAAACCTCTTCTTCCATTTCCATGGTAGTTTAGAAAGAAAAAATTAAATGAACAATTTGATTGATTTCTCAATATTTTAGAAAGTTAAAAGTCAATATACCCTTCACTAAAATATTATCATAAATGTCATATTATATAAAATATATCATGAGCAACAAGAAAAAATTAAAGACATATTAAATGATGAGCAAGACCAAGAAATATATTATAATTATTCAACATAAACTCTCAAAAAAACTCAAAGATCCAAAGAATTTTACAATTTCATGCATTATTGAGGAACATATCTTTCGGAAGGAACGATGCAACTTAAAAGCAAGTATCAACTCAATGTCATTATCGTAATATGAAAATTGAATATTGGTTAGATAATTTCAGCATCTAACTCATTACAGATAATAGACAAATCAATAAAGTTTTTGAAGTGAATTATTGAATATGTGCTAATCAAGGCCAGACAATTCATTTTTCCTATAAACTTTATAGTATTTAACATGGAGAAAAACTCGTATGCCTCGTTGATATTGGGATGATCATTCCTGGAAACTGGACATACAATGATTGATGTAAAGAAAAAAAATTATATTTTATGAGCAAATAACAAGTAAAGTTCAACATGTATAAAATATGTAACTTCCAGACAATGATAAGAAAGTTACTAGAAATAGATAGACTCATATGCATGGTCAAAAAATAGATTTCTTCATCAAGGGCTAATGCTAACTTTTTTTAGAATTGTTCTTATTACTTTGATTTTTTCCTTTTATTAAGGTTAACAATCATCCATGAAAAGGAACAATGTAACACCCATGTGTAAGTTTTACTCCAATCTTGAAGTCATGCAAGACAAGAGATGTTACGTACTATGAGTTTGAGTGCATTTTGATAGAGGGTTTATAAATAAAATTTATAAATTACAAAAGACTAAGGATGATACAACTATCAAAACTCTAATACTCAACTAAATTATAATGCAATCACTAAGATCTTAACAGATGATAAGAAAAATTAGATAGAATCATCAAAAAATCCTTTATGATACCTAGTGATGAGTGAATTTACTAAAAAAAATAAAATATAATTATATTTGTGTTATGTTTTGAAGTAGACTATCTCTTTATCATAATGCAAGTTTGGGTAATCTTATTATTTACCATGGTGAGAAGGTAAATCAATATTAATAAGATTTTGAAAAAAATAATTCTTAACTTCCAAGGCATAGAATTTTTAGACCATATAATCCATTCATCATTCATTACTATGTTATGTCATATTGAAAAAAATCTCAACTTTTAAAGATATAGATGAATCATATTCACAAATATCCTCCCTAACATTGATGAGGGTGAAGAAAAAATTTGAAGGAGATAAAAAGAAAAGTTAATTCTTAAATGAAAAGAATCAATCAATATTAGATAAGAAGTATCGATATTTCCTGAGTTAGAGTTGAAAAAATGAAAAGATTTAGAGAAAAAATTGAGGAAGAATTACCACTAAAATATGAGTTTCCAATATATAGACAAAAAGATGATGACTTGAAAAAAATTCTCACTGCTGTAAAATATGAAATTTGTGATTGCCAAAAAAAAATTGATTGAAGGAAAAGCTAATGAAAATGCATAATTTCTTAGTGGTAGAATTAAAAAAACAAAACAATAAATGAGAAAAAAATGTAAAAAAATGAAGATACAATGCAATGCAATGTGGAAGATAGACTCAACAAGAATGAGAGCTTAGTTATGTCTACCTAAAAGAAATTCGAGAATCAAGTTATAAAGATCTTTAAAGAGAATAAAAAAATTGAAGACCAGAGTGATGATAAATACTGAATCCTTTAGGAATCTCTATGAATCCATTGCAAATGAGTAGCAAAAAATAATAAAAAATAGAGAAAAAAAGATATATATATATATATATTGTATAGAGATAAAATATAGATAAATAACTTAGAGAATAGTAATAAGAACCAAAAATATATATATATTATACAAAAGTTCTTTTGAGGATGCACAACTCAATCAATAGAAAACAAGAAACATTGTGTAAAATAAACTCAAAGATAACAGAATTGACAATGAGCAACAAGAGAGATACGAAAAGAATTTCCATATCTATGTCACAATTTGAACCTTTCAAATCCAAAGCATCATTCCCATAGAAAGAGTTTAACACAAAGGATCGATTAATCCTTCAACTTTCTTCTCCACCTTGGTTGGAGGCGTCAAGTAGTACAAGCAACCAGAGCACAGCATGAAGCATAACCCAAAATAGTCGTGATAGGCCCAACACGACACAACCTAGAAACATACTTAGACCATTGCATAGCTCATGACATGTTGGGCCGGCACTTGTCATACCTCGTGCCATGCTAGGCGTGACAAGCATGACAAGCATGTAGGTATAACATGTGGCATAGTCGCATGTCCACGCAAGCACGACTCATTTTTTTTAAAAACTAGTTGTGGAGAAATAAAGATTTTCTCTGTCAATAGGTAAATTTTCAACCATTGCCTCCCCTCTAGGCTCGACAAAGATAATGACAAAATAGTGCATTTCGCAAACATGTCGAAGTAATAAAAAAAACAATTTTATATGAGCCATCAATTATTTCCCATGTTTCTTGGGTAGAAATAAGACGGCTATCAGATTTCTACCCAATTTTTAATTAAAAAAAATTAAAAAAATAATCTTTTTAATCAAAAAAAATTCTTGAAATACTTAAATTCATATTTTAATTTTTTATAGTTAATCAGTATACTCTTCTCCTCTCTTCTCCACTCAATGCTCTAATAATATTGTGCCCACTTTTTAACATTTTTTTTTTATAAATTAGTTATTAGTTCATTAGTTATAATTTAAATTTTATATAGCAAATCACTACTAGTAACTTAATATTTTGTGATGAGCAACATCTATGTGTAATTGTGAGAAGATGAGGTGCAGACACTATACAAGTGCAACATCTAAATGATTTGCTACACACACAAAAATAAGATGTATATTATAATTTATTATTCTTATTTTATTTAGAATCTTAGATTATTAATTTAATAAAAAAATTAGTAAAAATATATAACAAAAAAATGATATTTAGTCAATTTAATAAAAATAAATTTGACTTAAATATCGATAATAATGATGATGGATAACATGATTAAAAGGTCCAAGACTGAGACCCAAACAAGGTTCTCTCTCATGATTTCAATTCATTTGCATAAGAATAAAAAAATAAAAGAACTTCAATAGTCTGAAATTTTTTAATATAATTAAAAAAAATACTAAAAATATCAAAAAAGATTCGACAATGTATATATTATAAAAAAATATATACATATAAAATTATTAGTAGTTGTGGTCACCTTGAGAGGCATATCAATTAATACACAAAAAAATATGATATTTTAAATATTGAGCAAACCCATATTAGCGATAGAATCTTTGAAGTTGGATCAACTTCAGGTTAATTGACCATGCATGCCAAAATAAATTATTATGATGGGTCTTCTAATAAAAATTTTAGGTAATCCTATAATAATTAATATTATACAGACTTATTTTTATTATGCTTATCATAAATTTTTTAGTTTCATAATAAAATATTTTTAATTAAAAAACTGATTAGTAATTCACGAACTTAAAAAATATAGCAAAAAGGTGTCCATAACATCTGACACCTGAACTAGTCATTATTACACATCATTCGCATGCTTCACCATTCACAATATCAATTCTAAGTAAAAATTAAATAAAAATATTTTAGAATTTCCTGAGATTTTTACTCCTCATAATGATCTCACCATATATAATTGTCTGACAATGATCTTTAAAGAAAACAACATTCAATATAAAATTTTTAATATTATATTTAATAGTATTTCAAATAATAATATCATCATTAACATGTTTATCATAACTATTAGAGATAAACTCTTAGTTGATATAATTCACATTGTATATATGTATCATGTAATTTATCTAATAGTACATATAAAAATAAAAATTATTTTCCTTGCATTAAAAAAGATAAAAAAAATTTTAAAATATCTTATGATATTTAATAAACAATATGAATTGTACATTTTATGTTTGTTAGAGGGCCTAAAAATTCAAATAAATTTGAGACACCACTAAAATTATATCTATATAATGTTAGAATCACATTGAGTATCAACTTGTGATATCAAATTCAAACTGAGAAACATGATATTCATTTTTGAAATTCCTAGAGATTTTATGATATAATGAACATGTGTTCAATTGTATATACTCTTACCACTTACATTATATTTTAGTACATATGCAATATTAATAATATGTTTAGTATGTATAGAAAACATCATAATTTTAGTACAATGGATATTAAGATAAAAACCAAAAATTTTAAATACTAATTCTCTATTTCATCTCTTTTGGTTGCCTATATGAATCCTAGGGTTAAAATAGAATAAATAAAAAACATTTTAACATGCATGTTCACTTGTAGAAATCAAGCAAACGAACATGAATATTTAATACATAAAAATTGACTAATATTTATATATTATGACATTAAGTATAATAATTTTAACAAAATTCTGAATATGAACATAGACACAATAATCAAAGATGATGTCTTTTTTATTCTGTTAACAAATAACAAATAATAAAATAATCCATTGAATATAAGAAACTATATCGAAGCTTAGATATCAATTATTACTTCATCCTGTCATATGATAATATTAAAATTTTTGATATATTAGATTGACAAAATAAACTCATGCTATCTAAGAATATAAGTAATCTAAGGTAGCTGTTTCTATACTTAGATATCAATTATTACTTCATTCTATCATATGATAATATTAAAAATTTTGATATATTAGATTGACAAAATAAACTCATGCTATCTAAGATGACAAGTAATCTACTAGCCCCTCTAATATACAACATAATATTTAAGTCTACTTTTTCTGTGACTATAAATATTATTTCAGAAAAAAGATCTAGACTATTTTAGATATTATAAAAATACTTATATACTTGAAAGATTAGAATATTCAAATAGATATTCAAGATAAAATGAAAGAGCTAATAATAAATCACGACTCATATGACGATATCAAAGATATTAAAGCTAACACTAATATCAGAATCAAAAAAGATGATCCAAACCAAACTATTGACACCGACTAAATAGTGATTACTATATTTGTCATGTCTCTTGTTTTGTGTATTTATTTTCATTAATATACTCATTTTTAAATTTTAAATATTTTCAATCTGATATTTAAATTGAACTTATATATATATTTTTAGCAACTAAGTACTAACTACTGACTTGTGACAGCCCGCAGCCCATGAAAGATGCTCCATTACAATGCCCCACATGCCACAGGCCATAGCCCATTAGGTCCCACTAGCGGGCCTTGGGCCAAAGACGGCTTGGTCATTACCCATGGCCCAATATCAAGTTGGACTCAGGCACTTGGCTGGCCAAAGGCTAGAGCCAGCTGGAGCAGCCAAGGTGACCAAGCATCATGGCCAGGGCCAAGCCAATGTCATGACAATGGTAGTGCCATATCATTGCCATCCTGACCTGATGCAACCCGACACGATCAACATGCTGAGTTTTAGTATAGAAATTTGTTTGACACTTAACATATTGAGTTTTTTGTGATTATTTTTATTTGTATTCCATGATGTGATGATACTAAAAATATTCCTTGGATATAATAATGTTATTGAATAATAATTTTTATGAAATTGAATCAATCATAATAAAATCAAATATAAATTAGACATAAATAATAAATTTAATAGAAAGCCAAAATGGAGGATCGAACAACAATGAAAAATCATGATGTTTCTATTATCACAACTTGTATACACTATTACATGTTTGTTAAGAAGTCATGACAGTCTTTTTTAGTCATAACTATATAAACCAATCACAACAATCTTTATATGTCGTGATATCCTACTTGTTATCACAATCTTTTAATGTGTAACATATTCTTAATGACTATGATTTTATTTTGAAGTCACGACCGCATTACAAAAGGTGGCCAAAGAGTTGTGTCATACCAATATGACTCATTTTTGCTAAGCACAACCGTTCCACCATACTATACCAGACATAGTACGATATAATTCTAGTCTTGTACTAGGCACGACACAAAAATCATTGGATAGCCCAGCATGACACAGTGGCACGGTCAAGTATATGGCCGTGCTGGACCTTGACCTACCTTCACTACAGAACCCATTGTATGAAAATGCAATGGGTGGTCGGCTTGCAAGTCCGGCCAATTACAATCATTTATATAAGCAAGATCTAGCTAACGTGACCATATTTTTTTTTTAAATAATAACCCACCTCATCATCCAATCACCCAATGGGATTTGATCCATGGCTCTTAATCAATCTTAAGTCCTCAGACAGCCAAGCCGAAAGACCATGCCTCGGAGCCAGGGACATGAGTCATGCCTAGACTAGCACCAGACACGACTCATGTCGGCCCAGTATGACACGAACCGTGGCATGGGGCAGCACGACACAAGACCAGACATGGTTTTGGACCATACGATGTCGGGCCAGGCATGGCCGAACAAGGTCGTGCGTGAGCTGCCCGACCCAGTTGGCACCCCTAGCCATTAGTTTTAAAATATAAATGTGATCATGATATTATTTGTATGTCGTGATAGCTATGTATCAAATTAGTACTAGAAATCATAACATATGTTAGCACCATGACATATTCATTACAAAACCAAAATCATATAACATTAAGTAATTTTTAGTAGTAAAAATTCTTGCAACCATGACTTTGTATTCCAAAAACAAATTACATCGATCACGACATATCTTAGAGTTGCAGCCACATTAGTTCTACAACACAAATTTGACCGTGACATTATTTTTATGTCATGAAAATCAAGTATCAAACTAATATTAGAAATCATAACATATCTAGTATCATGATATATTTGTTACGGAGTCAAAATTATATAATACCAATTTATTTTTAGTCCCAATAATCCTTGTGGTCATAACTTTGAAATTTAGAAAGGAATTACCTTGCTCACGATATTCTTGTCGTCATAACCCTATGCTCTAGAGAGGAGGAACTTCCTAAACCATGGTATTTTTTACTACCATGATTATGTGATACAAAGATAAAAACCATCAGTCACAACACTCCTTTACTACTACAATTTATGTTCAGAAAAATTCAAAAAACATCCAAAACCACAACATCAACTTAAAATCACAACTTTCAGCTTAAAATCCAAACAAAGAACAACAAAACCCCAATGATTTAAAAGAGCGATTTAAATTTTATTAAAAAGAAAGTTATGAGATTCAATTTTTGAGGCCAATAATATACTACTCTAAGATTGACATAAATTTCAACCTCTAATCATGAACATATTCAAGAACACAAACAAAATTAAATTAGGAACTAAATTTAAATACTAGATCCTCATAGTTATTGTCATTGAGAACCATTGATTCAATGAGATGAAGGTTCAAACATCTCGTGAGAAAGATTCCCCAATGTAAAGCTAAATCAGGATCTATAATTAATTAATGTCTATGTATGATTATTATGAATTTATAATGTTTAATTAAAGAATTTCATATTTTAAATATTAATGAATATGAATATTAATTACAACATAAATTTAAAATATCATACCAAATAAATTTATACTTGTCAGTCATGATGGATAATCACAGTAAGTCATGAGATATACTCACGATATTAAAGCCAAGAGAAATGACAACCATTCAATTCTCATTTCATGAGAAAAACTTATATGTGAAAATTTTAAATTTATATAATTTTGATTGACAAATATGACAAACAATCAAAAATAAAAAAAAAATTATGAATATTCCATTATGCATATTTTGAAAGAATTAATCTTCAGATTATGTGTGAGTTATGTAGAATATCTAATCTATTAATTTCACCACAACGTATGAATCATGTATTGACTGCATTGAACAATGACAAGTCACATGCGACACACAAGAAGAGATGATTCATATGATTGTGATAACACTATGATCATTTCCTCTTTAATAATTTTTATGGGTAATATCATTTGAAAAATATATATTAATTGATATGAGTATAGCATTTATAAAATTGAAAACTCAAACATAATTATTATCATATTATTTTACGTCTTTAATGACTAGTAAAGTTAGAGAATAAAAATATATATTTAAAATAATATACATAAATAATTAATATATTATCAAAAAGAAATAAAAGTATGGATAACACAAATAAAGTGAGATTTTAATGATAAAATATCAAAAACACAACTATAAGATCATCTTTGATAGTGACAGTTTAACATTAACGATTAACTTGTATGCTAAGGGGCAAATGGAAAAATTCACATCAATCTATTATTAATCTAATAATCAAGCATAATTTTATCTCAATAAAAAAAACTGACTATACACAAGAAAATAAACTAACATTAGAGTTTAAGTATTTATCTGAGACTCAAATTTATCTTCTTAACTCAAACAACTATAAAGTCACTGTTAATTAATCAAATAGCTCAAACAATTCATGCGGGATTGATATTCAAACTGATGTTAGCTTTATTACTTGTATGGCTCATATACTTAAGAATTTATATTAAACATATTTAATCATCCAACAAACATTTAATATCATACTACAAACAAAGAATTTTGACACTATAATAAAGTTATTATAGTGTACTAGCCTAATGAAAACTATAAATAATATCATGATAAAGTCTCATTATCTCAAGTCTCAACTCTATTGGGTTCTCAAAAATCAGAGTGAATCAAATCAAATGATTCCTTACATAAGTATGACTGATATGATAACAAACTCTAGTCTTATTTCTTATTTGATCAACCTCACAATCTAATATAGAAATATCTTAAATACTAAGATCTAAATTCTTAATTTAGCAAGAAATTAATAAACAAATCGAGAATGAATAAGTAATGAACTAATGACACTCAAATATCTAAAAGAATATCTAATTAAAAAAACACATACAAATCATTTTGCTCAATCTAAAAAAAAAATATTTCTTAAAATCTTTTGACCTTGTAAAATATTAATAAGAAAAAAAATGATAATAAAATCAAGTTATTTAGTAAAATAACTGATAAAAAAATTATGTAATCATCTAAAAAATAAAGATAACATGAGCAATAAATAAAAATTTAATATTATAAAAGTCAATAACTATAAATATCTTATCATTAGCTATAATAATATTTAAAAAATAATAAGATAATATAATAAATAAAAAATAATTACATATAATATTATTATTTACCCCCAAGTCAATAATCTAGGAACCAAAAATAGGAAGACAAGATGTGTGAGTAGTAATACCTAAAGAATGAGACATATATGCTACTATCTTACTAACAAAGAATTTTGTATATTCATATTTACTAAATGAAAGAGTGGAAAGACTCTATGAGGATTCCTAAGTAAATCCATTAGTTATAGCTTATTTCCCTCCACAATTTATATTATTCTCAGTATCCTCTCTAAAAATAATTCTCAATTGCTCTCCATGATACGACTGCTCCTACAATATGTGTACTGTACTTAGGATCTCATATTTCAGCATCTACTATGAATGATAACTCCCTACCCCCAAAGCATCTCATATGAGATCTCTCTCCACTTAGTTTTTGTCTACAACATCCATACATAAATCAAATTGTCCAATGATATATCTTTGATTTAGAAAAAAAAAATACTATCACTCATGTTTTTCCAGATGGATATAAGAATGATATAGAAAAAAAAATACTATTCTCCGCGTCAATATCACTCATATTTTTTCTAGATGATATGGGAAAAACACTATCCCCCTATCTCCCTACTCCCAAAGCATTTCATATTTTGAGGAAAAAATATAATAGTGTTGCTAAGAAATAGTTCTCTCAAACACACTCGTGAAGCACATCCATCTTTATAATAACATATTGATGAACTAAGTAGTTAACTATGTGAAATAAGTGAACAAAGTAGCAATATATTTTCTCTCTAAGCTCATTTAGTCTCAATCCTAACAACTAAAAAACTATATATATCTATATAGTTCAAGATGAATATAAGAATGTTATAAACTACCATAATATGTTGCAAATCAAGCAATACATATAAATCAAAATAATTATATTTTAATAAATTATCATAAAATAACTAGTAGTCAAGAGTCAATAAATAACTAAACTTCTATCACATCATTGAGAGGCTCATTTATTAGAAGATGAAACTTTTTCTAACTAAAAAATCATATCTAAACTCTAGCAGTCAATTCTATAAATTTTTGTTTGTTTAAGTTTCCACATGTTTAAAAAACTAAGGTTTTTACTTCACTCATCAATTATACGAATATTTGTGCAATACATGGTCACGCCTTACTACACACACACTACAATATTTCACACTGCACGTGATCATCCCATACTTCAGGCACAACACAATGCTCCACAACCACATTCTTCACGCTTTTGTGCACTTTCCACTACTGTTGCACACACTGCAGTCCATTATACATCACACACTATTGCACTTGCATCAACTGTTCACTACATGCACTCACACAATGTGCACCTCACATCACACTGAACAGCACAATTGAACCCACTGTTGCATGCCAATGCAATTCACTGTTATGCACATGTTTTCCATTGCACCTGGCAGTGTTGGAGTCTAGCCGGCATGAGTGACGGTGAGGGCTGCTCCGTTGGATGTGAAACTCTGACCCACCAGAATCTTAGGTTTGATATCATGATGAAACATAAACTGAAATAATAAAAAATCATAAATGAAACTCAGTGTCACAAGAGAAATAATATAATCTCACAAAGAAAAGAAATAACAACCTATAAATAAAAAAATATATGTGATTGGAGTATCCACATGTTGGATACTCTCATCACAAATGTAAAAATATGATACAATAAATCATAAACTAGAACTACAACATTTTATATGATTAATTTTAATTTTTTTTAAAGTCAGATTTTTAATATTTGTATGGATTTTTATAAAATAGTTAAAACTCAATATGATTGTACTATTCAAATTTTGAGAGAGACAATACTTTCAAATATACAACTAGTGAGTTCTCATATTTTAAAAAGAATGAGATAATCTACCGATGTCCTGTGTTATAGGTGTTAAACGAGTCGGTCGGCCCAAGCGGTGCACGAGGCACGGACCGTTTGAGCCGTGATGGGCCTAGTACGACACAGTCTAAACCTGTTTCTAAACACATACCGAGCAGACTTTCAACACGACTCATGCCGTGCCGTGTCGAGGAAAGTAGGCCTGCATGTCATACCAGGAGAAAAGATGCATTACTTATACCCACATATTTTTGATGCATATATTATTTTTGATCATCCTTTTGAATCATATATTATTTCAGTTCTTTTATCTATATGAAAAAATGTATTACTTATACCCACGTATTTTGATATATATATATATATATTATTTATTTATTTTTATAGGAGCTAATTCTGAAAAAAAATAAGTTGGCAGTCTTTGCCGTTAATAATATTTTTCTTGATTATAATAATACCTAGGAAGAATATCACTATTATTATCCCAGTGCAAGGAGAATAATTATGTGTGATAATGTAATATTCTTCAAAAATGACATTTTCTTTAAAGATTCACCTTCAAATAAGACTTCTAAACTAGTGATCCTCTTATCATGAATTAAAATATTATTCTTAATTGGAATGAGAACTCCAACTACTAAATGTATTGCACCATGCTTTACCTCAAAAATTTATAAATCATTTTTTATGGGATACTATCACAAGATTCTACATTTAACTATCTTATGAGATATAGCTTTTAAAGAAATAGACTTGTTCTTAGCAATGTTCTATGACTCACTATGACAATTAAGGATAGTGATAATACTAATGAATCTAGGCATATAGAATAATATGAGCAAATCATAGCCCCTATAGAGATAGAGTATACGAGACTAGATGACCATAAACATATTTACACTAGGAGGATATTCCAATATCAATCCTCCAAAAAAAAAAGTCATAATGGCTAGCATGTCCTCCAAAGAAAGACGATGTCTCATTTCTTAATAGTCATCATAGCTACATTGCATCTTGTTTTTCATATACTTCTTTATTCTTATATGAATAGTTTATTTTCTAGTTCTCTCTCATTTCTTAATAGTTCTAGGATTTCTACTTCTATTTCAGAAGCAATTTAACATTAGGATGACAATAAGTCATGTTGGAAGAAAATCATACTAATGCTAATAATCAGACTTGACTTATACCCAAACCTCCTAAGCACTTATAGTTGGATGAAGCAGGTGTTCTTCATAAAATCTAGACCTCATAGAAAGAAAAATTAGCTGAAAGTCAAACTTGTTGAGTAAGACTTAGTTTAGATGTATGAATTTGATTATTATTATACATTTTTACTAATGATCAAGATAAACTATATTAAGTTACTTGTGTCTCTTGCAATTTCATACAAATGGATAGTGTATCGGTTGAATATAAATAATACAATTTTTCATGATGACCTAAAAATATATGTATATGGAGCAGTCACCAAATTTACAATTTCAGAAAAAAAAAATATGTATGTTTATAGATATTGAATGCCCTTATGTAGAATGAAACACTTACTGAGAGATTAGTTCAATAGATTTTGGTTGGCTATTAAATCATTTGAGCAAAATGCATATATTTTAAATTACTCTTATTTTTACAGATATGTATATGGTAATGTTATCACAGGTGATGATCAATAGAACATTCCCCAACTGAAACAATATCTCTTTTGTTATAGAGTTTCATGCGAAAGATTTTAGTTGTCTTCATTAATTTCTTGAAATCAACATTATTTATTCATGTGAATAAATAATTTTATTATAACAAAAATAAGCAATGAACATTATTTTTGAGTTTTGATTATTATGTTGTGCTTCGACCACTTAATTTGTGTACAAATTTTTCTTCAGACTGTGTTGTTACTATTGATTTTACCAAATATAACATGATCATAAAAATATTTAACTATTTAACAATTATCAAACTAAATATCATTTAGATTGTTAAAATATATAGATTTATTTAAGATATTATTCATCGTATACTTAAATATATGAAGAAGACTTATGAGTTCAAGATTTATTTAAGAGACATGATGTGTTTCACTTTGATTAGCTACTTGAATTCTAGTTGAGCTCTATCAGTAATAGAGAAGAGACTTATTATTTTTTAATATATTTTTTTAAAAAAAATCTCATTTTCTAGAAAATTAAAAATAACAAGTATACTAAGGTTATGAAATCTATTACTTTTTATGGATCAAATATTTGATATATAAGATTTTTTAGTTTCTAGATCAATCACTCTCTTTTATGATTATTAATTAAACCACACATTCTATCCAAATTGATCTTTCACATGTGGACGAAACATATTGATGTAGACTACTATTTAATCTAAAAAAATTCATAAAGATTTCATTAATACATCTCATATGCTTACTAAATATCAACTCATAAATATTTTCATGGATATTTTGAGAGGATCCTACATCACTTACTTTAACTCCTCCAAGCATAGTATGAGATATATATATTCACCATCTTGAAAAATATGTATTCGTTTATTCATGTGCTTTTAGTAAGGGGGTGCTCTTAGTACATAAAAGAGTACATGAATTATATTTTTTTCATATACTTATATATATACACATACGCACGCACGCACACCTCGCACACTTAATTATTTGAGAATTTTTATACATAAATTTAACAAAGACAATAATGATTATTATTATTATTATCATAAAATCATGACGAATTTTGAGTCGCTGATTAAAGATAATTAATGTTCATGACTTATAAAAAATCAGAAAAAAAAGATAAAAAAATATATCATTATGAAACATGTGAATGAATAATCTTGGAACTTGTTGATGAATAAATAAGCAATTAAAATGCTTATATAATAAGATCTATTGTATAGAGGAACAAAAAATAGTCTTCATTCTCTCTAAAAACTCATTCCTCTTATTCTCTCTCTTTGCAATTCTAGTTACAAAATTGCAAAGAGAAATAGCTCTTATTCTTTCTAAACTCATCATTTTTATTCTTTCTTATTCCCTCTCTTTTCGATTCTAGCATTAATTTTACAATTATTTTATAATACATTACTAGCATGAATATGCTCTAGCAAAAAAAAAATTATATTATTATTATTTTTTATCATATATTAAAACTTTACCAAAATATTAAGTCTCACAAAACTTGAGCTTGTAATAGTTAAAATTATTGATAAAAAATATTTATTATTAATTTGTAATGCTGAAATACACTTTAACTTCCAAAAATATTGGAGAAATGATTAAAGAAAAAAATGAGTCCTAGTAAGACTATGCAAAAGTACTAATTTTTTTAGATATCATCTTTATAAGAATTTAAAAACTATTATCTCATTATAAAAAATATTTTCACTCCGTGGAATAACTTGAAAAATAGATTTGACTACTAAAAAAATAACTTTACCAAAAACTTGTTATGACTAAATATACATAAGATTACAAAATTTTAAAATATACAGTTAGTATAACTCCACTTTATTTAAAATAAACTATACATTTAAGTTATATGAAAAAAAATTACAAATAAAAACATGCTAGAAAAAATATTCAAAATATTTCAAGCTACTAATATAAAGAACATAAATTTACTAAATATTAAGAGTTAATATCATAGCTTCTAGTACTTTAACAAATTAATGAGCTAATAATAAAAAATCATCAATCTCTTCCAACTGAATTTGAACTATTTCATGAAATGAATACAATTTCATCCCACAATCATTAGCATGGATGTAGTCATAGTCGTGGGAATAATTCCCAAGGCCGTGATATCATCTTTCTAACCATTTGAAAAAAAAAGAATCATTTAATCACCAAAAATAGAATAATAATAATAATAATAATACAAAATAAGAAAATAAAAAAAATACCCATAAAAATCCTTTAAGATTCATTAAAAGACTTATTATAGATACATAATACAAGTTTATTGGTATCATACCTGTTATATGTCCAAACATATGATAGATATGTATAAAGCATCATTAAAGAATAAAGAAAAAGAAATAACTTCAATTAATATTGAAGTTATTTTTTTTTAATTTAATTTTTTTTGAGTTAGAAAAGACCCATCTAATATTGATATAATTTTTTTTGAAAGTCATACTAATAACTTCAATTATTTTTTTTGAAATTAAAATAAAAATATTATATAATTTTATGTATTTTATTCTGAGTTAATAAGAATATCAACTTATTATTTTTATTTTTATTTTAATTTATGTATTATTAAATTTTTATGATGAATGATGATAATATGTATTTTATTGATCATGTTACCACATAAACAATCCTTCAAGAAAAGATATATTTTTAAAATTTAATAATAACAAATATCAATGTAAGTATCATCTTTGGTACATCAAATTTAATGGAAGATTCTAGAAAAGTAGATATAATGGTATCAAATAAAATTAAATTCCATATTAATGATGCATTATATTTTATATCAAATCAACAAAAAATTTTCTTAGTTTTAAAGCTATCTACAAAAATAAATACCATATTTAAACTATAAATAAAGATAGAAAATATGTATATATTAACTCTATAATCTTTGGAAATAGATTGTTGCGAAAAATCTCTTATTATGTTTCTATGTGTTATATAATAGGATCATAAAACCAATTAAGTTATATATATGATGAACTATTATTTCAATGACCCAACAATTTTTACTCTTTCACATAATAAGCTAGGTCACCTTTGATCTTCAATAATGCAGCGAATTATAGAAATATCACATTGATATCCATTAACGATTAGAATATACTTTTGCCAAATGAATTTTTATGTAATACTTGTTCACAAGATAAATGAATAATCATACCATAAATTTATAAAATTATATATGAATCACCAGTCTCTTAAAAAAGAATACATAAGAGTATATATGAACATAATTATACTTGCAATGAGCCTATGCAAGTAGAATTGCATTCATTAATAAAATGGGAAACATTTGAACTTGCAGTTCAGACACCTACGAGTATAAAATATGTGGGGTAAAATAGGTATTTATATGAAAAAACAATAAAATAATAATATCATAAAATATAAAACACAATTAGTAACCCAAATTTTCTCACAAAAACCTGACATTAATTATGAGAAAATATATTCGTCTAATATAAACGTAATCACATTTTATTTTTTGATAATATTAGTAATATATGAAGGATTAAATATGTGTCTCTTGGATATTATGACTGTATATTTATATGAATCCATGAACCATGATATATACATAAAAATTCATGAAGGATATGAAACAATTAGTACAAGATCTCATAGTATCTATTCAATTAAGCTACAATAAACTTTATATGAATTCAAATAATTCGAACACATGTGATATAATCATCTTAATGAATATTTACTAAAAGAAATATATGCAAATAAACCTATATATCAGTGTGTTTTCATTGAGAAATTAGAAATCAAATTTATAATTTTTATTATTTATATTGATGTTTTAAATTTTATTGGGAACTTTTAAAGAATTGACAAAAATAATAAAAATACTTGAAAAAAAAAATAAAAATTAAATATCTTTGAAAAACAAAATTGTCTTAACATGCATATAAAACATTTTTCAAAAAAAAAAAAGTTTTGATTCATCAATTAACAATGATTAATAAAATTTATTAAAAGAAATATATGCGAATAAACCTATATGTCAATGTATTTTCATTTAAAAATTAGAAATCAAATTCATAATTTTTATTATTTATGTTGATGTTTTAAATCTTATTTGAACTTTTAAAGAACTGAAAAAATTAACAAAAATATTTGAAAAAATAAATTAAAATAAATAATCTTTGAAAAACAAAATTTTGTCTTGATATACATATCAAGCATTTTCCAAATAAAGTGTTGATTCATTAATTAATATTGATTAATAAAATTTACTAAAAGAAATATATGCAAATAAACCTATATGTCAATATATTTTCATTGAGAAATTAGAAATCAAATTTATAATTTTTATTATTTATGTTGATGTTTTACATCTTATTGGAACTTTTAAATAACTAACAAAAATATTTGGAAAAAAAAATTAAAATATAAAATCTTTAAAAAACAAAATTTTGTCTTGATATACATATCAAGGATTTTCCAAATGAAGTGTTAATTCATCAATTAACATTGATTAATAAAATTTAAAATATTTTAATATAGATAAAATTATCAATTAAACAACCTAATGATTATTTGATCACTTAATATTATAAAAAATATTATTTTATCCTCGTAAAAAAAGTGAAAAATTACTTGATCCTAAAAAATTAGTGTTATTAATACATCCATGTACCTTGCTAATTATATTTGTCTAAATATAATTTTTCTATTAATTTTTTATAAAAGTATAATTCTACTTCAACCAGAGGACCTTGGAACGAAATCAAACATGTATTGTAGTATCTTCTCAAAACTACTAATAAGATATGCAAGTGTATGATATCTTTTAGATCCACATAAAATCAAATCATCAAGCATACATATTTTTAATTACAATGAAATTGGCATCTCATGGAAATATGTCAAATAGATGATCTATCATTATCAAAGATTCTTACATTCATTAGATAAGTTGTAAATATATATATGATTAAGATCTATGATCTATAATAATCAAAAATCATGTAGATTCTCTTTTGTCAAAGATAACTTAACAATCTTATTCAAAAATAATATACAAATAAAAAAAATCATATCAAATCAAATATGCTAGAACTAAACACATTTCATAAAAATTTTTTTATGCACTTGAGTTCCAAAAAAAAATGATAAAATTTATATTTAACATATACGATCAAGTGATAATTTAAGAAATATATTCACAAAATTATTACCAACCTCAATATTCAAGAATTTAATATATAGGATAAGAATATGTTAGCCTAGGGTGCTAGCATGAGGAAGCATGATTTGATGTTAGTTTATTATATTTTTTTTTCCTTCATCCAAGTTTTATCTCACTATGTTTTACAAGCAATATTTTTAATGAGACAATTCTAACAAATTAAAAATATTATACTCTTCCTTCAAGGGTGATGATCATTCAAATGGAAGTATTATGAAACATATAAATGAACAAGTTTATTCATATGAATGAAAATACAACTAAAATATCTATATAATGAAATCTTTATCTCTTATATATATGATCAAGAAATAAAACTCTCTTTAAACTTAAATTCTCTCTAAATTCTTATTCTCTCTCTTTATAATTCTAGTTACAATTCTACAACTATTTTACAACAATTATGGCCTATATATATTTTCAGTAGTTGAGTGCTCTTAGTGTGATTTTAGTAGTAGAGTGCTCTTCAAACATAATGGAGTATTTTTTGTGTTCAATTTTTTCTTTTCTATTCATACTTATATAAATGTGTGTGTGTGTGTGTGTGTGTCAAATTACATAGTTAATTTAATAAAAATTTTTACTTATTCACATAGTTGTGAAAGACGCAAAGTACACCAAGGCACAAAGACCTCCTAGAACCTTAAGGAGTAAGAATCCCTTAGGATGCAAGCTTTTTTTATGTAAAGCTCATCTTAATTTACATATATATATTTTTAAAAATAATCAAATATAATATTTATCTATCATCAAAAATATCAATTCTGTCAATACAAACACACAAATAATATCTCAAGCATACAAATTTATAAAACATATCAACAATATCTCAAGCGTATAAATCTAATAAATCATATCTCTACAATTTCTAAAAATTAATAGAAAGTATCAATAAAAATTAAAACATGACAACATGTAAAGATATATTCATTATCTAAATTCATAAATGATCGAAACAAAACAAATTAAAATAACTAATTTATCAATACTAGTCGATTTTCATACATCTTTCACATTCACATAATGATCAACATCATTATGTGGATGCAGAAAACAGCAACCTTCGTTTATGTTTTCTGTATGCGTGTGTTGGGAAAACAAGCATCAAAGGTTTTAGCCTATGTTGTATAAAACAAGAAACAATTAATCCTCATTTATCCTCCACAGCATGCAAACACAAATCATCACTTTTCCATGTGTTGTAGAAAACATGAAATTTCATTCCGACAATTCCCGATGACTTTTCTGTGGAGATGACCTGCCTACACAAATGTGTGCTTATGAAGATCTTCACACCTCTGAGAGAGTGCATGCCATTTTTGTTTTCCATGCGCCTACGTGAAGGGACATCGCCTCAGTCAAGGCAAGGCCATGGCTATGCTTCCCCTATGCCTGAGCTTAGGTATACCTTTCACAACCATGCTTATTTATTTAACAAAGATAATTATAATAAAATAAAATCATATTTAGTGCACAATGCTCCCACTTAGTATAGGATATGAGAGAGATTAATATATCAATAATCTATAAGTATCTATTGAGTTGTCCCAGACTGACACTACCCAAATTTGTAAGGCTTAATCGAGTCATTGTACTATGTCGGACATAACATGGTTCCTAACTCCAAGTCATGCCATGTAGACATGGATTTGGAGAAGGTAGGCCTAGCACATCCCAATGGTTCGGCTAAAAGAATAGGCCGTGTTGGGTCAAGTTCCGACCGAGTTAAATTGGCATGAGTAGGCTCATGCACACTTTCATGCCTGGCCTGATTCACGGCTAATCCAAGCTAGCAGGTTGTTGCAAAAAAGGCAGCTTGCAGCCATGAACCACAACCAACAATCTGGCAACCTCATACTTGAGGCTTGGACAGCGGCCAGTGGGTCGTGGCTCAACAGCCTTAAAATTAGTTAATCTTAATTTTTATAGCTATATTTAGTATAGTAAATATATGTATATACTAATATTATGTAAATATAAAAAAAAATGTTTAAATATAAACAATAAACTACATGTAAATATCATTAATATGAAATATAAAAAAATATACATTCAAATTTTAAAACATAAATCTAAAATTTAAAAAAAACTATGAAGAAATACACTTCACTCTAATGTCACCAATAGCTATGTTTGATTTGCATTGTCATACCTCATAATCTCGATATGAATATTATCATATTTGAGTATGTCATTATTCACTTGTATTTCTTACTTTTTTTGAAGAAATATCCATAAATCATATAATCTTTTAAGCACAATATAACTTCAATGATATTTACTCATAATATGATCTTCCTATCTGAAATTATATTTACAATCACAAAAAATTATTCTAGATACCAAAGGGATAAGTAGATCTAGTGACATCTTTAATAACATAATAAATATGAATTGATATAATTTTTATCAACTCAATATATCAAAATTTTTCATATCATTTTGAAATAATATAGAACAATAATCAATGTCAAATCAACAAATCATTCATATTCGATAGACTTTCATATCATTTGTCCCTAGCTAACTAAGAAGTTATTACCATTAATCTTCACACTCGGATGCTTGCTAAAACTAGCATATTTATTTTTAAATTAGAATATGTTATCTAATTATTTATAAAATTTATTATATGATTCATGTGGTTAGTTCATGCAAGTTATTATATATTTGATATTATTTTTCACTTATTCCATATTAATCTTAGGATCCATACAAACAACCACGAAATAAAGAGAAAATGAATAAGTATTATTTTAAAATATTATCTTTATATTTATTAAAGAGACTACTAATATTGCATATGCATATAAATACAATACATATGATGAGAAAATATATAAATAAACACATATTCATCATACTATAAAAGATTTTTTAAGGAATTTTAAAAAATAAATTTATTTATCTCAATTTAATTTATCAATTATTATTTTATTTGTTTTACTATTAATATAGTTGAATATCATATGTTGGTTTCCAACACATGAATCCAACATAAAATATGTATAATTTCAATAATGTCTAACATTCACTTAGAATTTTTTTTTAAGTTTATTAACTTAAATAGAATATAAAATTCTTGTAATCGACTAATTATCTTAATATATTTCAGTATATTTCATAAATATTCTAATAAAAGAAACTATTTTAAATTAGCTTGTACTATTAGATTTATTATATAACATATACATCTAGCATTAACAATCTCACATAAAAAAAAATCTAATGACTTTCACAGACATACTTGTAGCGACATCATTATTTGATAAATTATCAAATATAATATTAAATATTTAATTTGGTATATTGTATTTCCTAAAGATTATCCAACCTCGTACTTTACAATTAGATTGTCCTTATCTATGTTTAAGTCTATATAATTTTTATAACATTCACTATTTTGTATTTTTTTACTTTTATGTTTAGAAAATATTGAGTACGATAGAATTGTATATTATGCTTATTTACATTATGGTTATACACTTATACTAAACAATAAATAACTTGAACAAAAATTAAATGTGTACTTTCAATCTCTCTACCCATTGGGTCGGCAATCACCAACCAAAATGCTTATATGTCAATAAAAGTATATAACAATATAAATAAAAAAATTTAAGTTGAAACTCACTTTGTGATATTTTGAGAGAGAAAAAAGAAAAAGAAGAATAAAAATTATAATTTTAATGTAAAAAATTATAAATACTAAAATGCTAATTATAAAAATTTTAATTTTTAAAATTTTTTTAGGATATAAATCCAAAATCATTGGATTTCTGTCAAAGAAAATTAGAAGAAATCCAATAGCTTATAATGATAAAAAATTTATTTTTGTATCATATTTCTGACATTACAATGACAACTTGCCCTGATGAAAACACAATCATCATTTAACAACAACTACAAATTTCAAATGGGACATATGCATTCACAATTCACACACCTCATTAATAATATCATTTAAAATTTAAAATAAGACACATGAATGCATGTGTATTATTTTATAATGTTCAAAAAGGCATGCAGGTGGCAAGCAAGCATCGTGCTTGTTCACACTAGTCATACTGAATGCACTAGGCATGCGAATGACAAGCATGGCACAAATCGTACCACGGACTGACATGATTTTGGACGGTGCCTTATTGTTCCATGCATGGCAATTTCTTGTTGTGCCTCAAACTGGGATTAAGCCATCCAACTCAGTTAACACCTCTACATCAGTCTCACCCTCAAAAGATAGAGAAACTATATCTAATAAGTTTCAAACCTAAGATTCACTATACTTAGACAAAAATACTTGTCATCATGCAAAGACAACCTCTAGAAAAACAATGATAATGATAACCATTTATCATAACAAAATTACACTAATAAGTCACTAATTAAAGATAACTAGATGTCCATGACTTATAAAACACAAGTAAAAAAGAACAAAAAAATTATAAATTTATGTATTTTCATTATTAATAGTACTTAGGTTTAAAAATTAAAACTATAAATTAACATTATAAAATCAAGTATTTTTGGTAAAAAAAGATTCCAATCAACAGCTTCACAACTGTTCAGCATAGTGCAGTGGGATACAATAACAGTTATTCAACTTAAACACATTAACAGAAACATGTCTTCCAAGTCCTATTCTAATTTCAATTATGCCCAAGTCATCTGGACAATTGCTTGTGCTAAATACATAGAAGTATAAAATAAGCATCCAAAATCATTCTCATAAATCATATCATTCCATCCACTTGTGAAAGATTAAAGGGCAACTCACAGTTGTAAAATACTTACATCTGACCAAACATAGGCAACTCCCATGATTGACTCCCAGCTTAATCTTAGGTGAG
Source organism: Sapria himalayana (assembly GCA_029783825.1). Lineage (NCBI taxonomy): Eukaryota > Viridiplantae > Streptophyta > Magnoliopsida > Malpighiales > Rafflesiaceae > Sapria > Sapria himalayana. The sequence continues at coordinate 11,382,506 of JAREIK010000385.1, forward strand.
GTATCTTCATCAATGTGAGATTCTTAGATACCTTGACATAATTTTAGACTGGTTTTTTAGGGGGGATTAGCTTATGGTACATCAAAACGAAAAAAAAAAAAAAAACATTACATTAAGTCCTAACTTTATTTAATTGTTTGTGCACAAAAATAAAACTATTTAAATTTTGGTGCATCCCAAAATATTTTTCATTATTTACCCCTGCCCCACTATGTCAACACACCACAATCTGAAAAAAAAAATAAAAATATATGTAAAATTGTAATTTACATAATTAATTTGTGTGATATATATGTATATATGCTGGTTACTGACACGGCACATAAATATAATGTACAAAAACATTAACATGTGTGTGTGTGTGTGAGAGTTAAGAAATATATAAAAGTTACAAAAATGGTATATATAAGTTATGAAAACATACACATATATAACAGCAAAATATACATACACCATTTTCTTAACTTATATATAAATATGTAACATTGTAACTTTTATATATATATATATATATAAAAGTTACATATATATTAATTCATATGTATAACTAATACATATATATACCACTATCATAATTAATATATATAAGTTACATATATATTATAAGTTACTTATATATAAGATAATTAACAACATATATAAATTATGATATGTGTGTGTGTGTGCGCGCTATTACAGATATATATATATATATATATATAGCTTACATATGTTGGGTATGTTTTATGTATATTATTATAAATTATAAAATTGTGATATATATATATCATAACTTATATATGTCGCATATATTTTATACATATTGTTAATTATCATAAGTTTTTGCAACTTATAATATATAAGTAACTTATATATATATACATACACATAAATATCATAATTGGTATATAAAACTTATATTTGACACAAGATTTAAGAAAGATTAATATCTTAATAATTTTATTCCTAAAATCAAGGATACCATATCTGATGAATTTCGAATCCAAAATATACTGCTCTTCAATAAATACATTTATAATCATACTAAGGCATAACCTCTTAACAACACATAAGTTTTATATATAAAACTCACAGACTTGGTAAACATCATTCATTTTGATGTGTATATATATATGCTCTTACATATCATAAGTTTTTATAACTTAAATATATACAAGTATGCTTTCATTATGTGTGTGTGTGTGTGTGTGTATTGTTATTATTTATAATTCTTTGTTTTGCTTGTTATATTGCCTTTTCTAATAATGAAAAAAATATTACATTCAAAAACAAGTGACTCTCATAATTGAAAAACTCAAATAAAATTATGAAGTAAGATAACATATGTATTGATATATCTTTTGAATATTATTTTTTTCTATACTCATTAAAAATAGGTGTTACTCAAGAAAGTAATATAAACACTCACTAATTACTAAAGTAATTGATATGATGTCAAAAACTTGATAATTCTCTCCGCTACATCAAAATCTCATTAAGTGTGTGTGTGTGTGTGTGTGCATCTAACAAAAGTCCACAGGCATATAAATTATACAATTAATATAATAAAAATATGTACATATATCAATCCCACAAGAATTGATAATGATACTTTAATTAAGTTACAATAAATTAACATATTATTCTAGTTAAGAGAATAAAACTAAGCCTCAGATAGATAATTAAATTTTAGGATTGATTTACTTTTCTGTATATGATAATACTTTCTCTATGATATTATGATATTATCAAGCATTTTGTTGAACAAATGATAAAAAAATATGAGAATACTTATCTTGTTAAAAATTGAGAGGTTATCAACTACACTTTATCACCACCATAAATAATCTCCTTGTGGTCATGTCTTTGATATACTTGTAACTGTCCACCAAAATTACATATTTATCTTTTCATTGGCCACCTCATGATTCATACTCATTTTAAGCAATGTATCAATTACATGTGATGATTGATTCAATTGTGCATATTTCAATTCCCAACATCAATCATCCTAAATAACATAAAATAATATGGTCATAATTAAGTTTGTATTTTTAATTTCATTAACATAATACTCACATTAATTAAATAAATATCAACCTAGTAATTTGACCCATAAAAACCATACAAAAGAACCATGATCACAAGGCTGTCACTTCTTGTCGACTCACATCATAATGTATGTATTCCATGACTTGTTATCATTTACCACAACCAACACATAATATCCAAGAATTAATAAAACTCTAAGCTAGATATTTCAAAAAACTCGCACATTATTTTCAGGCCAATCCTAAAAAAATATAATAATATAGTCATAAATATATTTTTATTTTCAATTTCATTAATATCTAGCTCACATCAATTAAATTTAAGTCAATTTAAGGATCTCACCTATAGAGTCACCATAAAAGGATGAAAGCCAGTGGACTACCACTTCCTACCAATGCACACCTCTAATATTGTGTCTCATAGCTTGTATGTTACCATTCACCATAGCCAAGACACATGGTTCTATTTGATAGTTAAGTCCTAGAATTATGTTTTGTGTAATACTCATATCCATTAATATTCAATTTATACCAAAATAATAATTATTCATTATAAACAATATTACTAATTCATAATTACATAAATCAAACCTAGGTTTCTAACTAATTTAACATTGAAGAAGGATTCAAGCGACAATATTTGAGAATAATTTCATCGAATCATATACCCCCAAGGTCAATCATCATTAAAATCTAGGTTTCAATTATACTTATCAATCTACTTTGTTTTTATAATTGACATTAGGTTATTTCCATAATTAGGATGGTGTTCATGCCTCTAGTGGTTTTTTTATCTCTTTTCTCTGTCTTTGCCCCCCAATTCTTTTCAAATTTGTTGCATCTAACTTTTATATCATCGGATCACATGATTGACTATAGTATTTTAATGAATTCCATATCACAATGGTGAATTGAAATCATGATAAAGAAATGCTTCAAACCATTTTTGGATCATCATATCATGAAATATCATAAAAAATATCACATCATTATATATGTTAGTGTCGCAAAGATGATGTTGCGTTACTAAAAATATAATATGATTTAAAGAATTTCTCATAGGAATATGATGTCATGATGAGAAGAATTTCACATCATAAAATTACTTTAAAAAATATAATTTTGTTCTATAACAATGATATCACAACACTGAAAATATAATGTAACTCCACATATTATTCAAGCATTGACTATCAAGAGCTCGTGACATAAAAATATTATTACAGCCAAAAATATGATTAGAACAAATGTAATCATGACTCCAAAATAATATAGTAGCCATGATGAATATATTGCACTGTAGAATAATAATGCAATCATATGGTAAAGTCGTTATATAGAATAAAGTCATGACAAATTTATTGAATCACCACCAATAATAGCTTGATGTGACAAAAAATATTATGACATTGAAAATATCATAACTTTATTTCACACATATGCATTTCAACCAAGTCTATCATTTGTATCTCATTTATAGTTGATTTCATTATTTTTTATCAAAACTAATCATAAATATAATTTTATGAAATATTTATCTTTTAAGCTCATTCATCATAAAACAATCAATAAATAGCTAGAAAAACTCAATACTTTGAGTGCCAAATAATAATAAATATATTTTAATATCCTAAACATCTTCTTATCTCAATATGAGAAATGATCATAAACAAAATAAATACTCCTAAATATTTTGAGAGACAAGTTAACTAATTTTTCATTTAGATACAAAATATTAAAAAACAAACGATAAGAAAGAATATAAAAAACATGTAATTGATAAGATAATTTATAATTAATATTATCTATCTCCAAAAAAAATTTGAAACACTCATATCAAAGGGAAGATCTAATGCATTGTCACTTTCTAAATATTTTCAAAAATATCTAATATTTCAAAATACTCCTAAGTATTTATTCTTAATTTCTAAAATATCACTTTGTAAAGATATACTAGCATAGAAAATATAATTTATGATCTTATGATCATACAATAAATATGAAAATTATCTAATATGCGCTATATTGTATTGTTATTTCTATTTTTTGTATATTTTTATTAAATTAATTTTTTATTTATTTATGAAATTAATAAAAAATTTGAAAAAAAATAAAATTTAAAATAAAAAATAATCAAACAAATAAAAAATATATAATCATCAATAAATATGAGAACATATCTAAAATATTCTTCGATCTCATCTCTATTGAATCTTTATACATCTAATTATATTAGATCAAATATCTTTGCTCACACAAGTCTGATGGTGAGAATAAAAAATTCTTGTATATTTTTTTTAATTGATACACACATCACACTCTAATATAGTGATATCTTTAACACAAAGATCCGACATTCTCACCTAGACCAATGATGGTTAACCAAGCTGATAATAAATAAGAAATTGATCAATATCATCCAAACATCGAGTATGATATCCTATCATAAAAGTAAAATCATATAAGTACTCTTAGAGTATTCTAATCATACCAATAAATATTCATAAAAGAAAAAATAAAAATACAATTGAATTATCTAAAAAATAATTCACATAAAAAAACTAAGTGAACGTCTAAGAATAAACAAAATATGTGAAAAAAATAAACTAAAATAATTATTATCATAACCAACTACTTTGAATGCCCAACTATTAAATATTACAATATAAGTAAATAAGAGAAAAAAATTATAAAAGGAAAATAATTATATATAATATAATTATTAGTTTGTGTCAATAATTCATGAGTCTGAAATAATAAGATGAGATACTAAACCTAAAGATCATAAAATATCTTTTGTTGCCTCGGTGACAATAAATTTTTATATATTTTTCTCTAGTCAGTTTCATAGAGAAAGAACTTTGTAAGAACTTCTAGATAACTCTAACAATCAATATATCCTCATCAACTCTTTGTAGTAGTCTTTATTTCCTTTCTAAAAATAATTTTTAATAAATTTTATCTTGTATAGCTTATCCTCATTTAGTATATGCATTGAATCGAGACTCTCATATCTTTGCTTCTATTACAACTGATATCTTTCAATTGTTGGTCCATACTAAATGAGGTATCTCTCTAATATATTTGTTTGTTTGATATATGTTGAACTGACTAATAATATAACTTTGCTCTAATAAGAAACACTCAATCATCTGGGACCTAGCTACAAAATAAAGAAAATATATATAGTATCGAGTAAGGAAACATCAAGCCAAAAAGTATATTCATTTATCTCACTCTCTCAGATGCATCAAACTCTAATGGCATTGCCTCCGAGAACCACATAGCAATTGAGTAGTAACCTGCTCATACTCTTTATGCTCCTTTAGTTTCAATCTAATAAGCTATGAATCACATCATATATTTATGTCATCTAGAATGTGAATAATAATATTGCAACTCACATAAAATTTTGTATATTATGCAAAATGAAAAAATAAACATTAACACTAACTCGATAAATTGTCACATGACAATCTAAAGACAATAGGCAATATATAGTCAATTTTCCTTCGTCTCAATGCTTGGTTCATTTTTCAAGTTTCTGTCATCCCATAACAAAAAAAATCACATCCAAACTCTTATAACCCATTACAAATAATTCAAGTGCTCAATACTCCATAAAATAATCAATAAAATTTTGACTTACTTCATATATGATCAAATATGTAGCACATCACGAAATAAACAAATATACACATCAAATAACTATGCATATTTGCACCTATACAACACACACATTGCATTCATGATGAACAATCATTACAATTGGGGTTCACATGCTGAGTTGTACATCCTGCCATACACACATAACACACCTTCATTACACCCATAGTGCACCATGCACATTGACGCAGTGGTCATCAACGCCCATCATACACAGTGGACATGCAACAAAGACACATGTCATTGCACCTACTTTTTACACACCTATAGGGTAACTATCACATGTGTGTGCGCATTATACTATTATAATGTTTAGAGATAATCTTATCTCTTGAAAAAATAAAAAAAATAATAATCTCTACATTTTATGCAAAGACATAATAACTAATAATAACATTTATTATTAATGAGATTTTTTAATTACATATCTACGTGAAAAAATTGAACTTATGTTAGTTTTCTATCTACTCTCTACTATGATAGTCATTCAATAATCTTAACTTTCAATTTAAGTTAATAAACAAAATATATAAAGATATATTATTTATTTCTCATAAAAAAAATATATAATAAAATTATAATCACAACATATATTCCAACATCAAATTAAATTAATGATATTTTTACAAAAAATCTAGAGAATATCTCTGTTTGCATTTTTTATTATTATATTTGATATTTTAGATATTTATATACCAACTTGAAATATAAAATTTTAGTTTCTTTTATTTTTTTCTTTTATTTTATAATATTCTAATTTTATGATGAGAACATCAAACACATTAGATGTCCCAAACAATTATTTCTCTATAGATAATTTTAAGGCCTCCACTATGTTGTATTGTGACTTTTTCATTATCATTATGTGGTTATTTAGTTTATTATATTCTACAACAATTAATAAAAAAATATTTGAGAAAATATTTTTTTTGTATTTTCTCAGAATATTTGAGAATAAAACTAATTTTCTTCGAGATACCACTGCCTCTGCCTGTTATCTCTCACACCAAACCAAAAGAAAATCTCTAGCCAAAATTCCAACCATATCAATAGCTATTCTGTCAATTAAACAGAATACCCAATACCTTGAATATCACAATATGTATTCATCCTTTAACTTCACAGCGTCTATTTTAGTATGAATCCAACAAATGTAATAACCAAAAGAAAATCATCTTAACTACAAACTTTCAGCTTCAAAATTTTCCTTAAACGCTATCGAGGTATCCCATTGTCATCTATCATTGAAACTGTGCATTACTCATAAAAAAAAACAAGAATACAAAATAGTCCAGTCTATCTTATCTAGTGCATAATCCAGAAAAAGGCAACCTGTAGGCGATTTCCAGGCAGCATGAAGAACGGAACGTTCCTGAATATTAGAGGAGAACCCAACTGTGATCGTGTTTAGGTCGCCCCGTAGGACCGCCCCGTTCCAAACAGACGCTCCGTCAAACACCGTGACCTTCCCAGCTAGAACAACATTAGGTGCCACATATGCATCTACCGCCACATTCGGAAGCCACTGACCTAATGGGATAGTCTGCCGTTGACCTCGATAGTCCCACTTCACTCGATTAGGAGACGGAGTAATGCGTTTTTGGAACTGCAAGGTTGCAAGATACTGGGTGAGATAGTTAGCATGATGAAAGCAAGTGAGGGAGACGGCCCTTTTAAGGAGGGGAAATAAGACAGTTGACATTATTTTCTGCCTCAAGGTTGACCTCAATCACATAGGGCAGCGTTACCCCGATTGAAAATACCGGGGAAATAAATATCCCATTGTTAAGATGGATTAGAATTCGGAGAACATTCCGCTTTGGAGTTTGGAGTTGCGGTAACAGGGGAACCAGCTTTGGCCTGGCAGGGTTCCGCACCTTTCATAACCAGGGTGACTTGCGGTAATCAGGCTTAACATCTCCCCCAGCCCACCTGAAAAAAAAATTTACTTTTTAAAGATGACACCATTTATATAGCTATGCCATTATTTCTACTTTTGAAGATCGTCAAGTAGGTGGTATTTCTATGTCATAAATTGAATTGATCGTTTATATATGTAGTTTTGGAGGTGAATAATGATTTTAAAATAAAAAATCCAAAATCTAATGCTAATTTTAAAAATATGCTAAAACTAGTACGTCTAGAAACAACGTAGTAATGACCGTAGTTGTGAATGACTCATTGCCATGTCCAATACTCGAGCCCATGTCCAAAACTTGACCTTTGAATTTAAAAATCAATTGTCGTCATTATGAATGTCGTCTATTGAAAATATTGTGAAGATCACATTATCATTATCTCATCTTGCTCTTCGCCCCTCGCCCCTCGCTCATCTCCCCTCACCTCTTGCCCCTCTCTTCCCGCCCGTCTCTCCCCGCCCATCTCCAGGAGCTCCTTAGTGGAGCTCTGTCTAGCTCCAGTGAGCTCAATGGAGCTCCACGGAGGAGCTCCACGGAGGAGCTCCTGGAGATGGGCGGAGAGAGACGGGTGGGAAGAGAAGGGCGAGAGGTGAGGGACGACGAGCGAGATGAGACGAGTGAGGATAGAGGGGCGAGGGGTGAGATGAGATAAGTATAATGAGATATCAACAGTATTTTCAATAGTTGGCATTCATAACGTCAGCCTTTGATTTTTAAAATTTAACAGTGTGACCATGACCGTCGTTCGCAACGATGTTCATTGTCACGCTGTTTCCATATGTACTAGTTTGGGTATATTTTTGAAACTAACCTTAAATTTTGAATTTTTTTATTTTGAAATCACTATTCACATCCAAAACTCGCTTATATGATAATTAATCAACCTTGGTGCCCAAATCCACTAGATCAGCAATTAACTCATATGTCGTGGATATTGAATGACTACTATCAGAGCCATGGAACAATTAGGACTAATTCGCGTGTGCTGCTGAAACTTTTAAGAGTTCTCATGATATTTTGTCTTGAGAACGTTAAAATTGGTTAAATTCTGATTTTGAACATTAAAATTAAAATATTTACATTTTGATATCTAATCAAAAAACTTTTTAAAAATAAAAAATCATGATATTAGATATTTATATTATAATATCTCAAAAATCAAAAACCTTGGATGTATTACCAATTTTTAAAAAATTCTAACAATTTTTGAATTTACAAAACACTCAAAATAACATTATCACTTTTTGAATTCAAAAATTAGTTTTATTTTTCAACATTAAATCTGTGTGTGTATATACATAAATACATACAAACATACATACATGTGTGTGTGTGTTTATATTCATATATATGCATATTTATAAAAATGTATATTTATAAGTATATATGTGTGTGTGTGTGTGTATGATTTTAATATGTAGATACATATATATATACTTATAAATAAATAAATAAATATTATATATATGTTTCATATTAACAAAACAAAATTAATTTTCCAATTTATAAAGTGATTTTGAAAACTCTGATGGCTTATGAATTTTAAAACCACTGCAAAAAAAAAATAAAAAATCTGACATGTCACACATGGGGCAAAATTAGGTTTTTGATTTTTGATACTCAAAAATTAGGTTTATTTTTTAAGATATATTTGAGAATAGATATCAAAACATTAATATGTTTATTTTTGGATCTTCAAAACATAATATTCCCTAGTTTATTTATTTTTTTAAATGTATTTGTTTTTGCAGTTTAAATATTAATACATCATTATTATTTAAACATGTAAATTTTATTTTATTTATTAACTATTATTTTTCTATTTTTTTCATTTTTTTATAGTTAATGTGCATAAAAATTGAAAGTGTTGGATAATTAATTATAATTAAAAAAAATAAAAATTTAGTTTCATTATAATATTACAAAAAACAATTGAATATTAATAATATATTTTTTATAAATTAAAAAAAAAAACAAATCCCTAATCCAAAAATAAGTATTCAAAGGTATCCACTTCTCTCATTTGAAAATTTTGAACAAAAAATGTCCTTTGATCTATCATATCAGCATGCCATATCACCATGCTATATATATATATATATATTTATATTCATATATGCATGTATATTCACATATATGTATCTATATTTGCATATATTTATTTATATTTGAATACATGCATGTATATTCACCCGTGCATTTATAATCGTAGATATGCATGTTTATTGCATATATGCATTTATATTTGCATTGATGTTTATATATTCGTATATATGCATATATGTTCATATATATATTCATGTATATTTGCACATATTCATGTATATCATCATATATGCATGCATTTATATTTGCATTGATGTTTATATATTTGTATATATGCATATATGTTCATATATATATTCATGTATATTTGCACATATTCATGTATATCATCATATATGCATGCATATTGGTATAGATCCATGTATATTTGCATATATGCATATATGTGTGTGTGTGTGTGTGTATCATGTTGATGCGACATGCTGATGAGGTAACCCAAAGGTGCATTTTTTGTCTTGAAATTTATAATGAGAGGTGATTGCATCAATTATTTATAGGTTGAGAGCATGTTTTTTAAAATTTTACAAAAAATAGGCAATCAATATTCTATTATTTTTGTAATAGGGTTATTAAAATACAAATTTCCAAAAAAAAAAAAGAGTTATAAGTAAAAACTATTTTTTTTTACATTTTTTAGAACTGTGCTAATAAGATTGGGAAGTGCCCACGGGCCACATCCTATTTCCAATAAAAACAAAAGAAAAAAAAAATAAAGATGGACGTTCGAGTTTTTTAGGTGGGACATCCTAGAAAAATAAGGTGCATTTCTTGTTTCATAAAATTTAAAAAAAAAACATGGAGCATTCAAAAATAGACAAGAGAGGATGCGAGTTACTAATGTGAATATTTTTTTTTGGAGGGTAGTAAGGTTTCATAAACATTCTAGTATATGGTTTTCACTCTCTTCTACTTTATCTCTCAGAGGTCTAGAATTGTTGTGTGAAAAGTGTTACTATGTGAATAATTGGACAAATTCTCTTCCTCTATCCAAAATTGTTGTGTTGCTGAAAATTTTGCCGATGATGCCAATGATAAAAACACTTAACCTAAAAAAATATATGTATAAATGTCTGGCATTTTATCCAAAATCATAGGTTCACATATTTTTTTCTGAATTTTTTGGTTACCATGATTTTATATTCTAGAGATTAGAAATATATATTATTAGTTCAATATATAATTTTTATGTGTGAACCTATACATAAATATGTGTATGTGTGAATAAGTCTTAGTATCTATTTTAATTCATATTAGTGGATATAATTTGATATAAATAACATTCTATTTTAAGTATGGTTGTTGGATTGATTTTCATGAAATATGTTGGAGTTTATATCGAGCCTAGTTGTCATGAATTTTATATTTGAATCTAAATATAAACTCAAACAAAATTTTATTTAAAATAATTCTGTTATTTTTAGAAATCAACTCTAATAGAATAAATATGTATTAAACTATTATTAATGAACTGGGTCTTATAAAAATTCCAAAGTTAAGTGTATTTTATCATGATCATTATTGAGATGTTTGATCAGTGTGAAAGTTTATCATATTTATTTATTTTGGGTTTGGTAAGAGGGGATGTGATAGTATGAAAAAAAATTAAAATTAAAATTAATAAAATTATGTTTAATAAAAATTAAATTGCAGACATTTTTATTAATTATTGGAAATTTTAAAACAAAAAAAATCTCAATTTGGATTTTAAAAATTAAAACTTTTATTGTACCCAAATAATTTTATACTCATCACTTTTTTGTTAGATTTTACTTTTGTTGTGATAGAGAATTACTCTTTGATAATAAAATTAAATCAAGCTAACTATTTTATTTAGAAAAATAGAATATAAGATTATTTCAGCTTTAAATAATTGCTTGGCCATGTTATTGAGAAACTAAAACACAAAAGAATGAGTGCCTAGGATTAAGAAGAATTGCACTTTAAAGTTATCTCAACTATTCATCAATAGATAAGTATGACTATGTATCACCATATTGATGAAAATATGAAGCTAGACAAATTATTGTATAAACTATAACTCTATGTATAAAAAATTATATTTAAAAATCAAATATTAATCATTAGACACCAAGCAAATTTATAATTTAAAGGATATAAATCATAACTGACACACAAGAATTTCTTTTTAAAGAACAGATGAACTAGTTAACTTCTATAATTTATTTGCTTGTCTACTACTTATCTCATATTTAGAAAAAGGTAACTTTGTGATATCACTAAGTATATCATATCTTGGAGGTATTGTATCAATACATACTATCTCAAACAAATTTATTGATCGAAGAAGCAATGATAAAAGAACAAAAAAAAATTATTTAGTGTTATTATTTATGAGAGGCATAGTATGAACACCACAAGATAAGCACAAAGTGTGAAGAAAAGTCATATACTTTTAAAAGTAAGTCAAAAAATAGAAAAATAATCAAGTATTATTAATCTTTGAAGAGACTATAAAAATAGCATTTGACACGAGATAAACGTGACAATAAAAACAATACTTTAGTTAGAAGGACAATTGACTAATTAATTCAGGAGTTTCATTTCATGTCACCCCTCATTTAACTTATCTACTATATATATAATTGGTGATTATGACATGATAAAGACAAGTATTAAGATACATCATAAATAATAGGCATGAGAGAGAATTGTATATAAATGCATACAAAACATCATATAATGTCAAAAGATATCCCTTGTATGCTAGAAATTTGCGTGAACCCAATGTTTGTAGGCATGTTTGATGATACAAAATGCATGTCACTTCAATGGTGGCGTGGCTAGTAAAAATAGATGAATAACTTATAAGCCATTGTAAGAGGTAAGAAGAAGAGTACACTTCATGTCATTTATGCAAGAGTGTATAGAGATTAGGTAAATGTTATTCAACAAAAATGCAACATCGGTCTATGACATAAGTGACTTAGTCATGTAAGTAAAAAAAACCTTATGCTACTTGCTAGAAAGAATATCTTAACATTTGATCATCTCTTCATGAGTGCATAAACTATATGATAGGAAAAAGCTAAAGAAAACCATTTCACCCTTTTTCTCTTCCGGGGAAATTAAATATTATTAAACTTATACATACTATTGTATACTCTATGTAGAATAGAATACTCGACGAGGCCCTTTATTTTTTGAAATTTATTAATAATCACTCATTGAAGGTGTCGGCATATACATTGAAAACAAAAGAATAGATCGTTAATGTCTTTATAAATGTTCACACCATAATTGAGAGTGAGAAAAGAAAGACTAGTAGAAAGTTGATCTTAGTATGTTCTAATAATGAGGGAAAATACATTTGATAATTTGAAAGCTATTGTATATTATATGATATCAAATTTAAAAATATGTCATCCAAGATATCTCAAATGAATGGCATAACTGAGAGGATAAACTAGATTATTAAAAAGAGAATCAAATGAAGATGTATCACATACATCTTCACATACATCTCTACAACATCACATATGGTTAATTTAAATTTTAAGCAAGGGAAAATTGTATTTTGGTGTCATTGCATAGAAAAATTAAATTTCACTATAAGTTTTATAAATTGAAAAGAGATGCCCTCACAAAAAAAAATTGCTAAAAGATGCCCTCCTGTTCATCTATAAACATAGGACAAAATTGCCTTTAAAAGGCAACATCAGTGTGTCATATTAGCATGATATATATTCACATATAGGCAAATATATATATATATATATATATATATATATATATAAAACTATGTGAATATATATATATATATATATATAGATACGTGTGTGTGTGTGCATGCATGTGTGTATGCAAATATATAATATATTGCATAATATATAGTGAATATATAGATTTGCATATACGCATATATATGTAGCATGTTGTGTTGAATAATGATGTGGCAAGATCGAGTGTATTTTTATCATAAATTCAAGTGAAAGGATACGACACAGTTTAGTAGTTATTTTTTTGTGATGCATGTTTTTTTAGTTTGTAAAAAATAAGGTCTTAAAATGCAATTATTTTTCTAATAGGATGCCAAAACATATTTTTCTTCTTAATCAATATGTGTCTTACTACTATCATGGATATTGATGTTATCAATAAAATATAAACTGGAAAACATATTTCATATGATTAATTAAGATTATTTAGCTACAAAGTATTTCTCCACATTATGAAAGATGAAACATCAAAAATGTATGACACTATACATTCATACGTCTTTATTGGCTATAAACATGATGAATAAAAATTAAATCGTGGGACCTAATAGGTATAATTCTAATTCTTAAGATTCGCCAATTAGAAGGTGAGGAATGAAATTTCAGCCAAAACTAGGTAAGACTCAATTGTTCCTCTTGATACATCAACCATATCTAAGAAGATCTTCTAGGTCTCACCAAGCATCTTCTTGATTTGGTGATTATGTATTACTCATGGATGTTGCCAAGTCCAATATATTTTAGAAAGTCATCTTTTTTGAGAATATAGAGAAATAACTTAAGACAATGTAGAAAGAGATAAAGTCCCTACATATCAATCAAACTTTTGATATGTACCCTTACCTAAAATGATGTAGGCTTTGAGAAATAAATGAAAATTCTAATTAAAACTCAAGGATGAGGATGACTCTTAATTGAGATACACAACTTGATTAGTTGTTAAGGAATTTATTTAAAAGAATTGAATTGACTTTAATGAGATATTTTATCTAGTAGTTTAGATATCTTATATTTGAGTCGTTATGAATACGACTACAAGATTGAATTTGAAAATTAATCAGCTCAATATAAATATATATTTTTTATAATGATGACATTCATAAAACCCTTTACAAGAATTATGATTAGCATGAGGCATTCAAAGTAGAAGTGAAATAAGGTCTCATATGTAAACTAAAAAAAGAACTTGTATGCATGTAAGAAAGCACAAAAGGTAGTAGTATAAGTAACTTTATTTATTTATGTTGTATCATAACTTTCAGTACACCTCTTTTGATCAATTGGGAATCCCCCATCTCTCACCTAGACTTTCTCTTTTTCCTCAAATAAAAACACATAAGCTTCCTATTGATCTATAAAAGCAGGTGAAGCAAAAGTAAAAATAAAATAAAAAAACATATGAGATTCATGTTTGCCTCAAAACATGCACATGAGAAAACCAAATCAAATATTTTTGATTTCCTTAGAGGAGGGATAAAGTGATACAACTCTCAACAACTTTCTAGCCAAATAAGTAGATCATCGATCACTAAATGACATAAAAAAAATGTGCAAACTCATTTTCTATAGAAAGATTATCATCCCCTCACACATTTATGTGTCTCTACTACCAGGGTACAAAGTTTTATTTTTCATGCATAGCACTTATTGGATCCAGATAAACTCTAGCATATGTAACCATAACATATAAGGACTATATCTTCTTACCCCTCACTACTATTTGGACCCTTTGATCAATTTATAATGGTCTCCACCAAATTGATTCACCTAACTCATATTATCTATTATTCACATGAATAATAAGTTCATCAAAATATTCTTAACATTGCTCATCTCTCAAAATCAAATTTATGTTTTGTCATCAGGCATACTTCTCCAATACCTAATACTCTTGACATCTTGATATTACCCATCTTGATTATTCCATAATAATCATGTATATACCGCTCCACCAAATATGTAAACTAGTCAAGACTCACAGTGATATAAAAGAAAGTAATTAAACCAACCACCTAGTAACTCTTTTGACTCACTATTTACCAAGTTGGAAAAGCAAACATCACTGAGCACAACATCACCCTCCATTGGTAAAAGTATATGCCTCTTTCTCATTATAATATCTTTTCTATTCTTTTACTTGAGTTTTCTCTACTTTTGATAGTCAATGTCAATCATCCTAACTCATCACAATAGAAACACCTCACAATAGTTATACTCTTATACCTCCCTCCTCTCCCCCCCCCCCTCCCTCCCAAAAAAAGGATACTCTATTTCTTCTCCTTGTGGGGGCCTAATGTGATTCTATCTCTCTTCATATTTTCTTCAAAAATGAGATACTTGGATAAGTTATTTTTTTTTATTTTTCTTTCCATCTTGTTTCCTCATCTTATCTAAAACTATATTCATGATTAGGACACCATTCAAAGTTGAGGTACTCAATGACACAACTAGTATGGCAAACTATCATAAAGTATTTTGAAGAATAATGAGGCTTGCAACTCATATTCTAAGAATGTTTTTTATAGATGATAACTAGTTCACCATCCTCTAGAATTTATTCATATGCATTATCATTTTAACTCAATAATGATACTTCAAGTTGATTAGATATCTAATTAATATTCTTATTTTTTGATATATTTTTCTCATGTTATGACTCTAACTTTTCTTATAGGACATCCACCGTAGTCTTTACAAAGATATTATGGAAAGTGTTTGGTCTGACCCTTTGTTGAATCATGGTAGCAACCTAGTAATTCACTCTTTGCAAATATCAAACACTAAGTCTCTTAGGTTTTGGCTCATAGACAACAATGCCATATAGATATAGGTTTTTAACCACTAAAAGATACAATTTTTTTTGAAACTAAGTCATTAGTTGGGTCCTTCTTGACCATTCCAAATAAATAATGATCTTCCATACAAAAAAATATCAATCACCATAAGTAAGCAAATTCTCTCTCTCTCTCTCTCTGATACCACTTACTAGTATCTAAATGCTCTAATACAACTTGTTGAGTTGTCAAAAGCTTGAATACAGATGAATTTGAAATTAAAACTTCACTCGATCCCAATAAATTGGAAATGATTTATTATGGTTTCTCAATATATCATTGTACCTAAAAAATAGTTATTAAATTTTTCAAAACTTGTTGGTTTCATAGTTAATACTTATTTAACTAATGCAAAAATATGCAAATGCACAAAAACCACAAACTTGATTTATGCACAATGTGAAAAGACGAACCAACACAACACAAAAAACATGCTAACAACCTCAACAAACACTACACACTACACATACTTATAAATACAATTGTTACAATATATAAATACACATACTTCTCACAAAAAATAAACATGCTACCAAAATTCAATAATACAACGCTACCACAACATAGAGAACATACAAAATAAATCAAGAATACTAAAAATAATTTTATAAAAATACAATATTAAACACCTAGCTATTCCATATAGCTTGAGTGCAACCTCTCTCTTTTTTGTAGTCATCCAAGGAACACACTTGCACAACAACATGAATAGTTGACTCATCTGTGTTGTTTGGCAACACATACTATGAAGCACACCTAGCAGCAACACACTAAGAGAAACATCAAACTTTCATTGTTCCTTAGAGAAAGGTCCCAGAGAAACAAAGAGAGAGAGTGTGTGTCTTTCTATTTTTTCCAGATGCAACCAAGATCTGTTATTCCATAGAGCATAACCAATGGGAAAGAATGAGTTTTAGAAAGAGATTGACATCTCTTTCTCCTCCATTAATTGTGCTTTTTCTTCTCTTCCTCCTTGTCTTTTGCATTTTTTATATAGCATGCCTCCAATAGGAAAGAATATTTTATTATTTTCATTTTTTATAGAAACTTACACATGCATACACCAAAAATAAAACTACACAACAATGATTAGCAACAAGAAAGTATTAGGTAATAATAACAAAACACAAACCATTAAAACAAATTGAACTGAATATATTGGACCAAACCAAACTAGAATTGGTTTGAATGAACCTATTTTTGCTCATTGGCAAAAATATATTGTATTATAAGTTTCTGATAATGTTAGTTAGATTGAATCCTAAACCATACATGGATCTTATTAATAGCATACCAAAACAACTAGAAAGTTTTTGAATATAATTGTTGTTAATTTTCTTGTGTCATATAAAACATTTAATGAACAAGAGATACATATAAGAATTAATTTGTGAATTCTAAAGGTAAAATCATTATAATCAAAGTTCTAGAAGCCTACTATCTAGTTGAAAAGATATTATTTTTTTTAGCTTAGAATAATTGAAGAGGCCAACAACAATATATCAATCTAAAGTGAAAGAAATTAGTTATTATCCACGCCTAACATGGGATATTAATACTATCTAGTTAGGTCTGCCCAAGTTGGGCAAATTGGGTATTTTAATAATTAAATTTTAATTTAATTATTTGGTGTGTTTAAATTTAAACATATGTGTAGTGTAATATTTTTTAATGTGTGTATTTTATTTAATTAATACTATCAAAATTTCTTTTTTGTCGACCATTGATGGCACTCACATCAAATGAAGGTGCACAGTTAAATTTTTAAATAAAAAAATGGAATGTTTTATTTTGAAAAAATATAAAAGAAGTGCATGATTTTTGGAGTGCGGAATGTGAAAAAAAATAAACTCTATTTTTGTGAGTACCTTACATCATGGGAGAAATTGTTTTTTGGGAGAATTATCTTTTGGGGTGTTTCTTCAAAAATTTTTAAGATTTAAAAACTAAAATTTTGATATTTTTAAAAAAGTCACAAAACTAAAAATAAATTAAAAATAAGTACACCCAAATTCGTAAGTCCTAAACTACCCTTGCCCATGCCCTCGCCCATGCACTCGCACTCGCTCTCGCCCATCTTCCCTAGCCTGTCTGCCCTCACCTTTCGCCCCCCTCTCGCCCTCCTCTCGCCCCCCTCTCCCCACCCCTCTCTCCTCGCTTGTCTCCATGAGCTCCTTCGTGGAGTCGTCGTCAAGCTCTTGGTCGAGCTCCTGGAGCTCGAAGGAGCTCTACGCCGATCTCCTGGAACTCAACTGAAAGCTCGACGACGATTCCATGAAGGAGCTCATAGAGACGAGCGGGGGGAAAGGGGTGGGGAGAGAGGAGCGAGAGGTGAGGACAGATAGGCTAGGAAAGACGGGAAATGGCAAGGGGCGAGGGAGTGGGTGAGGGTAGTTTAGGACTTATGAATTTGGGTGTACTTATTTTTAATTTATTTTTAGTTTTGTGACTTCCTTAAAAATATCAAAATTTTAGCTTCTAAATCTTAAAAATTTCTGGGGAAACACCCCAAAACATAATTCTCCCAAAAAATAATCTCTCCCATGATGTACGGTACTCACAAAAAAAAGTTTTTTTTTTACATTCCTCACTCCATGAAGGTATTCTTTTGTTTTAAAGGCTAAGATTTAAAAATTTTGTCTTCATGATGTTATTCTATGAAGATGATCAAGCTAATATTCATGCGGAGGATCGTGTGGGGACTTGTGGTAGACATGCTATGAATGTGTGATGCTTTGCGGCTCAAAATTTTCATTTGGAAGCAAGGAGGAGCACTATCACAATCTACTTGAAATATAATTTAAATTCTTTTGAACATTAACATGTATTTCAATTACAATGTGTTTTTTTGCTTAATTTTTTGAATGTGGTTGTATTAAACTTTATTTATTAATTGTTTGGATTTGATTTAGATTATACTTGTTTATATATTTTTCCAAGTATAAGCATAAAAGAATTTGAGTATTTAGAGCTCTATTCTAAAAATAATTTTGATAAATATTTATAGAATTGATATATATATTTTGGTACAGAAAATATATAGTGTTATTTATGAGTAAAATTAGAATTTCTAATTTTTAAAAAAATTAATTGGCAAAAAAATGAAATTAAGATTTTTGGTTTTTGAAAATTTAAAAATAAATTTCGATAATAATTTGTGCTAAAATTAAAAATTTGTCACATTAAAAAAATTAAATTTTAATTGAAACTAAATTTTAATATTTAAAAGGAATAGAAAAAGATATGTTGAGAAAGAAAAATATTTTATTATCTCAATTTTATTTTTTATTGCCACCCCTTTCTAACCCATCTCCTAGCACCCACTTGCCCTAATATATGAGCCTTGGAGCCCATGGTCGAAATAGTTAAGGATCCTATCCCAATAGTATAATATAATATTTAGTAGACTCATAGTACACATAATTATGTCAATTTCATTGCATTCAATAATGATTCAAAAAAGACAAAGTTAAAAATATTCAAATAACAAGAGAATTAATAAACCAAAATAATGGGTATGAAAAAAAACTTTTGAAACTTGATTTGGTATATAAGCTCCATTTTGAAATCCAACAAGTGATATTAGAGTGATTAATTGATTTTTAGGTGATTTGACATTTTTATTAGTTTAGTGACTTAGTTACTTTCTTTGAGATCGAAGAAAATATTTCACTTTGAATATTAAGTTAGAATCATCCAACTCATAATGATCAAGTTGCCAGTGAATTGAAATCAAAATTTTTAAGTGATACAATATTAGACAAGTCTACACTATAAGACATCTATCATAATATGGATATGTGTTGGTAAAATAATTTCCACAATATTTCTTCAATAACAAGGGTAGTTGTGTTGTGGAAAAAGAATTGGATCAATGTATGATAAAAATACAACAAGGGATACGACAATATTAATCTTTTATTTAGTTAATATGAAATATTAAGATGAAACGGATATGATTAATTGCATGAGTAGTTTCCAAGTTGTGCTTAACAATTTGATGTCAATGAAAATGATATCAGATGATGAGTTGCCAACATATTTATTTCTCAACTCACTTCCTCACAGTTAGGAAATACTTACTATTATTATTATATTTGATAGTCTGATAAATAAGATAATGAGATAAAGAAAAAAAGAATCTTGACCAAATATAATTGTTCCTAAAAAAATAATATAAGTTAAACATTTACTAGTTATACATCAGAAGAGTTTAGGGATCAATAATGTTTTTCTAGAAATAAATATGAGAGGCAAATTGATTCTAAGAGATGTTTGACATGTCTTAGATATTCTGATGAACCTATTATTCAAGAGTAAGTTGGATAGCATGGGTCAAGTGAGAAAATTCAGGAAAGATCAATGCAAATTAGTCAATTAGTCATTGACTATTGCGAGTAAAGATGTCAAGTGGGTTGGGTGGCCCGAGCACAACATGAGGCATTACCCGAATTGGCCATGCTAGGCCAGACATGACACAGTTCAAAATGGTGTTAGGAACTAGACCATGCCGGCCCGAGGCATGACTCATGTCATGATGGGTTAGAGCGAAGCGTGCCTCATGCTAGGCCAGACATGATTGACGTGCTTGGCTTGGTGGCAAGGTCTA
Organism: Sapria himalayana; assembly: GCA_029783825.1. Taxonomy (NCBI): domain Eukaryota; kingdom Viridiplantae; phylum Streptophyta; class Magnoliopsida; order Malpighiales; family Rafflesiaceae; genus Sapria; species Sapria himalayana. Next base: position 11,403,407 of record JAREIK010000385.1, read on the forward strand.
CCAAGATAGTGACTCATGACTGAGCAAGATCGGTCATGGGTCAAGCTCAGTTGAGTAACCTCATGGCAATTTTTGGTATTTAAAAAAACTAGTCATGTAAATCAAGTTTAGCTTACATGGCCAAGATGTTCCCATTTGGGGTCTTCATGGCTCGACCAAAGTCTGCACAACCCTGCATGATCCCACATTATTATGGGCCAAATAAAGATTAGACAATTGATTTCACCTAACAGTAGGAGTAGATGCTTTAGGACTAGGAAGAGGTGTGCAATTATGTCGATTTCACCCCCTTGTACAAGGGGATCAAGAATAATTAATTTGTATACCTCATATGCTTATTTTGTGACAAGTATGACTATCAGAGAAATCACTCATTGTACCACTTTTATTCAAGCTGCTCTTGGAGATCATACAAATCAAGTGGAAATGTATAAGTTGACAAAAAAGATGATATTTTACTTTGGATGCTCTCAAAGATCAGTCAGATCAAGGAGGAGCTTATGACTGCGAAAGAAAAGAGAATGCCTCAAGTTATTTTGAAAAAAATATAATTTTTGAAAAAATTATTGTTTGTGTGAGGAATAATAATTAGTTTCATGATCTATAGGCCAAGTTAAACTGCCTATGACAGGCATATAGGTATCAATCAGGCCAGATAACCCAAACTTGACCAGTGGCCCAACATGAAAAAGTCATGCTGTGTTGGAGCTACCCATACCTCGTGCCATGCCTGGCACAACTTAAGTGCCTAGCACATGAGGCACGAAATATAGTATCGACATGTGGCTCATTCCACATTTAAAATTTATAATCATTTTTCAAGTTACAATGGCTACATAAGGGTTATGACCAATTGGACTATGACTGTTGCTATTTATAGGCCATGCTAGATTATAAAAAATGAAAAAAAAACAAAATAATATCAAAGCAATTGGATGTTGGGAGAAATATGATGGATGTCAAATTTATGCCTAATAAAAAATAAATAAATAAAAATATATTTTTTTAGAAAAACAAAATTTATAAATAACATTTTAATATATTTTATTTTTCATATTTTATTTTTCATATTTTATTTTTAATCTCTTATTTCATATTTGTTTCTCATTGTTTTAAATGATAATAATCACCCAATATCCAATTTTTTTTATGAATTTATTTTTAGTTTCAAATAAATTTGTAATATTATCATATTTTTAATTTGCAATAGTGATTCATATATTTTAATGAAGCGATTGTATTTATGGAATTCTTGTCTACTTCTCACATAATAGTATACATTGCATAATTATTTTTTTTGAAGATATTTTTTTTATTTTGATTTTGTTTATTAAATTATAATAAAATTATAATTTGGAAAAAATATTCTCCTCAAAAATCTCTAAAGAATTAAACTAGATTAAAAAAATGGAAAATAGTCAATATTATAAAAATAAAGTAGGCCTAAACATAGATACTTGACTGAAAAGTCTGAGATTTGGTTATCTTCCACTCCTAGGGGCTCAATCTCTATGCATATATCTAAAAACCTAAAAATAGGCTAATATCAATTATGCAAACATACGTTAAGATAGTTGAAAATAAAAATTATAGGGTATCAAAGAACATTCAATCTAATATATATTGTGTGTGTGTGTGTGTGTGTGTGTGTGTGTGTATGCACTGAATATTTTAGGAGGCATGTCGAATAATATTCTAAAAAAATATAGTATATTAGATACAAGAGAAACTCAAATTAGTAGTGATCTCTTTGAAGTTAAATCAACTTCAACTTTAAAAAAAAAAAAATCAACTTCAACTTTACTGACCCCTTTCATTTATTGCCATTAATATGCAAAGGAAGGCATAGTGAAATTCATCGCTAACATGAGTCTTTCGATTAGATTTTCAAAGCATCCTATATTACTTCATCTTATGAAAAAATACAATCAATATATTTATCATAGGATCACTTGGTTGACTAGTATAAATGACATAATAAAAAATTATAAAATTTAAATATAATTATTAATTAACCAATTTAGGGCACAAAGAGGAGTGATCTCCATAATATCTAGTATCCTAACTAGCTATATTATCAATGTATTTGCATGCATCACCACCTACTTTATTGATTCTAAGTAGAAATTTAATTTAAAAAATTATGAGGCTTACGTTGAATACTTACCCTCTTGATGGCCCTACCAATTATGAGTTTGTCTGATAAGAATTTTAGAAAATAAAGATTTAAAATAAAATTTTTAGTATTACATTCGATAACACTTCAAATAATGGTATAATAATTAATATATCTATAAGAAATATTAGAGATGGGTCCTTAGGTGAGATTTTTCACATTATATATATGTGTCACATAATAAACCTAATAGTATAAGGGAGAATGAAAATAATTTTCTTCACATTTGATAATATATAAAATATATTAAAATACTCTATAACACCTGATAGACTACAAAAGTTTGAGACACATTATAATTCAGTTGACATAAAAAAGATAAAATTTCTAAGCGGATGTTAGATACTATTGGAATTATACATATTTGCTGTTTGATTTATGTAATGGCTACAAATATATCAGATCCGAATATGTTAATAATATAATAGAGAAATAATAATTGACCTATCAAATTGTGAGAAATAAATTTCAATTATAAAATTCCTTAAAATATTTTATGATATGACGAACATGTGCTTTCTTAATATTTTAACCAAAGAAATTTTTTATGATCCTAACAAAAGGGTTATCTTTGTAAAAATATAATGAGGATATTTTTGTAAAAATAAAATTCATTTCAGGATGAATGGTCGTTTTTCCAAAATTGGGTTTTAAAAGGGTCTATTTTTCATAACCCTTATTTTTAATTTGCATTGTTTCAGTACTCTTTATGAATTTACAATTTTTATAGATGTTTTTTCAACAAACCCCTTGTTCCATGTTTCTTCTAAGTTCCTAGTTTTATATGATGAAAAATAAAAGAAATCTAAATAATATTGTGCATGGATTTTAAGAGACAAACTTTGGAAAAATAAATTATTTATATTGATAATATGTTTTCATAATTTTTAGATCTATTATATTAGATATCTAGAGATAACAAAAGATAGAATTGAAAGTTTGTATCAATGTGGCACAATGCCAATTCCTATTTATACAATTGAAATTGATATGATATAACATTTTTTTCTCTAGACCTCTATTTCTATATATCATCATGGAGAGGATATTTTATATCCTTCTATGAATGTTGAAACTATTAAGATTTATATCATTTATTTGTATTTGAAACTTCCAAGGTAAACATTAAAACTATTAAGATGTTTTAGTCCAAACCAAAAAAAAATGTTCATTATGTTGTAAATCTTAAATAAATAATTTTAAACATTATTTTGAAGAGGTTAACAATAGATACTAAGAAAAGGTATGCTATGTGTTACATACACAATATAGTTTCATGGATCATATTATTAGAAAAAATTATTAGAAGATTAAAATTGAAAAAATTATGTTTAGGGGACCCAAAACAAAAATATTTATGTTTTGATCTTCTTATTTAAACTTTTTTTAAAAATATAATTCAAAACATAAAATATTTATATTTTGGGGCCAAAAAAATTTGAAACCTAATTTATCCCTTGAAGTTTTCTATTTTTGAAAAATAATTCTACACAATCTTTGTAACCACTTACAAACTTAGAAATTACCACGATAGTAAGATTAAACCTCTATGCCAAGGGTTCAAATCCTATCACTTTAGAAATTAAGTATGTAGTTAGTTCATAAAATTGCCTAAAATTTTTGTATTGGAGAAAATATTTGGGACAAAGGTGTATCTTGTATTATTGGAAACAACATAAATATTTTGAGGTAAGTTTTTTTTAGAGTGAACCAGGAGATGATTCAGATTACTCTCAATGACAATGAAGTATTATAGAAAGAATAAAAATCCCAATCATTGTGTTGGAGCCATTCAATTGCAACTTGTGATGATGGTATGCCGAATATATTAAAATATGTTATTAATAACATTGTCGAAGATCATATATTATGTAAGATTAAATTAGATGCCAAAAATAATCTCCATAATTTTTTTTTTGTAGTTGTAGATAGTAAAACTTACATTTCATGGGAAATATAAATAAGAATTATGTGGCATCAAGAAATCAACACTTTCAATTGGCTTGTATGTGATATTTCAAAATTATGTCCTACAAAAAGCATTATGGAGCTTCAATGAATCATTTTTTCATGACAATCACAACTTAGACAAGTTATCATCATCACAAATTAATGTGGGAGAATTTTTGGAATAAACAATATTACTAAATGAATGAAGATCAAGTGAACATTTGAACTATAGGAAGAACAAATCAATTTCAACTAGACAAATAACAAAGAAAATTATATTAAACATCCTCAAATCAATACAATGTCATTAGCTTAGTTTAATACATTTTGTATATCTATATCATATATATTATACATATATATTGTATATAATATATAGATATAGTGTATGCACATAGATAGCTAGATATAAGATATATATATATATATATATATATATATATATATAGACACATACATAATATACATATATACATTATGTATATGATGTTTGTGTGTTGTTTGTATAAGAAAGATGATATAGAAGAAAAAAAGGTTGTACTAGTATAATAAGATTGTTATTATTATTATTATTATGAAAAAAAAGAATAATAATAATCAGAATTAGAAGAATAATAATAAAAATATTAAAAAAAGAGAAGGAAATGGAGAAAAAGAATGAGAAGAATAAGAAGTAGAAGTAGAAACAAAATAAGTAGAAGATGTTAAAGAAAAAGAAGATAATCATGATGAAAAATGACAAGAATAAAAAATAATAATAATAATAACAAAAGGAAAAATAAAAAGAAGAAGAAGAAAACAAAGAGGGAGAAAAAAATAAAGAAAAAGAAGAAGTCAGGGATGAATAAAAATACAACGGAAAAGGAGGAGGAAGAAAGAGGGAAAAGAGAAGGGGAAAAAAGAGAAGTAGATGAATAAGTACAATAAGAATAAGTACAATAAAAAGAAGTAGAAGAAAAAGAAGAATAGAAGATGAAGATAATGATGATGATGAATGAGAAGAAAAAAAAAGTAGAATGAAAAGAAAGGGAAGAAGAAGAAGGAGTTGAAATTTAAAAGATAAGGAGAAGAAGAAGGAGTTGAAACTTGAAAGATAAGGAGAAGAATAAGAAGAAGGAGAAAAAACTTGAAAGATAAGGAGGAGAAGAAAAAGAAGAAGAATAAGCAGCTGAAACATGAAGGAGGAGGAGGAGGAGAACAAGAAGATAGAGAAGAAGAAAATCATAATGAAGTTGATGAACAACAAGATGAAGAAGACATAGTAGTAATACGTGGAAGATGAAAAAAATAAAAGAAAAATAAGAAAAAAAATATAAAAAAATAGTAAGAAGTAGAAGAATAATAATAAAAATAAGAAGAAGAGGAAAAAAAGGCGACGTAGAAGCAGGAAGAGGTGGTGGTGGAGAAGAAAAAAAAAGGTTAAAGAAGAAGATGATGATGAAGTCAAAATAAGAAGAAGAAAAAGAAGAAGAAAGATAACAGTGGAAGAAAAAGATGAATAAGTAAAAAGAGAATAGAATAATAAAAAAATAAAATAAAAAAGAAGAAGAAAAAGAATATGAATAATAATAACAATAAAAAATAAGAACAATAAGATGATGATGAAGAAAGACAAAAAGAAAAATAAAAAAAATAACAAGAAGAATAAGAAGAGAAAAAAGAAGAAGAAGGAGGGGAAGAATAAAGAAAAAATGAAAAGAATAAGAAGATGATTCCGATGATGGGAAGAAGATGAAAAAGAAAAAAAGAAAAGGAAAAAAAAGGATAAGTATTAGTAGTCATAGTAGTAGAAGAAGTAGTAGAAAAGAATGAGAAAAAAAAAGATTATAATAAAAAATAAGTAGAAAAAATATGAGTAGTAGTAGTAGAAGTAGAAGAAGGTGACAAAGAATGAGAAAAAAAAGAATAAGAAGAATAATAAAAAATAGAAGAAGAAGAAAAAAATAATAATAATAAATTAAGGAAAAAGAAGAATATGATGATGAAAATGAAAGAGTATATTAGAATTGGCTCAAACTTTTGAAGTATTAACAAAGGTTTAGTGTTACGATCTGAATTGTGATATCATGACTTGAATGAAAACATGACCTATTTTGTGTTGTTGCAACAAGATGACTTTATGGTTGGTGTTGCAACATGAATTGTCAAGTTGTGCCATGAATGAAGTTGTGGCCTATTTTGTGTTGTTGTGATAGAAAATATTAAGGATTCAAGTCATGAACTCATTCTTTGGTGTCATTGTTGTGACTTTGTTATTCTATCCAATTTTAGTAGTTAGATAGTATTCCAAAAGCTCGTTGGCAAGGGTATCTCATTAACAAAGATTTGTAAGTATATTAGTTAGGCAAGTAGTAAAAAGGAGTTTGTCTAGATATCAATCTCATAGAAATTATATTATCAGTCTAATCAACCAACAATGAGACAACATAGTTCTTGTAGAGAAGATAATTCATAATTTTTGTGACTCTTAATTCTTAGGGTTTTTCCACTTTATTCATATGATGCATATTTAAATTATTTGATTTATGTTGAGTTTGGAATTTGGATTTAGAATAAGGTTTGATTGTTATTAGAATACCCATTTTTCCTAATGGCATACATGGTAACTATCACCATTGTGTATATTCTAATGATTGTCTCCTCATAGTTATTCTCTCAATACTTTATCAGCAAGATAATAAATCTTCTCTTCTAGAGGATTATTCACAACTCAATACCTTTTAGGCAACTCATCATATGTACTTGATGATTGTTTCGTATGTATATTTTTATTCTCCAATATCATGTATCATAACAAACAAGAACTAATATGGCTTAAAATCATTTGTACTTTTAGTTTTATAAGTATTATACTCATACAATTAATATATGCTTCTCTTAAATGTATATTTTTATTCCAACCCTTTGAATTACTTTAACTATCATCATCCTCCATAATGACAATGTGACTTATATATAAAAGGTGAAAACCTTAGAAAAATATTTGATAAAATATTCACATCAATCAAGGATCAATTAATCTAAGAGATATATAATGAAGTGATATGTAAAATAGTTTATGCTTATGGCTTTATGAGTGTCATACTCATAATGCGAAAACCCCCCCAAGAGTTAATGTACTTTGCATTTTGGTCCCAAAGAATGAAGAAGAAGAAAATCATGATTTTTTGGTCTCTCCTCCAATCTATACTTTATAGTCCATAAATCTAGCACTTGTTTGAGTAGAAAGTTATTACTTTTGGAAGATATCATGATTTTGGACTTTATCTCTTGAGCTCGAGGTCATTACTCCAAAAAGTCATTGCAACTTTGGGATGCTTCCAAATCTTTTTATGATATGAAATCATGGTGATGAAAAGTATCTGTGACTTGTGTATTTTGTGTTTGTAACACAAAGTCACAACTTTGTGAATGGGCAATGGCCTTGGTCTTTGTTTTTCATTAAATGGTCATGATACTAGGAATGACCACAACTTTAGTTTTGATATTTCTTTTGCATCGGAAAGCTATAGTGTTGGGAATGATCATGGCTTTGGATCTGGTCTTTCTATTTCATAAAATCATTGTGATATTAGGAATGACCATGACTTTGGATCTAGTCTTTCTATTTCATAAAATTATTGTGACATTAGGAATGATCATGGCTTTGAAAATTAGCCTGTACATCTAAGTCACAGCTTTTCCTTTTCTTAAGGGTAATTATTATGGTCACTGCTGGGGCCTTGCTCAAGTAATGCCCACTGTAACATTATGTGACCAAAAGTGTTGGTGCTAAATAATTGTCATGCCTTTGGCCTGGGTAGTTTTAGCTCTATAACTTTTTATAGCACAAAAGTGCCATTATTTTAGAAAAAGGTTGTAGCTTTAAATTGAAAATATAATGCCTTGGTAAAGATAAAGTCGTGACACTAGAAATTAGCCATTGACTTTTAGTACCAATGGGGTACTTGGTTGCTATAGTATAAAATTTAATTCATAACCATTTAATTATTACGAGATAAATATAGATGCAACTCCAAGATAATATCACAACAAAAAAGGATATATTGCATAGTTAAAGGATTGTGCTAACAAAGTGATAAAGTTATGACATACAAAGATTATCATGACTACAAATATAGAGTTTCAGCTAAGAATTGATGTCAAACTACTTGATGAACCAAACATCACTAAGTCACTATATCAAATATAACAATTTCATAATTATTCATTAAAATTAATCACAATTATAAAGTTTTGAAATCAATTCAATTATAGCCTATTTCCATGCTTATATTAATAGAATATCATCCTGAATACATAAAATATTTGGTAATTGACCTACTACAAATTCACACACTAAAACTTTTACTTATCCCCTAGCAATATCTTCTTTCTCAATAAAAAATATTTCATATATCAATTTAATAAAAAGTATCTCAATAAAAATATATCATAATTGAATATAGCAACACAATATATTAATAAATAAAAAAGTACAAATTAATGAATAGAGGAATGTCAATGATATGATTTTCTTTTGGGATCAAACTCAAGAAATAAAAAATATACTTTAGACTAATTAGATGGCAGCATAGAAGTGGATGATTTGAATCTTCCTAATGGGTAGCTACCCAATTCAATATCATCACAAAATGTCATGCAATATATCTTATTTTTTCCCAATGGTGTTCAGTGCAACCTCAAATGATTTCATTGCAAAATATAAGTCATTTTGATTCATACAATATTTTCTCAATATGTTTCTTTATTCATCAGTTCTACCAATATTACATGACATATCTATTCATTTCATCTCTTTTTGCCACTTTTTTTTTTCAATTCATTGTGATAGTCTTCTACAATCTTTAAATGATTTAGTTTTGCTTATCAATTTGATCTCTACTCATTTCATCTTCTTTTTTAAAAGGTTGTAGTAGAGGTGTCAAATGGGTCATGCCACCATGTTGTGTCATGCATGACATGCTTAAATTTTCATGTCGTACCAGACACGATATTGTGGCACAATTAGAGGTGACAAACGGGCTGGCCCAGCACGACACGGCCCGTTTTTCACGTGCCCAGCCGTGCTACCGTGCCGTGCCGGGCACGGCACGATTTTTTAAATTCGGGCACGGCACGGCCCGTGGGCACGGCAAGGCCGTGCCGTGCCGGCCCGCTCGGGCACGGGCGCACGGCAAGGCAGGGCAGGCGGGGCGGGGCGGGTCGGGTCTGTTTGGACCCGACCCGCGGTCTTTTTACCGGGGGCGGGGCCCGGTTGGGTCACGAGTCACGACTCAGTGAGTCGTGACCGTGAGTCTTGACTCGTGAGTCGCGACTCACGACGCAGGCACGCGTGCCGGCGTGCCGTGCCATGTTCGCCCGGGCACGGAAAGGGCCCGGGCACGTTTTTTTATCGTGCCGGGCCGGCCCAGGCACGGCCGAACCGTGCCGTGCCTCGTGCCGGGCCGGGCCGGCCCGGCCCGGCCCGTTTGACACCTCTAGGCACAATCCACTGATCCAGCTATGTGAGTCCACCGACCCAGCAAAGCATGGTGGGCACGACCAAGTGCATGACCATGCTCAACCATGCCGAATGACAAAGATGCACAAGTTGTGCATCTTTTCCATTACCTAATGGATGATAGTGGCATGACCCCAAGTGCATGGCCATGATAGATGATGGGTGGCTTGCTTATGGGCTGACCAATTACAAGCGACCATGTGGTTGACTATTTTTTAAAAATTGGATTGCCCGGGTGATTGTCCAATTGGGACCTCGTTGGTCGGTCACTAAGGCTAATTTACCATGCCGATGGGCCAAACACATGAGTCATACCTAGCCCGACATGACGCACGGCTTGTACCAATCCAACATGGCATGAGCCATGCCATGGGGTGCCCAGCCCAACCCAAGGCACAATTCTAGCTCGTGCCATGCCAAACACTACTAAACTGAGTTGGGCCGTGCCCGGGCTGCCCGACCCATTTGATGCCTTTAGGTTGTAGATGTTGTCTTCAATTTTTCCTTGGGTAGCGATAACTAAAATCACTTTTTGTTTGAGATGCATTTCTCATACTACATCTTATTTTCTAGCTTCTTAGTCTACTACTATATATAATATTGGATCTCATTTTGTAGGTGTTCTTTACTTTTTTTGGCATCCCATTATGTATTTCTAAAAATTGAAAAATATTATCCAACATAGCTACTTGTGTAGTTAGGGAATGCTCAATGTAGAATTCCTCTTTTTGTCATCTTCCACTCATTGTTTCCATGTCTAGTATGTCAACTATGGTAAGGAATAATCTTTCTTAACAAATTTCTACTAGTTCTTCTCATTCATGAATTAGTTTCTTTCATTTTATATTTTCGTTGGGACCCCTTTTAACATACGATAATATTAGGGAGGATACTATTAGACACATTGTATCAACTTATTTATTCATTGAAACTTCATCAGCTTGACATAATAAAGTAATTAAGTAATGACACATCAGTATAACCAAATACAACTAAACTTTCAAAACTATAACCAACTCAGATGTGAAATAGCAAGATCACTCTTTTCGGAATGATCATCCATACTTGGAGTGTCGGTAATAAAATGAGTATATCAAATACAACTAAACTTTGCTCACCTCTATGAATTATTCTCACATCAAGTATCAATATGTGCTTTTCGAAGTCACCATTCATCTGACATTTTCATCTATCAGCAAGTTAGAAATTCCTATAAAATCAAATTGCATGTGGAGAGATTTGAAAGTCTTAAAATCTTTGGCTCTTTGGAATCCTAGCAACTTATTTATTATCACTTTATCAAAAGTCACATATAATACCTATAACATAGTATGTTTTACCTTGCCTATCTTCTAAATTAGCATAGAATTCTCTCACAATAAGAAATATTATCATGTTCTTTATATATGAAAAATAATGGCCAATTTATTTTCTCTATAATATCCACAAAATTAGTGATAAATTCATTGAACCCTCTTTTTATAAAAAATTTATTATTTGTAAGAACCAAGTCCATCCATTACTACCCTTGCTTTATAACAAAAATGACTATAGATTCAAGTGGAATTTCTACTGCACTAGGTCTCATTAGTTTTCTTTTTTTGTGATCATTTCTTTGAGGATTTTCTTCTTTCCATCATTGAATAGAAGTGTCAAATGGGTCAGCCTAGCCCAACCCATTTTTTTCAGGCCCAACCGAGCTCATATGTCATGGATGGTACGACACGGTTCACTAGAGGGCAGGCTCGGCATGGCCCGTGGCCCAAAATCAGCCTGGGTATGGTCTAGTTCAGGCTGAGCCAGACTATTCTAAGTAAAAATTAAATTAGGGTTTTTCCATCGTGCCATCGTGCTGCCTTCACCTATCGGGCATGCCGAGTCATCGCCCATCATGCATCACCATTCATCCTTCATTAAGCATCACTACATTGGCGGTAGTGTGTTGGTCGGTGCATTGTCGCCCATGTTGTGCGCACGTGCCATGCACCTAGGTCATGTCTTTCACGGCATGTAGCCTAAGACCCCTGGCATGGCACGACATGATTTGTGCTAAGGGTTTGCCCGGTACGGGCCCGAGCACTCTACAGTAGTGTGCCATGCTGGGCCAAGCACGCCTAAATTATGGTGGGCTTCAGGCCTATCCTGGGTCGCCTGGCTCATTTGACACCTCTATCATCAAACAAATAAGATTAATAGAATTATGGTTGGTTCTTCATGGCATAAGAAGATAAATAAAATAATATTGAAGGATTTTTTAGGGTTAGATATATATAGTCATGACATGATTACTAAAAGTAAAGACTTTTGTGGATTTTTTTTTCTTTAACCGAAATGTCATTGTGTTGTATTAAGCTATTACATCAAAGTCACGACACTAGGTCATGACCATGCCTTTTCCATTTAATTTCTAATAATGCTTTTGTTTCTATAATACCAAAGTTGTGGTGATGGGCATAGCTAGTTTGAATATGTGATTCCTTTGAGTGTGTGTGTGTGTGTGTGGTGGAGGGTTTAAGTGTAGCTAATGCTTATATTACAACAAAAACAACTATCATAAGAGAAAAAAACTTTTAAGTTACCTTCTAAGCAGTGTAATGTTTTATGTCCATAACATAGCTAGACAATCAATAACTGATCTTCTTCATTAAAAACCTTTGTTGTCCAATATAACTTTTCTATATATTTTTTGATATTTTTCCTTGTACTTTCAATATCAGCTGTTGATGCTAAATAAATAATCATCCCAATGATGTCATCTATAATGATAATTGGAATAGACTACATCTTTATTTTTTTCCTTGCCATAACATTACAAAATGACATGCCTTTTTCAACTTCTTATTTATAGTTCTCAAACTTCTTCTGTATTAACCATTTATACTTCATTATTCACACATTCTTTTATAATCAAGACTATAGCTTCAATTTCTTTTTCCTAGTTCTCAATCTCAACTATCTCTATATTAGCCACAGAAACTTCTACTATAATGCTTTTGTCATACTTTTCAACTTTCTTAACTTTCTTTATATGAACTCCTAAAACTTTTGATATAGTACTTTCTTTGAACATGCCCAATTTAATGACTTCAATGCACTTTTCCAATCATCTCAACCACTCTTCTTCTACTTCATTCTTTCATCTTAAATATTTTATTATCTAGGTAAGTATATTATCACATGAAACTTTGGGGGTTTGATAAGGATTATTGAATGTACTTTTTTTATAACTCTTATATCTCAAATATTTGTAACTTGCTAATGGTTGATAATAGAGTTGATTCATGTTACCATGAAGTGTGAAATAAGAATCAATGCTCAATGAATAATAGGCCTCATCATATTGATAGTTTGGATTATTCTCACTCATTTTCATCTCATTTCTTCTCCATTGATAATCATCTATATCTTTTTTATACTTTAACTCCTTTAGAAATATATTGAGTTTTTTCTAAAATGATGAAGCAAGAAAAAATTTTTACTATGATTTATCAAAATACATGAACTTTTGAATTATTATTTTCTGAGTCCCAAAGTGTTAGCTCAAACCAATAATTTTACCATGTTATTTGCTAGCTTGAATAGAAAAAAATGAACAAAGATAAAAAATGAACAAAGGAAGTACAAAGCATAAAATTTTCACAATTAAAATAAGATAATAAGACAAGTTATTTTATCTTAGAAAAGTATCAAAATAGTGCAATCAAAACTAATAAAATATAAATATTATTTCTATAGGATAATAATGTCAACTCATATTGACTAATCAAACTAAATAATCTCTAGTAATGGTACCAAAAACTATTGCATCTTTAATATGTTGTTTACTTTTATTAGTTCAGATAGTATCCCAAACAGTTTATTGTATAGTATCTCATCAACAAAGATCTACAAGTATATGAGTCATACAAGTAGTAAAGAGGACTTTCATCCATATATCAATCTCATATGTATTGTACCAATAGCTTGATCAAATAATAGTGAGATGACACATTTCTAATAGAGAAGATAATTTTGGAGTTTGGTATTACTTTTGACCTTTAGGGTTTTTCCACATGATTTGTATATGTTCAAATAATTCGATTTTATTGAGTTTAGATATAAAAAAATATTTGGATTATTATTAGAATGTCTCTTTGTCCTAATGACATTATAAATAGTTATCACCATTGAGCACATCCCATTGATTATTCTTTCATAGCTATCCCAACAGTAATTTACTATTGAGATAACAAATCATCTCTTATTGAAGATCATTCAAAAGGTCATACCTATTAGACAACCTGTCAACTATCCTTAATAGTTGCTTCATATATACATTATTATTATCCAGCCTCAGGTGTCATAAAAACCAAGAACTAATATAGTTTAAAAATATTTTCACTTTCAACTTCATAAATACCAAACTTATATAATTAATATGTGTTTTCCTCATATATCACTAGTGGGAACTATATGAGTGAAAAAAACTCAAGGGCTATCATTACCTTGTAAGTCATAACCACTCATGCATGTCATGTGAATTATCTATCATAATTTTTCATATATGAATGATTCTTACACTAAAGGTAAAATCCTAAGAAAAACATTCTATAAAATTTTCATATCAATCAAGAATCAATTCTTCTAAGATGCATATAATGGAGTGGCATGAAAAATTATTCATTCTTTTGAATTTCATAACTCTTGTACTCATAATGATTAACATACCTTAATTTTAAGATTTAATGTATAGGTTTTTTCTCATGCATCATGATTAGAAGGGTTGTCACTTCCTTTCTACCTTATGAATGAGTGCACCTCCTAGTTTACTTATTACCATCCACTATGATGACTTGCACAAACTCATATTTAGTAAAATTTAAATTCAAGATCTATTTAATTACTATTTTTTTTATTTTTATTCCATAACATACAAAAAATACATCAATTAATCATAATCATTCATATATCAGATAAATCATAATATTACAAACCTTAGACCTCAATTTAGCATGAAAATGAGTAGAGATTCATATAAGACACAAGATAAAAAGTACCATCAATCTTTAGTTCCCAATAATAGCCCTCATGATAATCTAGGATATAAACCCTAATCCCATGCTACTTTGATTTATTTTCCAAATCCACCCTTGAGAGAGGAGGTTTAATAGTCCTACCCCAAAAATCTAGGGTTTAGATTTTATCTTGCATTCCTTACTTGTTCATGGATCCCCTAAGGAGTGCAAAAAACCTTCCTAGAGTTAATGTTGTGCTTTTCATTTTGGTCCTGAAGAGTGAAGAAAAAGAAAATTGCGGTTTTTTTGTTTTTCCTTCGCTCTTAAATTTTATACTTTGTAAATCAAGCACTTGTTTGAGTAGAAAATTATGGATTTGGAAATATACTATGACTTTGGACTTGGTCTCTTGTGCTTGAGGTCATGGCTCTGAGAAGTGGTCATGACTTTTAGATTCCTTCTAATCTTTTTAAGACACAAAAGCATGACAGCAGGAAGTGTCCATGACTTATACATTTTATCTCTATAACACAAAATCATGAATTTATGAAAGGGTCATGGGATTTGTCTTTCTTTTGTATCAAATGACCATTACTAATAACTTTGCAAATGGCCGCATCTTCGGCTTTAGTTTTTATTTTGTATAAAATAGTCATGTATAAACTAAAATAGTTTTTATTTTAGTTTTTATCTTCGGCTTTATTTGAGACTATTGGACCATATAAAAATAAAGTCATGATTGTATGAAATTAGTCATGACCTTGAGCACTAATAAGGTACTTTATTGCTAAGATGGAGAATTAATATCATAGACATTAAAATTTTCAGAGCTACGTGTGATTGTGACTCCATGATAATATAATAACTAATGAGAATGTACCACATAGTGAAATGAATGTGCTAATGAGAGGATAGGGTCATGGCATATAAGATCTTGCCAAATGATCATTTAGGTAGAATTTTGACCAAAAATGCATGCCAAAACCATAAAAGACTAATGGATCTATCTTATTTGTTAAACTTATTCAAAAACTTATTGATTTCGCAACTATTCATCAAAGTTCTCCAAATCATTGAAAATAATGAAGTCAATAAAAATTTGTCTAATTTTCATATATACATTATTCTCAACCATCAAAATATACAAAATATTCGATAAATTGAATACTGAACAAACTCGCATACTAAAATAATTATTCATCCTTAAGCAATAACTTCTCATCAAAAAAGAATATAAATATACATCATCACAATAAATTACCATGATGATGTTTGAGTTTCATAGGGCTTATAAATAATTGAGTAACTTTAAGTGGACATATTTATAGTCACATTAGAGTTTGAGTTCTATGACTATACTTTTGGGTCATTGAGCATGTGTATTTGGTTGTATGGTAAATATAAGTATTTATTTCATCACATATACAGAAAAAAAAGAGTTCTACGACTATAGTACCAAGCAACATTATGTTTAATATTAGTAGCTAGATAATCAAAATCTCTTTAACTTTATCAAAGATCTTTGACATCTAAGTGATTTTTTCCGCACACTACTTCACTTCCTTCTTGTTGGTCTCTTCATTTACTCTTTCTTCATATGCACTCATCTTTAAGGTTGTCTCTTCATTTGATGCTACAACTTTAGTAAATTTTATGGGTTCTTCTCTACTTCATTGTCTCTTTTTATCTTAGATCCACAAAGTTGAGATGCCGAGTACAACTACAGCTTTGCTTTTGAGCTTTTTTTTCTTTTTGTTGTTCCAATGTCACAACATTATATAATACCCATGGCTTTGTCTTGTACCTTTTCTTTGCCATTATCTTCCTATAATTCCAAAGTTATGGTGCTATGCATAGTCATAGTTTTTAATTTAAGCTTCTAATAGACTAATTATTTCTATATCCCCAAATACATGACACTAGACATATTCATGACTTTGTCTTCTATCTTTCCTTGTCCGTTTTCATTATGAATCAATAAAGACATCGTGCTAGGTACAATTGTGGTTTTTTATTTTATCTTTCCTTGACTATTTTCATTATGGAACCCTAAATAATGACACTAGGCACAACAATAATTATATCTTTGATTTTCCCATCCATGAATTATGTCTCAACCTTATAATGTTTCAACCTACGTCCATTCGCCTTGAATTCTTTTCCACACTTTGACTTAACTTTTACAACTTCATAAGGTGTCATGGATGTTAATTTGAATGGATCTCTCCGTCTAGATTTTAACTTCCCTATAAACAATTTCAACCTAGAATTGAAAATTAATATTTTTTTTTTCGAATTTGAACAATCTCTTTTGCAAATTCTTGTCATTCTATTATTTTGCCTTGTCTTTATAAATGCATGAGATATTGATGCTTCATTTCTCAATTCTTCTAATTCATTCATTTGTAGAGTTTGTCTCTCCTCTGCATCATTCAAATCATAAGTCATCTTCTTGATTGTCCACCATACCTTATGTTCAAGTTCAATGGGTAAATAACTAGAATTCCAAAAGAGAGACATCCTCAATGGCATTATTTGAAATCCATTTTATAGGCCTACAAAGTCGTTTCTAAATGTTGGGACCAATCCTTCTGAGATGGATTGATTATTTTCTCTAAGATTTTATTATATTTCTATTTGAGATTTTTGCTTTGTTTATTTGTTTGTAGATGATATGTGAGACATTTCTTATGTTTAGTTCTATACCTTCTCAAGTATATTTTAAATATTCAATTACAGAAAGAGACTTTCTCCATCACATATAAAACATAGTAGTGCTACAAATATAATGAAAATATTTTTGTGTAAAAAGTTAAAATGGGTTGTCATTTATATGCACTAAGCCACCACTACTACTTTCATCCATATGGATACATAATCAGCTACCAATATAATATATTATTCTTACAAGATACTAGAAAATGAGCCATAAAACACATACCTCACATATCAAAAATCTCCACTTCTAAAATGTCATTCAATGGCAATTCATTTCATCTAGATATATTTCTTCATCATTGGAATCTATCACAACTTCTCACCATGCTTTGACAATCATGAAATAATTTTGGCCCATTAAAATCAATTTGCAATACTTTTTACGTTATTTTATTCCTCCTAAAATGCCCTCTATATGGTGATGAATAGAATTTGAGAGAAATCACTTGTTCATCTTCGGGATATATCTCCTTATAATTTGGTCAACATATCTTTTAAATAATAATGGGCCATCCTAAAGATAATATTTCATATCATAAATTTTTTTTTGATGAAACATGAAAAATAGAGAAAAAACATTATATGCTAAATAATTGGCAAAATTGGCATACCATGGAAGTAGAGTCTCAACTTTCAGAATATGCTAACAAAAAAGTTAGAAAATTTTACCTTTTTATTTTCACCTCTATGTTCCAATCATGATAAATGATAAGCATTCATATTGTCGCTTCCCTTAGCAGTCTGGGTTTGGCTCTAGCCTCATTTTTGTGATTAGAAAAATTTGCTTTGTTATCATCTCGACATCTCCATGTTCCACTCAAGATAAATGATAAGCTATCATCTTGTCAATTTCTTTTTATCGCTAATTTCCATATCAAAATTATAGAGAAGTAATATCCACCTTATCAGTCTGAGTTTGGTCTCATTTTTCGTGATTAAATATTATCCCACAATATGATCCATATAGATAACTACTTTTGCTCAAATGATATTTGGTCAGAATTAATTGCATAGGAAAACCATAACCAATAATTCTTTCTATGTCATTGTATGATTCACTTGGGATTCATTTAATTTATGAATTGAATGGGAAGTTCTTCTAAAATGTTTATCTTGCTTCTATCTAAATACAGCTCCCAAAGCATATACACTTTCATTGCACATAATGAGGAATGGTTCCTCCCATTATGCTGAAATCAAAATTGCACTTTCAACAATTTTTTTATTTCTTCAACTATTTCTGTTTATTCTTGATCAAAATCAAAAATTACTTCTTTCTCCATCAATTTACACAATGGTTTAGCTTTCTTTGAAAAGTTATAGATAAATCTCTTGTAAAAACTCATGTGATGTGTCCAAGAAAGCCTCCCACCCCTTTTATGGTAGTGGGTTAAACTTTTTATGATAAATACTTTAGCAAAAACAACTAGCAACTCTTTAGCTAATATTGAATGCCCTAATACTATTCCCTCATAAATCATGAAATGATATTTTTTTCAGTTTAAGGTAAATTTCTTTTCTTTAAATTTGTCCAATATAGCTTCAAAATTATATAAATTTTTTTCAAAAGAAAATCTATAAACTAAGAAATCATCCATGAATATCTCCATGATTTCTTCAATAAGATCATCAAAAATTGTATTTATGTATCTTTGAAAAGTAGGAAGTGCAATACACAATCCAAATTATATTCTTCTAAAAGCAAAGGTTATATATGGAAAAGTAAATATTGTTTTCTTTTAGGCTGTATAATTAATCATAATTTGATTGTACCATGACTAACCATTTAGAAAACAATAATAAAAATGCAATTAATTCTATATGATAATTGATCTATGTATGAGAGGGGTAGTGATATTTCTTCATTCCTTTATTCAACTTATGATAATCAATACATATTCTCCATCTGGTTGTTGCTCATGTGAAAATTTCTTCACAATCATCTACCTTGCTTGTGCCAAACCCTTATCTTTTTGTCAAACAAGAAGAGAAACATTTCAGGCCCTAGAGGAACAACGTTGGAGAACAAAAACTATACAGCAATTCATTTGAGGACAAGACAAAGATTCGGGTATCGCGAGAATCCCGAGATTTCAAAATCTCTAGTTTGAATGCGAGTGCGAGTTTGCCGACTACTGGATACGCTATTACCAGGTGGTAACATTACATGATTTTCTTGTGAGACTCATGACTTGGGTCTCCATATCCATTATTAATAATGCTGAAATGATCATTAACTTTACCTTGATTTTTCCTAGAAAAGCATAATGATGGTGATTGGATAACACCTTCAAAATCAACCAATCTCAATTTTCCCAATATGTCATTAATTGCCCATCCAAAGTCACTACTATATCTAAAATCATAGTGATGTCTATCAAATGATCTTTATTAAGTGCCACAGCTTTTAGGTTTACTATGAATTTCAATTTTTTAGCTATGTCCCTACTCTACAATTCTTCAAAACACCTCTTCCAAATCTTCATGTATCTACCTTTGCTACCATCAATCTCTCCCTTGGAAATTCTGCTTGGCCCTTCCTCCTCATTCTCTTCAATTTGTTATTATCCTTTTGGTTGATATTTATGCTAAGTCCCAAATTATTAGCTCATAAAAAGTACTAAAAAAATAAAAAAGAAAAAAATACAAGAAAAAAAATAAATTCAAATACAATCATCTACATTTAAACAAGAGAACAACTCAACCAATAGATTCAAGAATATTTATCAAATATAACATTATTTATTTTACTAAAGAAAAATTTTCTTTAATAAAAATTATTATGTCAACTCATATTGACTAACTAAACTAAAAAATCTCTAAAATGGTGCCAAAAACTTGTTGCAACTTTATTACTCCACATAATTTAATTAGTTTAGCAACATCGCAAAAGTTCTTTAACAAAAGTATCTCATCAACTAAGATCTACAGGTGAACAGGTCATACAAGAAGTATCATGAACTTTGTCCATATATTAATCTCATATGAATTATATCAACAATTTGGTTATCCAACAAGAGACAACCCATTTATAGTAATATAGATACTCAGATTGTTAAATAATCTTAAATTCATGATTTATTTATTTAATTTATATGTTGCCATTGATTCATTTGATATATATAATGTCAGACATAGAATGAAGGTTGGAGTGTTATGTAATAAGCCCTTGCCCTAATGACACACAAAATGGTTATCACTATTGAGCTTTTTCTAATGATAGTCATTTCGTAGCTATCCAATTAGTATGTTATCATCAAGATAACAATTCATCCATGTGTGAGGGTCATTCACAATCTCATACCTTTTAGACAACATCATCAACTATTCTTGATGGTTGCTATATATGCACACACTTATTTATCAGCCTCTACTATCATAAAGACAAATAATTGATACAGTTTGTAAGCATTTGTACTTTTGGCTTCATAAATATTATACTCACATAATTAACTTATGCTTCCTTGGAGTATCATTAGTGGGAAATATGAGTAAAAAGAAATCACAAGGGTCATCACCAACCTTGTGAGTCACTACACACTCGCATATGTCTTGAGGATTGCTTATCATCATTTCCTCAGTAACGATATGACTCCCATAATAAAAGTAAACCTCTTAAAAAAATATTATATATAATATCCATTTTAATCTTGAATTAGTTCTTATAAGATGTGCACAATGGGTTGGTGTATAAAATAATTCACACTTTTGCTTCGTAACCACCATACACACAATGATTAACATACCTAAAATTTGGGATTCGACATATAGGTTTATCTCTTGTATCAAAATTGGAAGGGTTGACACCACCTTTCTAGTAAATGATTGAGGTAGTCTTATGGCTTATATATCACCATATAATATGACAATCTCACACAAACTCACCTTTAGTTGAAACTCAAATTAAATTTATATTTAGTCACTATCTATTAATATCTATTAAATAAAATATAATCAAACCATAAATGCATCAATTAACCCTATCATATAATTAAAATCATACAAATCCCATATCATACTAATTTCATATAAAATTTTGAATTTATCTTAGAGGAGAGGGATTTGAGAGTCATGCCCCCCAACTCTAGGGATAAGCATATTTTGTGCAACCCTTTCTTGCTTTTGTAACCCCTAGGGAGTGCAAAAATTTTCCTTAGGGTTTATAGATGCCATAGCTTTGTTTGTTTTGTGAGAGAGAAGGAGAAGAAATGAGAGATTCCTCAAATATTTTCTAACTTATACTTATATACTCGGGCAACATTGTATTACTCTAAGTAGGAAATTATGATTTTTAGATAAAAATCACCTTTCTAGCCTTAATCTCTTTAGCTTGAAAAGAAATAAGATATTCTTTAAAAATTCTCTAACTTTCACTTTTATATCCCAGCAAGTTTATATTACTCTAAGTAGGAAGTCATGAATTTTATAAGAAAGTTACCACTCCACCCTTTATCTCTTTAGTTTGAAATTGTGACTCTAAAATATGATCATGACTTTGTTTAACATCTTGACCTTTTTATAACACAAGGTCATGATACAAGCAACAACCATGTCTTAGGCCTAATCTTTTGGTAATACAAATTCATGATATTATGAAATGGACATGACTTTGTGCCTTCATTATGTGTGGTCCATAGATGACCATGACACTATGAAGTGGCAATGTAGTAGAGATGGAGCTTATCATATTATTAAATAGTCATGTCATTATGCAGAGGTCGTGGTGCTGACATTTTGTTTTTTTGTATTAACAAATTTTCATGACACTATTATGATGCTATGACATTTGTACTAACTTGTACTCATAAGTCATGGTTTTTCCTTCCTTTGAGAACAAAAGTCACAGCTTTGGAAATAACTATACTTGAGTAATATCTTCTATAATATTTAGTATCCTTAAAGTCATTAATTTGAATAATTATCATGTGTCTGGGATGAGTACATGCAGCTCTTTTATTTTATATAGCTTAAAAGTTTTGGTTTTGTAAAAATGGTGTGAATCTGACTTGAGACTACTGAGTCATATATAGATAAAGTCATATATCTTGAAATTAGTCGTGACCTTGATAACACATGGAGTACTTAGTTAGTATGCGGGAGAATTAATATCATAGCAATTAAAATTTTATGAGCTAAGCATGGTTGAGACTCCATAATAATATTATAGTCATTGAGAATATGTTGCATAGTGAAAAAATAATACTAATGAGAGGATAGGTTCGTGGCATACAAGATTTTTCTCATAATCATTTAGGTAATGTTTCAGTCAAGAATGAATATTAAAACCACAAAATATGATGGATCTACCTCATTCACTATTCATCATAGTTTTCTAAGATACCAAAAATTATGAAATTAACGCATATTAATGATATTTTCACATATGCACATTATT
This sequence comes from Sapria himalayana, assembly GCA_029783825.1. Classification (NCBI taxonomy): domain Eukaryota; kingdom Viridiplantae; phylum Streptophyta; class Magnoliopsida; order Malpighiales; family Rafflesiaceae; genus Sapria; species Sapria himalayana. Next base: position 11,426,143 of record JAREIK010000385.1, read on the forward strand.
TTAACCACCAAAATATACTTGAAAATTCAATAATTTAAACATCAAACAATGACACAATGATTGGCCTTTCATGTGTTTCAAATGGCTGTAACACTTGGAATGACCATGAATCTAGCATTGACTTCTTTCATAGATCAAATTATCATGGCACTAGCTATTATCCAAACATAAAAGTTATGACTTTGCTTTCTCTCGAGGACAAAAGTCATGACATTTTAAAATGATCATACTTGAGTAATGCTCTTTTATAATATTTTATGTCCAAAAGCCATGGCTTTTCCCTAAGTATTTTTAGTTATGTGACTTTTTGTATCTCAAAATTTAAGAATTTATAAAAAAATATAGCTCTGACCTAAGGCTACTAAGTTATTTTGAAGCTATAGTTGTAATACTTGGACTTGACAATGACTTTTAGCATCAATTAGTATTTTTTTGCTATGACTTAGAATTTTTTTTTAAATTTTTTTCACCCTTCTTCCAATTCCTTCTTACCAACCCTAGGGTATATGCATATGACAAACTTCCACATTGGTCAATCATCTCAATAGTGAGAGTGACCAAGCATGTTTAACTTTGAAGTTCTTAAGAGATCTAGTGCATTAGTTATTGTTTAAACATATCTCATTATGACTTAGAATTAATATTCAACCATTTAAAATTTATGATATAAATATGGTTTAGAATATATGATAATATCATAGTCACAAAGAATATGTTACATAGTAAAAAGATTGTAGGAATGAGTTAGTAGAGTCATGGCGTACTTAGATTTCCATGACAAATTAGGTGATGTTTTGGTCAAGAATAGATGTCAAAACTTCATGATACTCTATAAACTACTCTTCAGCTAAACACCTATAAAAATCTATTAATATTATGATTATTCATCAAAATCTTTCAAAACTTCAAAGTCATAAAAATGATATATAAAGATCTCATTAATTTTCTTACACATCATTAAAAATTACCAAAATACACAAAAATATTTGGTAATTTAAATATTAAATAGCACAAAAAAATTATATTATGAGATAGTGGTGTCAGCACTATTATTTGTAGATATGATGATTTAGAGTATGTAGAAATACCTGAAGAATAAATTATTTGTGAAGGGGAGGGCTGAATAAATAAGTCTATATCATCCTACAAGAAAATCAAAGATAAGAGAAAGATCAAAGAGTATGGATAAGTATTTGGTATGCTAAATATCAATTAATACTAATTATTTTGGCGATTATGCAAAGTATATTTGTTTGAAAAAGAACTTTAAATAGAACCATTTCACTCAATTATAGTTATGATAAATTGTAATAAATAGGTGTGGGTTTGGATGGTTTTTTCATATGAAATATAAGACATGGTATATTTGTTGAGTAGGAAGGGAGGAAAAAGTCATTTCACATCATGGTATTTTTTTTTGTTATGATTTTGTTATATCTTTATGGGTTTATAGGATAGTTTTGCTGTCTATTCTTGGTCGAAGCTTTAGATAGATAGTCACAAAAATCTTCATTTTTCATGCCTTTACCACCTCATTAATATATTTATTTTATTGTGTAATATATTCTTTTTGGCTACAAACCTTTCTTCAAGTCACAAATGCCCTAGCTATTAATATCTTTTATGGATATAATATTAATTTTACGTAACAGCAATCAAGTACTCCACCAATGATAAAATCTACAATATCCTCTAGTGTAGTGATTTTCTCATTATAGAGCCACAAGAATTAAAGCAAAAATTGCCATTTTTTAGTGTCATGACTTTTAGCAATAGAAAATACTTGGTTGTATATTTTCTCATTCTATGGTCATGACATCTTTCTTTTGAGAAATAATCAAAGTCATAGGTAATTCTCAACACCCCAATTTTGGGTTACAGAGATGAAATGCACAAGCTACACCCATTCTTAATGCCATTACTTAGTGTTATAGAGATGTAATGCACAAACTATGACTATTCATAGAGTCATGGTAATCTAATACAAGAAAGTGACTAAAGTTAAAGAGACTAAATTTATAGCTATGATTCTTTCCTAGCACCAATAACTTTCTGTTACAAAGAAGAAATATATAACCCATGACAATTCCCAGTACCATGGAAATCTGAAGTGAGATAAAATCATAGCCATGGCTCATTCTCAATGCCATGAATTTGTGTTACAAAGATAAAAAAACAAAACTATGATATTCCCCACCACCACATCTTCCCACGTAAAGATTTGATGCAATTGTTTGAGTACTAAAGTAGAAATTTGGGAAAAAAGAGAGGAGTTAGGGCATGAATGAAGATTAAAAAACTAGGATTTTAGGAGCACAAATTCACCAAATCCAAGAGAGATCCATGAGCAAAGAGACAATGCAAGATAAAAGCATAAAACCTAGGGGAATATAATTTTTGACTCCCACCTAGGAGTAGATATGAGGTGCTTGAATAAGAATTATGATTTTAAGGTTTTATTCTTAAACAATGTTGGGGGCTATTATTGGGAACCCAAGATTCCATAAAATATATTTTGAATAATCTTGTATGAATTCCTCCCCAATGTCAAGCTAAATTTAAGTCTATGGTTAGTGTATTTTATTTTGTATGATAAATACATAATTAATAAATTTTTAAATTTTTATTGTGCCATGGTGTGGTTACAGGTGGATGTAGTATTTATTTAGAACTAAAATTAATATTTCACTATTGATAGACTTGTGCATGTTATTATGGCTAATGGTGGTACATAAATTATGAAGCACACTCACACATTATGATAGGAAGAAAATGAAAACTCTTTCAATCTTGATGCATATGAGAAAAACTTATACATCAAAACCAGATATTGAGATAAGTTTAATCATATGAGTATATCGCTTAAGAAACCAAAAGAATGAATGCTTTTATAAGCCAATGTATTATGCATATCTTAAATGAACTGACCCTCAATTGATGTGTGAGTTTTAAAAAATATTATTCTAAGAGTTTCACCTTTAGTTTGAGAGTTGCATGTTATCATGGTGAATAGAGACATGTAGGCTACAATATACATGTGAGTAGATGACTCATAAGGTAGCGATAGTATGGCACAAATGAAGCCAAAAGTATAAACTCTTATAATACTTTCACATCTTTATGATACTTGAGGTCAAAATGCATAATTTATTGAATTTTTTAAAAGGTATGGACTTTTAATGACTTTTGAATATAGATAATTTATTATTTTAGTGGCAAACTACCGAAAGGATAATTATGAGGAGACCATCATTAAAGATGACCCAATAAGTGATAATCATATTGTATGCTAGTGCACTAGAGAATTTTTATAAAAATCCAATATTCATTCTATAACCAAGAATAATAACAAGCAGATAATTTATATAGGCTATCATGTATAATGAAAAAGACCAATCCTATATGCTAATAATCTTACCAAAAATCTAGTTTTATTTTTTCAACTAGTGTAATAATTGACTCATCATTAGTTGACCAAATTATCTATACAAGCACTATGGGATTGATATCTAGATGAAAATCTATTTTACAACTTATATGATCAATATACTTACGAGACTAGTTGCATGAGAGACTTTTGCACAACAAGCTTTTGGGACTTTATCTAATCCTAAAAATTGGACATCATAAATAAGTCACAATAAATTTTTGACACCATTATTGAGAATTATTTAGTTTATTTTTAGTAAATATTAGTTGGCATAACTATCCTTGAAAAAAAATAGTTGAACTTTTAGAAGAATAGATGACATTATCTTTATTTTGTACTTTGATTTGTATTACATGTCATGCATTAGTTTTTTGTATCTTTTGGTATATATCTTTTTTATTTTATTTTTTTAGTCACAAATCAACATAACCAAACTATGGGATTGATATTATAATTCAAGGACCTAGAAAGTAATCAAAGCAAAAGAGGAGAACTTGGGTACTAAATAATGAACATGCACATCCTAATTTAGCATAATGATGAAGCCAATGGTCTACTAAGTAATTATTTCTATTTCATACCTAATAGTTACTTGAATAAGTTATATTATTAGAATGTAGTAAGATATGTAGATTTAAGATCTAGGAACCATGAAGAGATTACCCTTGATAGTCCTGATCTAACATTTAGATCTTCATTTAAAAATATAATCACAAAGTTACTTATTGAGACTAGAAGAGTGAATAAAGTGGAAGAAAAGTTGGTAATACAACTTAAAATGAGATTTGAAGATACTATAAGATATTTATAAGAGTCCAATAAACTTGGGCATGCTTAAAAAAGCTATATTAGAATTTTCAATTGCTAAAATGAATATGGTCAGTTGTAAGAAGGCAGCCAAGAAAGTCGAAGGAGTTATGTCGTACAAGTATATATGTCGTACAAGTAGTAAATACAACTTTCATCTAGATATATCCACAATAATTATATTAGAAAATTGGTTAATCAACAGTAAGATAACATAATTTTAGTAAATGAGATTTTATAGATTTTGGTATAAATCTTAGATCCAAGGAGTTGTCCATTTAATTTATGTTATATATATTCATATAGTTTGAATTATTTCATTTTAGATTCTTTGGGTTGTTGTATATATTCATATATCCCACAAGAATTATTTAGTAAAATGAATGTTGGATTGTTGTATAATGATTCTTTGCCCCAACAACATATAAGGTGCTCATCACCATTGAGTCTATCCCAATGATTTTTGTTATCTCACTATTACTTATTCGATGTTCAAACTACTAAATATTTTTATGTATTTTGATAATTTTTGATGATGTTTAGGCACAAAAATAGAAAATTTATGAATTAATTTCATGACTTTGGAGTTTTGGTTAATTCTCATAAATAGTTATGATATTGATAGGTTTTTGAAAATATTTAGTTAAGGGGTAGAGTTTGGAGTATCTATAGTTTTAGCATAAATTCTTGGCTGAAACTCTATCTATTTAGTCATGATAATCATTGTATATCATGACTCTACCAACTCATTGGCACAATTATTTCCACTATGCAATATTTTCTTTTTGGCTATGATACTATCATGGAATCACTTCCATATTTATCTCATAAATTTAAATGACAACAATATTAATTTTGTCATAGAAATCAAGTACCTCACTAGTACTAAAAGATGTGACCAAGTCCTACTTTATCTTTAAAATAACCTAGTAGTCTCAAGCCAAAGTCATAATCTTCATACAAAGACTTGAATTATGAACTATAGAAAGTTATAAAGCCAAAACTACTCAGGCCAAATTCATTATAATTATTTAGTGCCATGACTTTTAGAATGCTAAATGTTATAAAGGGCATTACTCGAGTATGACTATTCTCTAAGGCCTTAACTCTTGTCCTCGAGAAAAGGCAGAGCCATGATATTTATGTTTTGGCTAATTGCTAGTGGCTCAACATCTTTGTAGCACTTTGAAGATATGATATATGAGAGAAGTCAAGACTTGTGTCACATCTACTCATAGTGCCATAGACACTTGAGATACATTAAAGGTTATTCTTTGTGTCATGACCATTTTTTACAACCATGGCTATATGAAACACTCGAGATATATTCTTAGTGTCGTAGCTATTTTCTAGTTTTGTAGCCATATGATGTTGAAGAAAGATCAATGCCAATGTCATATTATTTTCTAATGCCACATTCATATTATGATATGAGAGACTATTCACAACACCATAATTATTCTCATTGTAATGGTTATGTATGAAGAATAAGAAAGAACACATGCACAAAGCTATGGACACTTCTCACCACTATGACTTTGTGTTATAGATATATTAAGCCCAAGTCATGGTTAATGCCTAGCATTGTGACTTTGTGTTATTAAACAATTTTCATGTACTCAATAATCATGACAACTTTTTAGAGCCCTAATGTCGAGCTTTAGAGATGAAGGTCAAAGTGGCAGCTTTCTTTTGAAAGCCCCACCTTCCTACTTAAAGTAATATAGAATCATTCGAGTATAAAAAAATAAAGAGAGAGAAATTCTAGAATATTCCTCAAATATTTTTCTTCCTCCACGTAATAAACAAAGAATATGATATAACTCCCAAACCCTAGGGCAAATTTCATACTTTCTAGGAGCTCCACAAATAATCAAGGGACACAAGACTTAATACTGATCCCTAAAGTTGGAGGGCATGATTCTCAAATTCCACTCACTAGGATAGATATGAAAATTTATATTAAAATAACATGTGGTCTAGGATCTGTGTAACTTGACTTATGTGATGTGTTAATAGTTTTATATTAATGGATGTGTTTTGTTTTATATTATATTATGGATATTGATAGATGAGTGATTAAATAAAACTTAAATTAGGGTTTTTAATATTACTAGGTTTGTATGAGATTGTTATGGTAGATGGTGATAAGTAAACCATGAGATTCACTCGCACATACAAAAGGAAGGAAGTAATAGCTATTTTGACTATAATGCATAAGATACACTTATATGTTAAAACCCAAAATTTAGATATGTTAATCATTATGTGTTTGATACTTATGATGTAAAAAGTGTGATTACTTTTATATATCAATCCATTGTACACATATTAGAAAAGCTATTTCTTAATTGGAATATATATTATATAATATATTATTTTAAGGGTTTTATATTTAGTGTATTAGTCATATCATCATCGAGAAGGAGGATGATAGGCAATCCTTAGGATATACATGAGTATGTTGTGACTTATAAGCTGGTGACACCCATTGTGAGTTGTTTTTACTTGTATGGTTCCCACATGTGAAACATGAGAGAAGTACAAATTAATAATGTAAATATGATGCCTATGAAGTCAAAAATTACAATTACTTACAAATTATGTGAATTCTTATCTTTTATGACACAAGAAGCCAGAGAATAAGAGTGTATATACAAAGCAACTATTAAGGGTAGTTAATAAATTGCCTAAAAGGTATAGAATCATAAATAACTCTCAAGCAAAGATAATTTTTATCTCTCTAGCCACATACTGAGAAGGATAGCTATGAGAATATCATAATTAGGATAGCCATGAGGGGACTAATATTAGTGTTGTACTGAGAGGATAGTTGTGAGGGGGTCACCATTTTTAATCTCTATGGTGACTCATAACCATCTTCTATGTTGTTAGGGCAAATAGTCATTATACAATAACCTACTTTCATTTTGAATCTAGGCATTATATAATTTAAAATAATTTGAACATACATCACATAAATTAATTAAACAAACCTATAGATCTAAGATTGATTTTATAGTTTGAAATATCTATTTTACTAGAATTGAGTTGTCTCACTATTGAATAACCAAACTAATGATATAATTCCTTTGAGATCAATATCTGGACAAAAGTACTTTTTATTACTTGTATGATTTGGGTAATTGTGGATCTCTATTAATGAGATACTCTTGCTAATAAGCTTATGGGATATTGCCTAACCAACATATATAATTAGGCAGCATAAAAAAGTCACAATAATTTTTTACCAGTGACACAACAAATTATCTATGCTCAAGAGTTATTTAGAAGCTCATAACTTTTAGGGAAACTCATCAACTTCCCTTAATAGTTGTATCATATGTATATTCTTATTATTTGGCCTCAGGTGTCACAAAGATTAAAAACTAATGTGGATTCAAAGTATTTGCACTTTAGTTTCAAAAGTGTCATACTTGTATAATTAACATACACTTCCCTCATATTTAACCAGTAGGAATCATACGCAGTAAAGAAACTCAAAAGGCCATGGTCACCTTACGAGTCACAATATGCTCATGCACATTCATTCTATGGATTACCTATCATTATCCTTCTCGATGATGATGCAAATCACATACTAAATATGAAACTCTTAGGAAAATGTTCTATAAAATATCCACCTTATTATAGAACTGGTTCTTCTAAAATATACACAATTGATTGATATGTAAAATTATTCATACTTTTGGTTTCATGAGTGTCAAACTTGTAATGATTAACATATCTAAATTTTAAATTTTGATATATATGTTTATTTTGCACATCCAAGTCAGAAGGGATATCAATTCCTTGATATTATATGTGCATGTGAGCCTCATGGTTTACCTATCCTAAAAAGGGTTTGGTTGAGAGTCATGCCCTCAAATTTAGAGCTTAGCTTATATCTTATGTCCCTTGCAAGCTTATTGAGTCCATAGAAAGTGTAGAAATCACTCCTAGTATTTGGTTTTCATGTTTTGACTTCTACTTGGAGTGTGAAAGAAGAAGAAGATGCTTCTGATTGTTTCTTTCCTCTTTTATATTCTAAAATTTTGATATATATTTAAGTATAAATTCATGAATTTAAGAAGCGAATCATGACTTTGGCCTTCAAATCTTAAGCTATAGGTCCCGACCATCGAAAGTGAATGTGACTCTAGAATGTATCCCAATCTTTTTATAACATAAAGTTATAGTGTTCGAAAATATCTTCAAATTTAGCCTAATATCTCTATAAGGCATAGTCACGACATAGGCAATGGTCATGGCTTTGGTACCAATCTCTCTCATTCATCATAAGACCATGGTCCTAAAAATAGCTATGACTTAGGAAATATTTTTTCATGTGTACGACCAATTCCTAAGATTGTGACTCTTATCCTTAAAGGAAATAAAAACTATGACTTTTATGTTAGAATTAATTGTAGTGTTATGGAATTTTTGTAGCACCATGGAAACATAATATATGAGAGAAGAATGTTAGTGTCTTGACCACTCATATTGTCGTGGACACTTGAAAATATTTGAAGAGCAAATTTTGTGCACCCACCATTTCCCATCACTACTTTCACAAGATACACCCGAACTTTTCAGTGTCATGGTTATATCATAGTGTCAGCTAAATTATAATCAAGAAGGACCAATATCAATGTCATATCTTTATGACAGTACCATGGCCATACATCATTCTTATTCATCTCCCTCCACACAACAAGTAAAGCCATGATAAATATCAAATCCAATGGGCTAATTTAACACTTCTTATAAGTTCTACAAGTAAGCATGAGATACAAGACTTAATACAATCATTAGAGCCGAGGGATGCAGCTCTCAAACCCTCATCTATAGAGTAGATTTAAATTTTTTTTATCAAAATATCATGTGTTTAGGGTTTTGTGTAATTTCAATACATGTAATATGATATTAGTTTTTATTTATGATTTAATATGTTTGATTTTATTTTATATTATGGATATTGATGAATAATAATTAAATAGAACTTAAACTATAATTTTGACTATTGATAGGTTTGTGTGAGATTGTAAAATGGATGGTGATAAGTAAACATTGAGGCTCACTTGTGTGTGTGGTAGGAAAGAAATAAAAATATTTTTGACTATGATGCATAAGAAAAATCTATATGTTGAAATCTAGAATTGGGGTATGTTAATCATCATAAGTATAATGCTTAAGAAGCCAAAAGTATGAATACTTTTACATGTCAATCTATTGTACACATCTTAAAAAAGCTAATTCTTGATTTAGATGAATGTTATATATAATATTCTTTTGAGGTTTTCACCTTTAGTGTAGGAGTCATATCCTCACTAAAGAAGATGGTGACAAGCAATCCTAAAGATGTACAAGAGTGTGTGGTGACTCACAAGATGATGATAGCCCTTGTTAGTGAATTTTACTCAAATAGTTCATACTGATGAAATTTGAGTGAAGCATATATTAATTGGGTGAGTATAAAACTTATGAAGTTAAAAATAAAAATATTTACAAACTATGTCAATCTTTTATCTTTCTGATGCCTAAGGCTGGAGAATAAGTGTGTGCATAAGAAACAAAAATCAAGAATATTTGATAAAGTTACATAAAAGGTATGAGATTATGAATAACTATCAAGTAGAGATAAATTATGTTCTTAGTGGTAATGTAATGTGGGATAGTTACAAGAGGACATTATTAGGATGGGTTTAATGATAATAACTATCTTGTATGTCATTCAGGAAAGAAGTTATTATATAACACTCAAATCTTCATTCTATGTCTAACATAATATAATTCTAGCAACATAAACATCATCACATAGATTAAATGAATAAACTAATGGACCAAAGACTATCTAATAATTCGAATATTAATTTTACTAAAAGTAAGTTGTCTCACAATTGAATAACCCAACTATCAACACAATCTTTATGAGATTGATATATGGATGAAAGTCTACTTTACTACTTGTATGACCTGTACACTTGTGGATCTCTATTGATGAGATATTCTCATAAACAAAATTTTGGGACATTGCCTAACTAATAAAATTAGGAAGTATAACAAACTATCTACTTGTAGCACTAGAAAAGACCATGACTTGGGCCTAATGTATCTATAATGAAGTGTTTATGGTTTCATATGTTTGTCTTCATATCTTTAATATAGGGCCATAATATTTGTAAATGGCCATGGTGTGGTGAAGGGCTTATCAAACTAAAATATGGTTATTATGCTATGATAAAGCCATGTCATCAGCATTGGTCCTAAATTATTATATAATTATGACATTGTGATGTAGTCGTAACAAAGAAGGTTTTGTGTATCATGTAGTCATGGCACTAAGAAATGATCATGACACTAGCCTTTTCTTCTTTCATATATCATGTTTCCACAGTACTATAATAATATCATGATATTACCAATTAGCTCAAATATAAAAGTCATGGATTTATCTTTTTTTGAGGATGAGAGTTATGGCCTTGAGAAATTATCATACTCGAGTAATATCCTCTAACTTTTTGTATCCCAAAAGTCCTAACTTTGATTAATTTTTATGGCTTTGACTTGATTTGTTTTGACTCTATAATTTTTTGTAGCTCAAAAATCATATTTTATAAAAAGTCATGACTCTTACTTGAGATTATTGAGTCATATTAAAATTAAGTCTAATGATTGGACTTGGCCACAACCTTGAGCATTAATTGGGTACTTATTTATTTTGATGTAGGATGAATATCATAGCCAATTAAATTTCATGAGATAGGTATAGCTGTGACTCGATAATATAATAGTCACTAAGAATATGTCATATAATGGAATGAGCATGCTAACGAGTTGGTTTGATCGTGGTATACAAAGATTATTATGTCCAATTAAAAAAATTTTTTGCTCAACAGTAGATGTGGAAACTATGCAAGACTCAATATTTTATCTCCTCTATTAAATAGATCTAAAAACCTATTGATGTCACAACTATACAACAAAAATCACCAAAACTTCGAAGTCATGATCTCAATCCATAATTTCTCTATTTCATTCCTACACAATATCATAAAGTACTAAAATACCTATGAATATTTAGTAGTTTGAACACCGAACATCAACTTTATTTGATCAAAGAAATCTCTGATTAAATTTCTTTTTAATGAAATGGTAATAGATATTAATGTGCTTCGTTCAAGTATGAAATACTAGATTTCTTAATATATGAATATTACACTGACTATCATGTATGAGCCTCACTCACTTCTACTCAATGCCAAGCTTTGTACAGAGTCATTTTGTTTAGATAAATTTCTTTCTTTCATGAGTTAGTGTCAAATATTCTACTTTAGTGGATGAAAGGGTAATGACAGATAGCCTCTTCCTTATCTAGCTCCAAAGTTATGTACAAGATATTCTCATCCACCTTTTGTTGCATTACATTACACAAATCCTAGACCTATGCTATTTTGGTAAAAATTCTCAATCTTTTCTAGAGATGGAGGATTTTAGAGTCATACCCACTAGCTCTAGAAATTATATTAAGTCTTGTGTCTCTAGCTAGCTTGCCTATGATACCCCTAGAAAATATGAAATTTTTTCCTAGGGCTTGGAAAATGTCATGACTTTTTTTATTATATGGAGGAAGAAGAAAACAAATAAAATAGATATTTGAATTTTACTATCTTTCACTCTTATACTCAGTCAATTTTATATTACTCCTAGTAAGAAGTCATAACATTTAAAAGAAAGTTTAATTTTGGTCTGTATTTCTTAAGCTTGAGGTCATGACTCTAGAAAGTAGCTAAAACTCTTGACTGCATACCAATCTTTTTATGACACAAAGTCATAGTGATGACAATGACCATAACTTTGCTATAATATTTCTTTAACATGAAGTCATGGCACTGTAAAGTGGCCATGACTTTGTGCACTTTTTTTGTTATTAATAAAGGGTCATAGTGCTATGAAATGTCCATGGCACAATGAAGGGTTTCTCACATCAGTATATGGTTGTGGTGGTATAATAAAACTATGATATTAGCATCCATTTTTCATGATTATTATATGGTCATAACATTATGATATAGCTATGGCATTGATACGGTCTTGTGCATCATGTGGCCCAACACTATGAAATGGCCGCAACACAAAATTTGTCTTTCGCATAATAATTGTGTTTGTGGCACAATGGGTGGTTATGACACTAACTTTCTCTTCTCTCTTATATCATATTATAAACTATGCTATAAGAATATATTGATACTAATAATTATCTCAAGTGTAAAATTCATGGTTTTGCCTTCCTTTGAAAATAGGATCATGGCCCTGGAAAAATATTATTATTGATTAAAATTCTTTATAACTTTGAGTCCCAAAAATCACAGCTTTGAATAATTATTATAGTTTTGGTGTGAATAGTTTTGGCTTTATTACTTTCTATAGCTTAAAGGTTATGGTTTGTAAGAAGGCTATGACTATGACTTGTGACTACCGAGTTATATTAAAGATTATATCATGGTGCTAGAACTTATCCAAGTCTTTGAGTACTAGTAGAGTACATGGTTGCTATGATATAAAATTAATATCACAACCATTTAAATTTCATGAGATAGGTTTGAGTGTGACTCTATGATAATATTACAACCATTAAGAATGTATCACATAATAGAAAAATTATGCAAATGAATTTGTAGGGTCATAAAATACAAGTATTCCTACAACTAATTAAAGAGTTTTGTCCAAGAATAGATATCAAAACTATACAAAACTCATTATTCTATCCATTTATGCTAAATACCTATAAAAACATATTAATTTCATGACTATTCATCAAAACTTGCCAAAACTTCAAAGTCATGAAATCAATCCATAATTTTTCCATTTTAATCATACATTAGATCTTAAGCACCAAAATTTCTATGAATATTCAATATTTTGAACATCAAATAAACTCATACATCAAAATAATTATTCATCTATGAGCAACAACTTCCCACTTTGTGATAATCTTTATCATCTATAAAATTTACTATAATTAGGTTTGAGTATTATAGGATCTAATAATTAGTGGAGAAACTTAAAGTGTCATGGGGTCTAATAATTAGTAGAGAAACTATATTCGTGGGTCATTAAATATGTACATTCATTTATGTGGTGGATATAGGTATTTATTACAACACAAAAATGAAAAAAAATATGTGGGTTGCCTCCCAAATAGTACTATGCTTAATACCCATAGCTAGACCATCAAACCCTCTTTCCTCCATCCGGGATCTCTGATGTCTACTATGTCATTTTAGTATATTATTTTACATTTTTTCTTGTTTGTTTTTTTCTTCAATATGACTTTAACTTTACTTGTTTCGTGGGCTTTTTTATTTTTGTATACTATGACTTTAATAAATATCATGTCTCCTTATGTACTAATTTATTTCTTTCTTCATGAATCCACAAAGCCACGACATTGAGCATGGCCGTGGCTTTGCCTTTATGATTTTTCTTGCACTTTTCATCATGTAAATCCAAAATTGTAGTAGTGAGGGAATCTATGACTTTTTCTTAAAGCTTTTGATTGCTATTTTTGTTATGTAATTAAAAATTCATGATACTATTCATAGTCACTACTTTGTCTTTTAACTTCTAATGGACTAATAAATTATATATCCCCAAAGTCACAGTGTTGGTCATCACTTTGGCTTTGTCTTCATGCTTTCCTTCACTACAACAAAAAACATAATCAAAGATGCTTAAAAAGCATCATTAAATATAATTCATGTCGCTTATCGATAGCATCATCCGCTAGCCTGTCATAAAAAGTACTTGCATAATTTGTCATTTTTAGCAGTGTCGTTGAAAAAAACCTTGACGCTAAAATAAAGTGTCATTGTTTATTATACCAATCTACCTTGACACTCAAAAAATGTCATAATTTTTTGTATCAATCTTAAAATATTTGAAAACAATGACACTTAGTAAAAGTGTCAAGGAAGATAATGATTTAATTAAATATCAATTTAATAATTATTGTAAATATATTTTCACCTGTTATTGTAATACTGCATGCACATAAGAAAAACATACTTTACAATCCATACCAAGATTAAAGTTATTAATTACCATGGGGAACTTGGACTTCTTACATTTCATAAATAAAAAAATATATATCACAATTTCAACATTTATTTCTTTAATTCAATTCAAAATTTCTTATATATGCAACCCAATTATGCCTTATCTCCAAGAAACTGCTTCATGATAGCTTGGCAAAGCTAAAAGTTAATTTCCAAAAAAGGAAACCTACATACAAAAAGATGAACAATAAATAATTACACTTGCAGAAAAAAAAATATTATAGAGCATTGGAAAATAAAAAAGAAGGAATGATAACAACATATCATGAAAATAATTTATATAAGAATTGACATATATGATTAAAAAAATTTAACAATAACAAAAACAAAGTTAGTAGTAATGGGTAAAATATAAAGCAAGAGATTTATCAATTATGACATAAAAGTTGATCAAATATTTTAAAATACAAAACAATAATAATTCATTAAAAACATATATGTGTGTAGTGAGTTGAAAAATCTCACAAATTACTTGAAGAAACACTATAAAAACCAATTAAATCAAATAAAATTAAAAGTTAAATTACTGGCCATCTTCCCAATACATTAAAAAAACTCGATGAGATGTTATGTAATGTAATTTCAAGTTCTATTGATTGCACATATATAGTAATCCAATCAACTTATAATTTTAGATTCATTAATAAAAAAAAGGCTACGTAAAAAAAATTGTGCCTTGAAATAATAATTGTATTTTATAAAGGTGAAAAAGCAATTTACAATGTTGTGGTAAAGTATTGAAGCCAAAAGTTGAAATCACAATTTTTTCCATTGTCAGTCTACAAAAAAATCTATAGTTGGCAACATAAACAAAAGATAATATGATAACAATAAAATTCCAATTGCATATTCAAGTTTTGAATATTTAATAGAAAGTAAGAAGTAATAAACTTGATCTCATTATGAAAAATACCTTTATTATTACAATAGTCTATGGATCATTCCAAAGTTGGAAGATCTTCTAACTTGACCAAAAAAAAGTTTACCTTTAAATGCCTTTGAATCATGCATACAACATACTAATGTAATTCAACCTTTAGAAATTAGAGAAATATCATGAATGTGTAAGAAAATTACTAAAATGTCTTCAAATGATTATGTCTAACAATTTATCTTCAGTCATAGTTTGGGTTAAAAAAGATATAAAGTATGAACCTCATCAAAAGTTAAAGCTAGAAATGCCAAAATTTGTTCATGCTTCAATACAAAAAGGTGTCCCCAATGCTTTTCAAACCAAGGAAAGTATTAATTGAGTCACCAACATCACCCATTCAGATCATACTTCATTCAACTCATCTTTGTTGTATGATTTTATCCCATTAAACTGTTGAAAAGTAAAGTAATATTTTCATCAATTAAATTGGAAAATAAAAAAAAACACTGATATATTGAGAACCAATAAATCAACACATACCTTTTTTGTAAGGCATCCTTGATCGAGAATGATATCTCTCATATATCTCATCACATAGTATCCACATTCAACACTACCTTGTTGTCTTGGGCACTGAATGGAAAAAAAATCATTATATATATATGGAGTTACTTGCAAGTCATATTGTACTATGTTTAAAATTAAGAAGAAGACACTAAATATTTTATTACTCAGTTAATGAGTTATTTACCCCTAATACAACCCAATTAGGCTTTCTTTTTGACGATTTATGTTTTTTAAGTGGATGATTTCTTAGAGCCTTGCATGATGAAAAAAAATTTTTGTTACCAACTATGCTTCATTCTATAATAATAAGGGAAAAACTTACATATTAACAATGTCTTTAAGATCATCTAACGATTGATGATGCAAGGAATCAAGGTAATAGGCGATCAAAGTCCTTATGTCAAGTACCACCAATACCCAATGACAACTACAAAATTAACATTAGTGTAACAACATAACATTTATAATTTGATAAATATGCATACTTATAATCTTACTTATGTTTAATAACTTATCCTGGGTTATATGGAATAAAAAAAAAATCAGCATTATTTACATTCATTAACCGATTAGCTATAACCCTTGACTTATTTTTCTTGCGTGTTTCTCCCAATCCAGCTTTGGAAACCAAGGTCGGATTTACAAAAATAAATCACTATGCCTCTTTAGCATCAACCATCTTTTTATGCAAGTGCCTGATTTAATTTCACACAATATTTAAAAGTTTTAATATTTTAATTTAACTAATATTAAATATAATTCTCATTATGAAAAATTAAAGCATAAATAAGATAGTTAAAAAATATGAAAAACATATTAAATGTTTCTCTTACTATATATAGAACATAGGCAATTAGATGACATCTCTGTTGATGAGATTAGGATATCCATATCTTCTTTCATGAGGAAGGTCTTAAAAGACTCTCCAAAAACATCCTATATGATTTTTACTGCATGTACCATCTCATCCTTTAACAATAGCCCAACTAATATAGCAAAGTTCTTGATATCTACAGGGTTCTCATCCTAAAAACTCAATGTTCTCTCTTTATTCCTCTGTTTCTTAAATTTCTTTGAATCCTATCAAATATAAAATATCATTGTATATATAAGAATTGTCCTAGATAAAATTGTTTTTTTATTATTAACAAGAAATTTTTTATTTTAAAAAAAGTACATACCTGGATGCGATAAGTAGTAAGAATGACTAATTGGGCAGGCCATAAAATTTGATGCCCAATAGCATCTCCAATAGTAGTAATTTGGCTTGGAATAGGTACAAGAAGTAATGCATTTGGATCATAAGAAACATCCACAGCAACAAGGAAGTTAGCACCACATTAAGTACCATTGTTCCAGCTACAACTATATTTTCTTTTCTCCCTATGACCAATTGACAATTCCTTACCTATAAAATGAAACAATATTGTTTTGTTATATACAATCATCTAAAGTTGATAATTTCCAATTACGAAAGAATTAGTTAGACAAAATTGAGTTATCATAACTTAATGAGCTTATTAATATAATTTATTATACTAACTTATATTTAACATTACTTCTATATTTTCATATCAACCTAGGTAAGTTGATATGAAAATTATGAGTTTGTGTTAACACATTTTTATTATAGAACATAATATTAAATACAACTTACCTTGTTTTCTTTTAGCATTGGTGGAGTGTGGTCTTCTACTAGATGTTTTGGTTGCTCAACACTTTCAGGAAGGACAATATGTTTTTGGAGCATGTTAGAGCTACTAACATTAGATTGAGGTGCGGTGGGTACCATCTGAGAGAGTTGGAATAAAATCTTTGCCTCAAACTTTGATTGTCGCTCTTATGTTTCTTTCATAAATTCCCGCAAAGCACTATCTACCAAAGAATGAAAATATTATCGTGGAGTATAATGCTTTCCTTTAGCTCATACTCGACCACTATATTCAGGAGTTCCCAATGCTTCAGTAAGTATATCATTTTCATTGAAACTCAAACTACTTTCTTGTGACTGTTGCAACATTTTATCCTGATACACAATGATATTATAAAATTAAATGTCATATTGGTTAATATAAATAAGTTATTAACGTAAATAAAATATTTGTTTTATAACTTATACTTACAATCTTCTCCACTACCAAAATGACCACTTCATCATACGTGCCATCTTTTTTCTCCATTATTTTCTTCCATAATACATTTCTATCAATGACTTTAGTAAAGCCAGTTTCTACCAACTTTTACAATATTGAAATGTTATATAATGAGTCTCTAGGAAAATTTAACATAAAATAAAAAGTAAAGTAACAATATCTTTAACTTACCATCTCCTCCTCAAGACCACCATATCCCTTCCTACTAAGATGATGATTATAAATATACTTTTTCCTTCTTTCCTTTTGAACTTCTCTAAACTCCTACAAATTTTAATTTATATTAAGTAAAGAAAAAATGAGTATATGACATGAAAATAATTAGAAATTTACCTGAAATCTTTGAGTCAATCTTTCTCGACAAAAATTATCCAATCTTCATCTTCAATAAAACTGTATTCAACTGGTGGTTTTTTAAGAAGCTCTAGTTGGTCTTTGAATGGAATGATATACTTTGCAGTCAACATGTTCTTGAAAGATCTAAAACACCTGCCCATTGATTTCATATAGTTCCTTCTACTTTTACAATCCAATGTAAATTCAGCTTAGAAGTAATAAACATAGTTATTAGTTGTTAAAAAAATTTGCAAATATAATTAGAAAAAGTTATATATAGAAAAAAAATACAAGTTTACCTCAATGGAGTCCCACAATTTATTCTTCAATTGCTTAGGTACATGGTGCCAAGTGCTATATCTAATTGAGACCATGGTACGTGCTAATATGCCTAAATAACTTGTGAGATACACTGCAGCTTGTCCGACATAAACACCATCAACATTATACTTAACTGAAAATTTTATTCCTTTGCTCCTATTCTTGATAATCATAGTCTTTCTTGTTATCCCTCTACTTCTATTTCTTGTAGTTGCTTTATCTTGTTGTTCTGTTTCTATACCTATCATAAAAATAATTATAATGTTTAGATAAAAGTACAAAAATATCCAAAAAAAAATTAAAGAATAAAAATTAACTAATTAAAGGCATTACCTAATTAGCTGCTTTGCATAAAACATAATACTGTCAATGTTTAAAATATTCTCAACCTGACATCAACTAAAATTGAAAGCATACCAATTATCTAATAACAAAGATGAATAAATAAACTAGTAAGCATACATTTAAAATACAAAAAACTATAGAAGCATATCAATTCACAAAGCCATAATAAAGATAAAAATTGGATACATTTATGATTTGTTCTCAACCCAAATTCCCTCACAATCATCTCAAATACAATTTTGATCAAATTCATCTAGTACATCAAATAATTCAACTTGTGGCAAAGAAGATATGACTAGATTGTGTTCAATAGAAATGTTCATTGGATCATCATCGTTTGCTTTTTCTGTGAAGTCTTGTTGAGGAGTTGACAAAATAATTGACCATATTGGATTAAGCTCATCTTATACATAGAAGACTTTCTTAGCTTGGGAGGCTAATATGAACGGATCTGACTTATGAGCCAATATGCTAAAGTCAACTAAGGTAAACCCAAGATCATCCACCCTGATTCCATTCTTATTATCAACCCAATCACACTTGAAGACTGTAATTCTGAACATAGTATAATCAAGGTCCCAAATCTCAGTAATAACCCAATAGAAACAAAGTTCCACAAAAATAAGAATTTTATCCTTAGCACTATCAATTTGCATGGTAATTTGCTACAATACTAACTCCACTATTTTGGGTAGCTAGTAAATCATCACACTCCATGGTATTATATTGACATCCATTGATGGCATAACCATTATACTTTATCACATAATGGCTTGGACCATCAGCTATCCATTTAAGGGTTTCAGATACAGGTTCATTATTTCCCATTGCAACTTCAACCTATAGAAATATGGTAAAATTATCATTTATATGTTAACCAATAATGAAAACGAAAAGAAAAATTTAAGCAACCATTGTAGTACATTTTGTCGTAA
Organism: Sapria himalayana; assembly: GCA_029783825.1. Lineage (NCBI taxonomy): Eukaryota > Viridiplantae > Streptophyta > Magnoliopsida > Malpighiales > Rafflesiaceae > Sapria > Sapria himalayana. The sequence continues at coordinate 11,446,029 of JAREIK010000385.1, forward strand.
CCAAAAGGTAAAGGTACGAGCATGCTCATCCTGTAATCACTTTTTCCTTTTTGATTGACGTGGATGTTTTGATTTCAACCATTACATGTGCTCTCTATAAGGTCATATATAAAAATTAAATAATTAGAGTAATTTATTATATATACAACAAATAAATAAACAAAAAGTTAGTGGTGCTTACTCAATATAAGGTTGGATAATTGATGTATTTTCCTACACATAATGATGTGCTTGTAACCATAAATTGGAATCAGCCTTCATAGTAAGACCTCGAAATATTGGAGCCCAGACTTTGTGGACAATGTTTGAACTACTAGGAATTCCAATTGCTTCCACATTTGATAAGTACTCTGTACAAAACTCGATTCCTTCTTCTGTAATATAGCATTCAGCAATACAACCTTCAGGTCTAGTACGATTTCGTACATAGCCTTTTATCACTTTCATAAACTTTTCAAATGGGTACATCCACCTAAAGTAAACCAATCCACAAAGTCTCACTTCTCTTACAAGATGCACGGTAAGATGCACCATGATATCAAAGAATGAAGGTGGGAAGTACTTTTCAAACAAGCATAATGTCACCACTATCTCATTTTGTAACTCATCTAATGAAGGAACATCAACAACTTTAGTATAGAGAGCATTGAAAAATAAACTCAATCTACAAATGGCATTCCTCACATGCTTGGGCAAGATAGAACGTGACAAAACCGACAAAAATTATTGCATTAATGCATGATAGTCATGAGATTTTAAGCCATTAAGTTTCAAGTCTTCCATTGACACGAGGTTTCGAAGGTTCGAACAATATCCATATGGAACCTTCAATTGTGAAAGTGTTTGGAAAAACACCTTCTTTTCCATTGTAGAAAGTGTATAACATGCAGGAGGGAGATATGTTCTCTTCGATTCAAACCTTGGTACCAATTCGCTCCTTAAACCCATATCTACAAGATCCAAGCGAGAATTAAACTCATCCTTTGTCTTACTTGCAATGTTGAGTAAGGTACCAATAATACTTTCACAAACATTTTTCTCAATATGCATTACATCCAAATTATGACGAACATGAAGATATTTCCAATACTCAAGATCAAATAAAATGGACTTCTTTTTCCAATAATTTGTATTGTTGATTTCAGATTTTCCTAGATTAACCTTTTTTCCCCCAAGAATTACAAATTCTATTGATTTTTTTTAATATTTCCTCGCTAGTCCATATTTGTGGAGGTGACCCAAATTCTTGTTTTCCATCAAATGCATTCTTTTGTTTCCTATATGGATGGTTTCTTGGAAGAAATCGTCTATGACCAGTATAGGAGTTCTTTTTTCCATGCTTTAACCTATAAGAATATGTTTCTTCTCCACATATTGGACAACCATAATATCCTTTAACTTTGCAGCCTGACATGTTTCCAAAAGTAGAAAAATCATTGATTGTCCATAAAAGAATGGCTCTTAATGTAAAGATTTCTTGTTTATGTGCATCGTAAACTTGAACTCCGACCTCCCACAATATTTTTAGTCTTCTATTAGCGGTGCTAAATAGACATCAATGTCATTTCCAGGTTGTTGTAGACCTAAAATTAATAAAGATAACATCATAAATTTTATTTTCATGCACAACCATGGAGGAAAGTTGTAAATTATCATGAGAATGGGCCAACAACTATGTTTACTATTAAATGAACTGTGAGGATTTATGCTATCTGCAGAAATTGTAAGTCTCAAGTTTCTAGGTTCTAAGGAAAACTTAGGCCATATGCGATCAACTTGCTTCCATGATGGTGAATTTGAAGGATGACGCATTTTCCCATCAAAATTTCTTTCTTCAACATGCCATATGAGCTCTTTTGCAATTTTTGATGATTAAAACATTCTTCTAAATCTTGGAATTGAAGGAAAATACCACATCACTTCGTAGGAACTCCTTTTCTCCTCTTAGTTCCTGTGTTATCTGTCTTCCACCTCGAAGTTCCACAGGTAGGACATAAGGATGCATCTTTCAACTCATTCTGATAAAGTACACAATCATTTGGGCATGCATGTATTTTCTCATATTCTATTCCCAAAGAATTTAATGTCTTTTTCACTTCATACATCGACAAAGGCAATTCATTGTTTAAAGGCAACATTTCTCCAAGAATTTGTAAAAGCTCTGAAAAGCTATTATCAGACCACCCAAAATGTGCTTTCAAGTTGTATAATTTGATCAAGACAGACAATCTGGTAACGTTTCTACAACCAGGATATAACGGGTTTTCTAGATCTTGTAGTAATCTTGCAAACAATTTAGGATTATTTTGACAATCATCATGTGTAGCTTGAACCATTTCTATTGTACTACGTTGATCATCAAATTAAAGTCTATCATAATGTTCTGCTCTTATGGAATGTGGGCTACTTGGAGCTGCCTCTCCATTCCAATATCATGTATGGTAACTTTCATCAATTCCAAAGAAAAACAAATGGTCTCGAATCTTTTGAGTATTGAAAATCACATTACCACATTGTAAGCATGAATATTTAATAGAGGTTTTATTTGCAGAATTTTGTATTACAAATGCAATAAAGTATTTAACTCTATCTTCATATTCCTTCGATCTTCTATACTTTGAGAACTATGAATGATCCATTTTTAAAGAACAAATTATTTCCAATAGTGATCACACTTCAAATGGAAGAACACATCAACATTCCAATGTTATTCGTTTAGCAGCCTCTTTTTTATATGTTAAAAGAAAATTCAAAAATCAATTTAATAAAATATTAAAATGCATGTCAGATATAAGATAGAAGGGATGAGCATTAATATTGTAATAATGTTGAATTTTTTTACATAAGCAATATTATTAGAATAATATTTAAACATGAGAAATTATTTCTCATAGTTAGTATGATTCTTAAGAAAAATAATATTTAAACAAAATAATATCATTTAATTATTTTTTATATTAAAGTCAAATATGAGAAAAGTCAATTTATTAATAAAAAAATATTTTATTCTCCTCCAAATCCAATCCTAGAACCTCTCATCATGCATTCTTGTGCATTATGGGGTTTTATTCTTTTTTTTGTTGTTTTTTTAACGAAAAATTATTTAAATCATATTTGAGGTAAAAGCCACTTCTCTAATTTATAAGAATAAAGGACATTACATTGCAGAAAAGAAAAAATAAGATGATTTTTTTATCAAACATGACTAAGGACAAGAGAAAATAAAAAGTGTTTTGAGAAAAGGAAAATTTTAATTGGCCATGTATTTTCCTTTTAACTATATTATTTTATTTATTTCTAGCTACTTAAAAATTTTATATTCTATTTACTGGACCCCTAAATCTTATTTTCCTTATTTGTGTAGCTTATTTTAACAAATACTTTGCTCAATTTCTCATTTTCAATAATCAATATTCCCATGTATAACAGATATATAACATAAATGTTCTCTTTTTGATAGTAATATCCTTATTTGTGTATATTATTTTTATAAATACTTTGTTTAATTTCTCATTTCTTATAATTAATATTCCCAGGTATATAAGGTACATCTTTTTATTTTGATAATAATATCCCTCTTTTCGTTTTTTTCTTTTTGTGAGGAAGATAGTAATATTCTATTCATACTTCTCAATGTATAGAAATCATTTAAAAAATAAAGTAAAAGTATTTAATTAGGTGAGTATTAATTTACCTATCATCTATTTCAATACAAGATACTAATATATTTTGACTTTGCTGTAATATCTAACATAAAATAAACAAATACATGACATAGATGAATTTATAGATATGACATTACACGTCTCTAGGTACTTAGGCTAATTGAATTTGAAATGGCATGACTATAGAGCACACATCTTTAGGAATTATAGCCTCATTTTTTTTCCTTACTTTCACAGTCTGAAAAATAGAGGAGGAGAGTACAAATAAAACATGTATAAAAATGGCACGAGATCAAAAATAAAAAAGAATGGATAATCATATGCTCATAGTCAACAACAAGATTTGCCCACTCTATATCCCTTGTAATTAGCAAATTAGACCTTGCAAGAAGAACCGTAGACTGAGCCTGAAAATGGGATATGAAAAAAAATTTATTATTGCTCTTTGGCAGGGTGGTAGCCTAGGGGTGGGAAGCATATAACTCAACTACGGAAAAATCACCGACACCTAGTACCAATATCACAAAATCTGCATTGATTGAAGGAAACATTACTAATTAAACTTCACAAAATAGCAACACAACACACGATGCCGAAGATATGCTGCATAAGCCATGTACAACTCCTCTTTCCACAGTTCATATAATAAGCCATGTAGAAACTGATGACAAGAGTAATTGACTACAATTTCTCTCTTTTGATCCCAATTTAAACTCTTTTTCAGCTTTTTATTTTGTCCTGCCAAACTACAAAAAATTTTCCTATAATAAGGGTAGCCATTAAGTATCATGCATTTTGGTAACATATCTACTAATTTAACAATAAAGGGTGGCAAGGACCTGTCATGCAACGCATAAGAATCTATTCACTGAGATCATGTGTGAGAATACAACAACCCTGAGGACGAAGGATATAAAATGGGCAAAGAGAATTCCATCAATGAAGAAATGGAAAACGAAGCCATAGAGAAGCAGGCCGAGACTCTTCCACTCAACTATTCCAGTTTGTTGCCAGGGACATTTTATAACCTATTACATATTTTACAAATAAAAAATACAAACTAATTTGTTCCAATTCAATACATTCATAATTAATATTTTCATATCCATGACACTTATAATAGTGATAAGGTTTATGATTTTCAGCCCCTTATTAGTCTTAACAATCTATTAGTCTTAACAATGACACATCTAGTGAGTGCCATAAAAACATAAAATATGTTCCAAATAATGATATTTTTAGAAAAATATCATGACATGTCTAATTAATATAAATTATATACAAACATATATTAATTTTTATTTTTTCCGCTACAAATTTACAATCTAGTGTGACTACGATTCTGCTGCCAGTTTTTTGTTAATTTATGGAAAGGTTTCATGTTTCCAAACTTGAAGAAGATGCAAAATGTTTCACACAAGCAGCATATTATAAGCTTGCAACAGATGCTTACACTAAAGTTAACTTCTTCATCAAATGTATTGAGTGCTGTCAAAAGGGGGAGCTATTTGACAAGGGACTCTATTACATTTCCAACTGGAAAGAACATGCCACGCAATATAATTACATGAAAAGAGACGAGGGCATAATATAAGATGGAAAACAGAAGATTTTGGAGGATGCTACGAAGAAATGCAAAAAGATCGGAGATAAGTTCACAATGATGAAATAAGTTAACCTCTTCAATTCAAGTGATTCAATGCGCAGTTTTTTGAAAAAACTAAAGTGTATGGAAGAGCTGATACAATTAGAAACTTAATGGGGAAACTTCCTGGATGTTGCAAAGATCGCCAAGGATATCGGAGATGTGATGCTTAAAGCCGAGCTATTGGAAAAGGCTGAACGTTTTGAAGAAGATGCTCTTGTCTTTCTAGCGAGTCTTCATTTTATTAAATGAAGATAAATATAATATTATATTAATCACATCATTTTATTAAATGACCTTAAATTTTCATTTTATTATTATTTCTCTTAGGGATAAATTAAATATTAACAGATTAATTTTAAAATTAAATATTATTACTTATTTTATAAATAAAAAATTCAAATTTGAATGTAAAAATATTTAATTTTTTTAATTTGATCATTAGTTTCTTTTTATTTTTAATAAATAATTTTCAACTAAAAATTGATAATTTTTTTCTATTAATCTAGAGTAAAATTTAAATTATTATTACTTATTTTACAAATAAAAAATACAAAAGAAATTAGTTCTAAATCAATAAATTCAAAAATAATATTTTCACATCCATGACACTAATAAAAGTGACAAAGTTTTTAATTTTCAGCCCCTTATTCCTTGGCATTTTTTAAGGAGTCAAAAAATATCCTAACATATTAGTCTTAACAATGACACTTCTAGTAAGTGCCATAAAAATAGAAAACATGTTCCAAATAATGATGTTTTTAGAAAAATGTCATTAAATGTCTAATTACAAATAGAATAATGATATTTTCTGAAAGCGTCAATGAATAAAACGTCATTAACTTGAAGTTTTGTTGTAGTGCTTAGTCATTTTTCTTATGAAATATCAAATTCATGGTATTATGCATAGCCCTAGTTTTGCCCTCAAGATTTTTTTAGTCATTTTTTGTATGTAATATCAAAGTCTTGGTGTTGTGCATTTTTATAACCTTATTTTTGATTGGCTCTTCCATAATTTCTGTCTCAACTTTTTCTTTCTCCATTGATCTTTTAGCCCTCGTGGAGTTGTCAACATAAGACTCCTCTGAGATCCCAACTTTGAAGAATTCTATGACCTCACATCATTCATCTTTTTTTATTTTCTCATTTTCATAACTCCAATATTACTTTTCCTCTTTGTATTTCTCATATTTATCATTATTACAACCCCAATGTTATTTTTCTGCTACATATCTTTCATCTTCAACTGACCAGTAGTCTTCTATAAAAATTCTTCCACCAAAGATCCACTTTTTATTACATTGTAGTATGAAAGAGATTGTTGATTCTCTAACATATCATTTTGTCATCGTCTATACTTGATAATCTAATTTAAAGATTAAACTTTACTTGTTAATAATTGACAAAATGGGTCAATGATTAACCTTCATTTGCTCATCTATTTTTTTGTTTTCCTTTCTATCAACATCAGTTGAAACTTGTACTTGTACTTCCTTTTTTGTTCTCTTAGTTGTGACATTTGCTTCTTGGAAAATTTCTAGCAGAATCATGACTATTGAAAGGTCATGGCATTATCACCCTAAAATTTCTAGAATCCTCTTATTCAAAATATATTTGTAGCTCGAGAGTCATAGATTTTGAGAAAGTTGTGGCACTATCACCCCTAAAAGACATAGAATCCTTCTATTAAGATCCTTTGGTATCTCTTTCCTACTTCTTTGGATTTTCTTCTATATCTCTTGGAAGTTTATTTAATTATCTTTCTATTATTGATAATGCTAATTGTTAGAGATGATGTTCAAAATTTTTCATCAATTAACTCATTTGTTCCATCCTCGTTTCAAATGCTCACATCTAATTGTCTTAGGTATTATTATTCTTTTTTCAACTCTACTAAGATATCTTACTTACTTTCTTTCAACTATGGGTTTTATTCTCTTCGTGATGGTTGAAAATTAAAATTTGAGCCTTGATTAGTGTAGTTCACCACATTGTTCCCAAAACTTTTAAAAGATTATCCAATATTCTATAGCCCACTCCAATAGCCTTGATACAAACAATTCTCATGATTTTTCATATTTTAATGGTAATGCATTAGGACATTGTTATTTGGTTGATATACATACCTTTTTCTTTGTATTTGGTTGAATTTTTCTATTTGGTAAATATGGTATGAGTCCATGAATTCATGCGAATGTAAAATGGTGATTGTCCCAATATTATTTTTCTTGTCTTGTGTATTAAGCTTCCTTAAAGAACTTCTATCTTTTCTTCAATGGTAGTAATCTAATCTAACTCTAATATTTTATCTTTTCTTCTCCCAAATGAGTGATTCATTAAAGCTTGGTAGTTATTTTTTCTATCTCTTCAAATAAACAATATGCTTCCTCAGTTAATTTATTCATAATTGTACCTTTTGTGGCTGCATCAATCATATACATTTATCATATAGTTTATCCCATTATAGATGGTTTGAGCTTGGAACCACGACTCAAATCATTATTGAAAACATCTCCTAAATAACTCCTTAAAATAGTTTCATTCATCATATAGATTCTCATGCTCAACTTGCTAGATTTTACTTATCTCACTCTATAATTATGATATAATTTGAGGTGAGAATAATTTAGTAAGAAAGACTCATTAATTTATCGTAATTCTCAATGAAGTCCTATAGTTAATATTAAAACCAACTTTGTGCCTTATATTTTGATTTAAATGGAAATATGCATAACTTTATTTCATCAAGGGCAACTCCATTTAATTTTAGAGTGTCACATAGCTCCAAAAATATTACAACTTGTTCATTAGGGTCCTTTGATGATCTTCACACTATACTGTTTGTGCTAAACTATAGCTATAAGACTCATCTTCAACTCAAAGTAGTTGGTTTTCATTAGTTGTAATCGAATGTCCTAATAGTTGTTCATCATCATGGGCCTCCAATAGTCTCCCAAGATATGATGTAGATGGGTTGTTAGATAGTTTGTTCCATACTACCTCAGGGTGCTCTATTACTGTTAGTACCCTCTATAGGCTCCTTATCAGCTCTTTGTTTGGTAATAGTTTTTTTAGTTCTTTTAATTTCTAGGTCTAAATGGGTTAGCCTAATCTTAAAGATTTTGCTCATATAAGAGTGCAAAAAGAGAAAAAGAAAAAAAGGAAAGAATACAAGTAAAACCAAATCACAACTTTCAACTTTCAAACAAGTTAACAAAACTTAACAATTAGATTCATGAAGATTTATCAAACGCAATGATATCTAAACTATTAAAAATAAATTATCCTTTACAAGGATAATTGTATTAACTCAAGTTGACTAACAAAACTAAATAATTCATAGCAACGGCACTAAAAATTTATAGTGACTTTATTATGCCACATAATTTTATTAGTTAGGTGATGTCACAAAAGTTTATTAATGAGAATATTTCATCAATAAAGATCCACAAATGAATGAGTCATACAAATAGTCAAGTAGACATTTATCCGCATATCACTCCAATAGGGATTGTGTTGGAATTGCAATTATTTAATAGTGAGATAATTTATTTTCAATAAAATGGATATTTGGATTGTTAGATAATCTTTAATCTATGATTTTATTCATTTAATATATTAGATGATGTTTAATTAGCTAGACTCATATTATGTTAGATATAGAATGAAGGTTTGGGTATTATGCAAATTGTAATGACTTAATATCCTAATGGCCTACAAGCCAATTGTCATCAATAAGTCCATCCCAATGGTGGTCCCCTCAAATATATCTTTTAGTATATCATCAAAAAAATAAGAATTCATTTCTACTCAAGAGTTATTCATAATCTCATACCTATTAGACAATTTCAAGAACTTTTCTTGATGGTTGTATCATATGCACATTCTTATTCTTCAACCTTAGTCGTCATAACGACCAAAGATTGATATTGTTTGTAAGCATTTGTATTTTAAGATTCTTATGTATCATACTCACATAATTAATATATGCTTCTCTTGAGTTTCACTAGTAGAAAACATATGAGAAAATGCAACTCACAAGGGATATCATCATATTGTGAGTCATCACACACTCATACAAATCTAGATGGTTGCCTATCACCTTCCTTCGTAGAGATGATGCAACTCAGACACTAAAGGTGAACCTTTTAGGTGAACACTTTACATAACATCTATCCTAATCAAGAATCAATTCTTTTAAGATGTGTACAAATGATTGATACATAAAAGCAAGCATATTTTTGGCTTCATAAGAACCAAACTCATCAGCCATCATGATTAACATATCTGGTTTTTTTGATTTTAATATATGGGTTTATTTCATACATTACACTCAGAATGGTTATCACTTTTTTCTTACCATATACATGAGTTAGCCTTGTGGAGGGTTTGAGAGTATTTTTAATCACCATGAGAATTTTATGCAAACATACCAATAAGGCAATAGTCAAAACCTTAGTTTTAGTTTTTTTTATCACCATCTATTAATATCCATCACACAAAATAAATCAAACATATTCATTCATAAATAAAAACTAATATCACATCACATAAATAAAATTAAACACATTCATTCATAAATAAAAAGCAATATCACATCACATATATTAAAATTACACAAACCTAGACCCATGCTATTTTGATAAAAATTGTCAAATCTATCTAGATATGGAGGGTTTGAGAGTCATGTCTCCCAACTCTAAGGATTACATTAAGTCTTATATTCATTGCTTGCTTGTGGAACCTCTAGAGAGTATACAATTTGCCTCTATAATTTTATAGTTACTATGGATATGCTTATTACATAGAGGGAGATGAAAAAGAATGAGAAAGATATTTGAATTTCTCTATCTTTGGCTTTAAAACTTGAAAAATTTTACATTACTCTAAGTAGGAAATCATGACTTTAAGAAGAAAGTCACAACTTTGGTATTCATCTCTTAAACTTGAGGTTGAGACTTTAAAAAGTGGCCAATACTCTAGCCTACATCATGATCTTTTTGTAATAGAAAATTACCACATTGGTATTGACTATGAATTGGGCCTAATATCTTTATAACATAAATTCATAGTGCTATGAAGTGACTATAAATATAAGAGTTTGTATTCTTATTTTTAATAAAGAGTCATAACACTGGAAAATAGCTATGAAGTGGTGAAGGATTTCTCATATTAACACATGGCCATAGTTTTGTGATAAAGTCATTGTATTGGCATTAATCTTTCTTGATTTCTTTATGGCTGCATTGCTATGATATAACCATAGTATTGAGAATATCTTGTGTATTATCTGGATACGATGCAAGGAAATAGCCACAACAAAAATTTTACTATTCATATGTATTCAAGTGTCTACATCACTATAGGTGGCCATGAAATTGACATTCTCTCTTCTCATATATCATATTATCATGGCACTACAAAAATACAATAATATTAGCAATTAGCTAGAGTGTAAAAGTTATGGTCTTTCTTTTACTTTGAGTTAAAGAGCCATGACCTTGGGAAATGACCATACTAAAGTAATTTTTTTATAACTTTAGTATCTCAAAAATCATGACTCTAAATAATTAAAGTAGCTTTAAACTAAGTAGTATTTGCATTATTACTTTTTGTAGCTCAAAAGTCATAGCCTTAGAAAAAATTAGGACTCTGACTTGAGTCTATTGAGTCATATTATTTATAAAGTCATGGTACTTAGACCTAAACATGACCATCAATACTAGTGGAATATTTGGAAACTGTGATATAAAATTAATGTCATGACCATTTAAATTTCACAAGATAGGCATAATTATGACTCCATGATAATATTATATTTTAAAGAATATATTATATAGTAGAAAAATTATCCTAACATGTTGGTAGGGTCACATTGTACAAGAATTATCATGATCAATTATATAGAGTTTTGACTAAGAATATATGTTGAAACTATGCAAGACTCATTATTCTATCCCCTCTTCTAATCAAACTTCACATTCTTGTCAAACCAAATTTGTTTGGCATCCACTATTCAAAGCAACAACAGGACTAAGATTAATCACTTGCACCCCTGTGTATAGTGCCTCACCCTAGAAGTGCTTGGATAACTTAACTTCAGAGAGCATACACCTCACTCTCTCAATCAATATCTTGTTCATCTTTTCTGCCAAACTATTCAGCTAAGGAGTTTTAGGAGGAGTCTTCTCATGTGCAATGACATGGTGCTTATAATAAATATCCAAAGGTCCACAATACTCACCACCATTTTTAGTATGGATACATTTTAGTTTCTTGCTTGATAGCCTCTCAACTGAGGCATAGAACTTTTTGAACATTTCTAACACTTAGTCTTTTAACTTCAAAGCATAGACCCAAAGTTTTCTGGAAAAATCATCAATAAATATAACTAAATAAAGTGCACCACCAAAGGATTTCACCTTGTTCAAAGGGCCACAAACATATGAATGCACCAATTCAAGCAAGTTAGATTTTCTAGAGTGAAGATGCTTTTTGAAGGATACTCTGGTTTGTTTACCAATCATGCAATGGGAATATTTCTCCAAATTTATATTCTTCAAACCCGAAAGTATATCCTTCTTTGCTAAACAATTCAGCCCCTTCTCTTTGATATGAATAAGCCTTCAATGCCACAAAGAAGTCTCTATATCCATAGCATTTACACTATCACTAGCAACCAAGGTTTTCATCCAATATGACTTTGAAATATTTTACCCTTTTTCCACAATAAGTTATCTTTTTGTGAGTTTCCACTTTCCATAACTAAAGTGATTATCATAACCTGCATCATCAAGTACCTGCACAGAGATCAAATTAAAGCAGGCATTTGTAGCATGTTATACTCCTCTTAGTAGCAACTATATTTCTATGTTGATTTGCAAAAAGGCATCACCAACCCCAATAACCTTGGACATGCCCTCATTACCCATCTTCAAAACTCCAAAATCACTTGGAGTGTAAGATGTGAAGAATTCCTTCATGGTTGTAGCATGCAACATAACACCACTACCAATTATCCAGATGCAACATAGCATCACTATCTTGTTATTCTTCATGCAACATGAAGAATAACAAGATCATCACTAGTAGCAATAGTCACGCAATCATGATTATCATGATCCTTCTCTTTCTGCCCACCCCTTTTGTATTTACTCTCATTCTTCCATAGAAAATAATTTTTTTGGATGTGTCATATTTTGTGATAATAATGATACTCAATATTCTTATACTGAGATCTAGATTTGCTCCTGCTCTTTTCTCTACCACCTTTCAACTCCTTTTAGCTCCACCCTCTCTTTTCAGTAACAAATACCTCTGAATGAGTAGAATTACCTTGCTCCTTCCTTTCACCTCTTCATTAAAAGCACTGGTCTTTGCCATTTGCAAGGGAACAATGTCATTGGGGGAAGCACTAATCATGGAAACTCAAAATATCTTCCATGAATCAGGGAGAATTATTAATAGAAATAGTATTAACACATCATAATCAAACTTGATACCTACAATTAATAATTGATCACAATGCCCTTGAAATTCACTCTCAAGTGCTCAATAAATGAAGTTCCATCTTTGTACTTCAATTCAACAAATTTCTTTAACAAGTATAATTTGTTCCTCACTGATTTAGAGTCACACAAGGACTCAAGGGTTTGCCACATAGTTTCTTGCATTTGTCTCATTAGCAATAAGATTATAGATGGGTTCATCTACAAAGTGCCTGATAAAACCACACACGCACTCATGCTCAAAACCCCACTTTCAATCAGACTTGAACTCTAGATTCGGTGCGCTAAAGACAGAAATATGCATATTCTTCACAAATGACAAGTCCATCATCTTACCCTTCTAGTAGTGATAGTTTGCTCCATTCAAATATACTTTTTTAATATGTGCCTCCATCTTTCAAGTAAGTAGAAAAACATCCACTAAAACCTCACTTTGATACCACATTGATAGGGGTAATAGTCTAACAGAATAACAAATTGAATAATAGAGCAATAAAGATAACAGAATTAGATTTCCCTTTACTTGCAGGAATTTATAAGGAGGACCAATAAAAAATAGAGTAACAGTAGAAATCAATAGTACACAAGAAATACAATTTGTTTAACATGGAAAACCCCTTAAAGTAAGGGTAAAAATCATGGGTCATCCAGACAAAAGAAATAGCTTCACTATGATCAATAGAGGTACAAGAGAGTTTTCATTAAGTGCATTAAAAATATGCTATAGCAATCAATCCAAAGTTAAACATCAATGCTTTCGATATGAAATAAGAAGGAAAAAAAATCACAAAAATAGAACATAGACTGCGAAGTACTCATCTTTCTGCTCGGATATCATATCAATTATCCAACCGTACAAAATGAAGAATCATGCTTTCCAAACTTGCTGTCCAAATATTAGCCTGACTCAACAGTGAAAAAATATATAGTTATAATTTGAAAAATTATCCCAGGTGGATGTGCAAAAGTCACAAATGCTTTTCTCATCCTCATTTCTCTCTCTTTGCTATTGTATCTCTCACAAAATGAGCACATGCCCTTTTTTCCTAATTTGTCACCTCTCCACTTAAATAATTGACACAAGTAAGCCTTCACAATTTGGGCTTTTACTCCACATAAGAAGGGGGCCCAAAACCCAACAACCCAATAGTTATATCATATATATATATATATATTAAAACACAATTTTATTAATAATAAAAAAAAGAAGGTACAAAAAATTGGCTAGCCTACGTGGGCTAACCTATCATCTAATCCTATGTACTATTTGGTTCTGTGCATATATAAAACACATAAATACTCTACTAAAATTTGTAAGTTTTGCCTTTTATGCAACTAATTATGAATACAAGCAAATATAGATATGAAAAAATTATTCTAAAGCTATTATATTTTTCCTTTCTTTCTATTGTCCCTTGTAGTGGCTTACATTCATATGGATATCCATTTTCCTGTAAGTTAGGGAAGCAAATACATCATGCCCAATTGTAAATTTACTTCAACATTTTAATTTTTTTAGAAATGATATTAAAGGCTGGGTTTTTCATGACATATTTCATTAATAAGCATCTTCTTAATGTGTTATTATATATCAAAAAGAAAGGTGACACTTTGAATAAGTGTCATCCAAAATATGCCATCAAATCTAATTTTTCATTGTCATCAAGGTATTTTTTTTATTTTTCAATAAAAACTAATCCTCGTTATTTTTTATGCATATAAGAAATAATTATATTTTCAATTAAAATTTCTATTTTGAATATAATGTTTTAGGGAAAAAATAGTTTTCCTCTAAACATAACAGTATTTCTCTATTATCATATTTCCCATACCATAAATAATGAGATATAGTTTATTAACCATTCCTATTTAATATTTGTTTTTTTATTTGTCATGTTTGAGAGTATGAGTAGTATTGAAACTTTAATACGTTTCATATTTTTTGGAATAATCAATATCTCAAAACCTCATTGAGTGAGGGTCTCTTCTCTAACTAATTTTACAAATATATGAGTCATATAAATAGTAAAGTTGATATTTGTCTAGATATCAATCTCATAGAATTGTTTAGAAAATTTGATTAGCTAATGACGAGTCAATAGATGCTCTAGTTGAAAGTATAAGAATAAGTTTTTGGTAAAACTCTTGGATTCTATGGTTGGTTCATTCTATTATGTATGGTACCTTATCTAAATAGCTTGAGTGTTATTATGCTTGGTTACAAAATGAATATTTGACTATTATGAAAATGACCTAGTGGCCTAATGGTATATAAAGTGATTAACAACTATTGGGCTCTCCCTAATGATAGTTCTCTCATAGTTGTCCCATCAATACTTTACCATTGAAATGACAAATCATCCATACTTTAGGGTCATTCACAAGTTCATATCTTTTATGAAATATCCCAACTACCCTTAATAGTTACTTCATATGTATATTCTTATTCTCTAATCCTAATTTTCACGCAGACATGAATTGATATGGTATTAAAAGTAGTTGCACTTTCAGCTTTGTAAGTATCATACTCACATAATTAACATATGTTTTCCCTCAAATCTTACTAATATGAGTCATGATATAGAGTAACTTATAGGATTGTCATCACCTTATGAGTCACATTCACTCACATATTTTTCTTGACTTACTTATCATCTTCTACCATAATAACATATAACTTTCATACTGAAGGTGAAACCCTTAAAATAATTTCTCGTAAAACTTCTACATCAATTGATAGTTAGTTCATGTAAGATATGTACAATGGATTGACTTATAAAACCATTTGTGTTTTTAGCTTTATAAGCATCATACTCACATGATTAAACTTATCTTAATATCTAGTTTTAATATGTAGGTTTATCTGATGCATCTCAATTATAAGGGCTATCACTTCCTTCCTACCATTATATATGAGTGTGCTTAATAGTTTACCTATCACCGAATACCATGATAACATATACAAACTCACCAATAATAAAATCTTAATATTGTTCTACATAAATATCACATCTATTAATTAATTAAGCATCCATCACACAAAAATAAAATATACTAAACGTAGTCTTTAATTTAGCCTAACATTGAGGATGAATTTATACAAGATAAATTGAGATATATTTTATTGAATTTTGGGTCCCTCCTATTGAAAGCCCTCAAAAGTGTCTAAGAATCAAATCCTAAATTAACACTTTTTATTTGTGTGCCTTGGATTTGGCTCTAAGTGGTAGTTGAATTTGGTACTGCTCTTAGGGTTTATGCTTATGCTTTACATTACCTATTTTCTCATGGATATCTCTAGATTTGGGTAAAAATTATGCTTTCAAAACCTTAGATTTTCATCACTTTTCCATGGTCTAGAAATCTTTTCAAAATTTTTTCATTTTGTAGTTTTATACTTGAATGGTTGGGTGTTAATTTTTTAAGTGAAAAGTCATGATTTTTAGGAATGTTACATTTTGTCCTTTTCATTTATATAACACAAAATTATGATACTAGGAATTAGCCATGACTGTAGACTTTTTCTTACTTTAGATTGTTGTAGCACTAAGAATGGTCTAGACTATATATTTAGTCTCTATAATACAAAGTCATTATGTTGGGAATGAGTTGTAGCTTTAGTATCTCTCTTACATCGGATTGTTGTGGCATTGTGAATGACCTTAGTTATATATTTTATTTGTGTAGTACTAAGTTGTGGTGTTGAGAATTACTTTGATTTGAGTATTTCATCTTTATAACTCAAAGTCATAACACTAGGAATGAGACATGACTTTGATCATTTCTCTATAGCAAAAATTCATTGAAATAGAAATGGTCATGACTTGAATAAATGCTATCTACAATTCTTTGTAGCTAAAAGCCATGATACTGGAAAAGCACCATAGATTTTGTCTTATTCTTGGTGGCTTTGTAATAAGGAAGTCATGGGGTTGGAAGTTATTGTGGCTTTTAACACTAGCAGCATACTTAGTTGTTATGATATAAAATTAATATTACAGCCATAAAAATATTACAAGCAAGTGTAACTATATAAGACTCTAAGAAAATTTCATAGTCAAGAAAAATTTATTGTATACTAAAATAATTATATCATTGAGGTGGTAAAGTCATGACAAATAAATATTGTCATAACTATTTGTATAGAGTTTTGACCAAGAATAAATACCAAAACTATCTTTTAAGCTTTATAAAATATAACAAAGTCATACCACAAGGAATATTATGACTTCACATAATATTTCTCTCTCCTCTTTCTCAACAAATCTATCAAGTTTTACATTTCACATGAAGACTATCTAATTTCACTACTATTTATCATAACTCATCAAAAATATAATTAAGTGACATCATTTGATTCTAAGTCATTTTCTATACAAATACATAATGCATAATTACCAAAATAACTAATATTAATTATTTGACATTTAGCTTATTAATTGCTTTTCCTTGAGAAATTACTCTTCCTCATTATAAAAAATTATATTTTTGCATCCATCTGTCATAAGTATTTGCTATTATTATGTTTGAGTGTTGTAGTGCATCTAGATGATTAAATTACTTTTTTTTGTGAATATGTTAATAAGTCATTGTAGGTTTTGAGTCATGCAACTAAATTTTTGGGTACAAAATAATCTATGTGAATGGGTGTATTTATTTCATCACATCATATAGAAAAGAAAATCTTGGGTTTCCTCCCAAGTAATGTTATGTTTAACATCAATCATCAGACCTTTGCTAAGGTATTTGATTCTCTATAATTTTTGTAGTCCATGCCAACTTCTCCATGTAGTCTTTTACTTTTATTCTCCTTGTATTTTCCATGTTGGCCAACAATACCATATAGATTACCACCTTAATGATAATTTCACATATAACATTAGTATTGAAAGCCAAAATCTTTTTTATTTATTTTGACCATAACATAATGATATGTTGTAGCTCATTTGACTTCTTTGACCTACTTCTCACAACTGACTAGATTCATTCCAATCATTTGAAGTTTTACTGCTATACTATTATTAAGCATGCCTAAATTTATGTCTTCAAATCTCTTTTTCAGTTGTCTCGCTCAATTTTCTTTCACTTGATTCACTCTTCTTATCTCAATAAGCAACTTGATGATTATATAATATATATTCAAATGAAGATTCAAAGGTTGGATAAAGATTATCAAATCCAATCTCTTCATGGCTTCTATATCTTAGATCTCAATAGCTCAATCCTAATTCATATTACCATTAGCTATGAGATAAAACTAATTCACATTTCCATTATGTATGAGACAAAAATTACTACTTAATAAGAAATAGGCATCATCATATTGATATATTGGGCTATCCATATTAATCTTTTACTCTCAAAATTCTTTTTTTATTTTCTCAATTTATAGGTCCTAATATGTTAGCTCAGTCCTAGAGTTTCGCTACAAGATATCAAGTGGGCTGGGTATCCTGGGCATGGCATAAGGCACGACCTGACTAAGTCATGCTTGACTTAGTAGAGCACAAACCAGGACCATGCCTAAACATGTATAGTGCTAGTCCGAGGCATGTGAATGTCTCATGTTGTGCTAGGCTAGAGGTTACCATGCCTCATGTCGAGCCAAGCATTACCCACATGCTTGGCTCATTAGCATGGTCCAACAGCACAATTACTGTAACCTAGGAATACATCCTAGGAATGGGCCATTGGTCACCGTGACCTGGTCCATGTCATTTTTTATGTATCTACATATCATTATACTTGCACACATACATGTCATTTTCAAATGCACAAATAATTCAAATCTAATTACACTTATATTCCTAGTAGTGCATGTGTGTATGTTTTTGGTTATACTCCCCTTTATAAATACATATATGAACAAACATTATTTTTCTATTTTTATTCCAAACAAACACATTTATCATCGAACACCATGTTTCGCTATAAGTGTAAACCTACAAACACAATTTCCAATTAATTCAACATGAGATTCACCCATTAAAAAATGTAGTAAATCTCTAACGTTTCATTTTTAGGATGCATTAAAACAAGGTATGTGGAGGGGTAAGTGATATCACTAACTAGTTGACATGTAATTCCAAAACAAGAATTATTTCTTAGATATAAAAAAAAACATAAACAATATGCATGATTAGCAACAAAATAATAATAATTATATATACTTACACTCAATACGAAGCCCTAGGACTTCAAGCACGTGATAATGATTTCCTACCTATGATGCATATGATTTGATGAATTCTTTTCTTGAAACATGCATGTTTACATAATTTATCTTGAAATTACTACAAAATTGAGTATCTTTTATTTTAAAATTGTGTATCTTCAGAAAAATAATTTTCAAATATTTCACTAAATAATGACTACCAAAAATTACCCCCATCTCTACTAGCTTGGAGCTATGTGTACATGCCACGACATGTTAGTATTTGCACTTAAGTAAATCCACATCATCATGCAACATCAATGCAACTATAAAAAAAATTCCATTTTCAAAATAGTAGCATCATGCCAGAATCCATGCCATTTTTGAAAACTTAGAGAAAAAATGGGAAGGTTTTTTTTTCAAAAGCGTAGACACAAATTAATGGAGAACACTTATGAAAATGGAAAACATAGTTTTCATTTTTGTTTTCTCAAGTCTCAACCCATCTAACTAAAATGATAAATGCTGATGGGAATAAATATTAAAAGTTTCATTTTCAAAAAGAAAAGTTATATATTGAAAAAAATAAGTTCTGCAAACTAAGTTCTACACATAATTTATTCACAATAAACTATAACATTACAATATATGTAGATCAACTATTGTGTGAGTTTCATCTTGAAAGATGAAATTTATATGTTTGAAAACAAAGTTTTGAAAACTAAATTTGCACATTCACCTTTCGATTATAAAAGGATGCCCATGAAAAAACAACTCTTATATTGTTAACCACAACATTAAGATATATATAGATCAACCATGCCTACGAGTTTCTAAACTAAGTTTTGAAAAATGAAGTTTAATTTTTGAAATGATACATTTTTTGTATGCTTTTTTCATTTTTCCGGACAATGCTGACATGTCGATGTTGGCGTACATTGTTGTGCTAGTGAACATGACTTGACAATTTAAGCAAATATTTTGGATAGGTGGGAGTGAGCACTATTTTAGTACACATTTTAACATTTATTCTTCCTCAAATATACTAAAAATAAAAAATTTGTTTTTGAATTTTATTTTTGAAAGAATTATGTCTAAGGGTTGAAGAATAACAAATATTAGTGTGAGAGAATAAAATATAGAAAATTTATGGGTTAAAAAACTTCGAAATTTGATGGGAAGTAAATAATAAATAATTATACATTTTACATTTAATATGGCCCAAAATAGCCATTCATTAATGATTAAATTGGAAAAGGTACATGAATATGAATCATTTAAAATGAGAAAAATAAACTAAAATATAATATTTAATTATCAAATATTGAAATTTAAATATTTTTAAAAATAAAGTGTTTGTCTACTCTCTCTCTCTCTCTATTCTTTACCCTCTCTCTATTCGTTCTCACCATCTCTATATTCTTTCTCACCCTATCTCTATTCTTTCTCACCATCTCTCTATTCTTTCTCACTATCTCTCTATTAATTTTCACCATCTCTCTATTCTCTCACCCTCTCTCGATTCTTTCTCACCATCTCTCATTTCTTTCTCATCCTCTCTTTTTATTCTTTCTCAACCTCTCTCTCTTTCCCTCTTTATTTTTACTTCTTTCTATCTTCTTCATCTATTTTTCTCAATCCTTCAACTCTCTTCCTCCCCCTTGTCTCCCCGTTTCCCTCCCTCCCCCCTCTCCCTCTCCCCTTCCTCTCTATCCCCCCCTCCCCTCCCCCTTTCTCCCTCTCCCATCCCCCTTTCTCCCTCTCCCATCCCCCTTTCTCCCTCTCTCATCCCCCTTTCTCCCTTTCCCATCCCCCCCCCTCTCTCTCTCCCTCTCCCACCCTCCCCCCTTCTCTCTCTCCCCTCTCCCTCTCCCTCCCTCTCGCTCTCTCCCTCCTCCTCCTCCTCTCTCCCTCTCCCCTCTCCCTCCCTCTCACTCTCTCCGTCCTCCTCCTCTCCCTCTCTCCCTCTCTCTCCCTCGCTCTCTCTCTCTCTCTCCCTCGCTCTCTCTCTCTCTCTCTCTCTCTCTCTCTCCCCCTCCTCCTCCTCTCTCTCTCCCCTCTCCCTCCTCCTCTCTCTCTCCCCTCTCCCTCCTCCTCTCTCTCTCCCCCTCTCCCTCTACCTCCCTCTCTCTCTCTATCTCCCTCCTCCTCCTCTCTCTCTCCCCTCTCCCCTCTCCCCTCTCCCTCTCCCTCTCCCTCTCCCCTCTCCCTCTCCCTCTCCCTCCCTCTCTCCCTCCTCTCCCTCCTCTCCCTCTCTCCCTCTCTCTCCCTCTCCCTCCCTCCCTCCCTCCCTCCTCTCCCTCCCTCCTCTCCCTCCCTCCCTCCCTCCCTCCTCTCCCTCCCTCCTCTCCCTCCCTCCCTCCTCTCCCTCCCTCCTCTCCCTCCCTCCTCTCCCTCCCTCCTCTCCCTCCCTCCCTCCCTCCCTCCCTCCCTCTTTCCCACACCCCCCGTTCTCTTCTGCTCAACAATTTCGCAAAATTAATCCCCCATCCACTAATTATTTTTATTTCCAAAGCCTAAAACATAATTTTTCATTTATACTATGGACTAAAAGATAAATTTAGCTTTAAAAATTTGATACTATATTTACATAATCCCGCCTAAACGCGCATGCCCCGTGTGTCATATTTGCCTTTCCACCCCTAGGGTTCGTAGGAATTGTTGACATTGGAGAAGGGTGTCCTTGGAAATTGGAAAAGTTTAACATGGCTGCTTCGGTGGTCGGCTTGACAGTTGCGTCAGAATTTCCCTGTTATACGTTGCGCCAGAACACAAAAAATGTTATCTGGAAGTTCCATGGATGCCGAAATAACACGGCGGTCTCTTCGGAAGTGGAGCAAAAGAAAAAGAATTTCACCCTCAAGAAATCCGAAGAAGCTTTCAACTCGGCCAAGGTTATTTTTTAGCCATCTATAACTTGAAACTCTATACCTGAATTATGTATTATCATTTTAGGTGTTATGTCTGCTAATGCCCCAACACTAAGAGTAATAAGCAGTCCCATCATGCATGCTTTAACTCTACGAATAATTACTGCGCCATTCCTCTGGAATTTTTTGGGTTAACCTCTTAGAAAAGTATTTTTTTAATCTATTGTGAGGTTAGATTTTAGAACATTTACATTCTCAGTTGGTGATGGATTGCATGTTGGAACTAGCCATCGAAATGTAGTCTTTGGGAAATTACTTGAGTCGAGGTATAATGAGACATTACTCAATGTTAGCAGCACTCCAGCACAATGCTTGATTTAGAACTTGGCGTATTAACAGCATAGGAAGGAAATAGATTGGAGAGTGGGTTGGATATGGATCAATAGGCAGTGAGAATCACATTGGTTATTGTGCAAAACAGGGTCGAACGTGTTTTGAAATTGATGAAGAACTGATTTTTTGGAAAGCACACATTACCATGTACAAAATTTACTTGACAACTAGCATAGGAAGGATTTCATTATTAAGCACAACTTTTTTGTTTTATTTTTAATTAAATAATATTTATGCCAACTAGCATAATTCACTTGACATGCATTCTCTTTCATTGGTATAGGCCTATATGACCAAGCTTCTAATCTTCTACAAATGCATTATGATATTGTAATTAATGATGTAAATATTCTAATATATCCTTGATATATTTAAGTTGTATCTTATATTTATGGTTACTAATATAATACAAGGTATAATAATATTAATTGATCGATAAATTTATAATAATCATAAAAAAATCATGTTATATCATAGAAATATTGACAACCATGAATATATTCATGTATTCATAAAAAATAAATATAGAGAAATAAATATTTAAATATATTTATGTTATATCGGGATATAGAATGATATATCTATGTTATATGTAGATATATTTTAGATATTTTTGATCTTATAATAATTTATATTTGAATTAATTTAATTTAATATTAGTTATATATTATAATATAATAAAATTTATTTTTATTATTACCATCAATGGATTTGAATAAATTAAATAATGTATAATTATATATTAGTATTAATAATTTACTATATCTCTAATAAATAAACATAATTAAATATAATATTATTTATATATTGAAATATAATTAAAATTAATAGGGAGAATTATTTTGTAATATATCAAAATTAAAAAAATAAGAAAAATGTATATTGAAACTATAACATAATAAAATTACATGAATATAATAATAAAAATAAATGATAGTTTATTTTTTATATATTTTGATTTATGAAAATATAATTCTTTCAAATTAATATCTATCATATGTGGAAATATCTATCATATGTGGAAATATAATTCTAATATTAGTTTTATTTTAATTAAATTTGAATAATATAGATATTTATTTAAATGCATTTTTTATTATATGCATATAGTGTCTAATGGGTTATGCTGAGTTGACACATCTTGTTGGCTCATTGACTATTTGGGTCATGTTGGATTGTCCTGGGAAAGGATTAAAATATTAATTTCTATAGATATGTTGGTACTTGAAATTTACTAATATATTAGATATATCAAAGATATTTTAATATGTATTTTTATATGAGCACCAATAAAGGATAAATATATTAGTATTGATGAATATATTAATACTTAAAATTTATGGATATTTTAAAGATATATCAGTGAATATATTAGAAATTTTTATTACTAATCTTGATGCATGCTAGGTTTTGTCGAGTCATATCGGGTCATGCTAGGATTTGTTGGGTCATGTTAGGTCATATTAGGTTTTGTTGAGTCATGTCGGGTTCATGCTAGTTTTTATTGAGTCATATTGGCTTTCTGCTGGCTCCTTGTTGGCTCCTTGTCGACTCCATATTGGCTCCTTGTCGGCTCCATGCTGGCTCCATGCTGGCTCCATGCTGGTTCCATGCTGGTTCCATGCTGGCTCCTTGCTGGCTCTCTGCCTGCTTCTTGCCAAGTCAGCTCGGGCCATATTGTATCTGACTTACTTGCACACTAGGCATGGCTCGAACCCAAGCTAGCTTGGGTTCATTTTAGGTTAGCTTGGATTATCTCTAGTGTTGCCTAAATCATGTCCAAACTAGCTTGGTTTAGGTCTAATCATCCAAGCTAGTCTAGTTTATTATTAGCTAGTTTGGGTAGGTCTAGGCTAGCATGGGTTGGCTAGCTGGATCAAAATTGGATTGCACAAGTTGGCATGTTAGGTTGTTATATGCTGCATCTTTTGTAGTATGCATTGGCTTGGCAATGCTCAAGCTATGCCATTGATGGCCCCTGTCTATTTTAGGCATGGTTTTTGTTTGATCGAGCTATTTTTCTTGAGCCATGTAGAATTGTGCCACAGTTTGTCTGATCCATTTTATTTAGTAAAATATAATTAAATATAATATTAATTTTATATTCAATAGATTTAAATAATTTACATATCTATATTTAAATAAGAATTCTAATATATTTATAATAAATAAATAAAATTACAAAATTAATTTGTTATTGGTTAATATATTATTATTTAATTTTATTTCATAAATTATATAATACATATATTAATTTTTTTATTATAACTTTAAAATATTTATTATATTTTAATTTTTTTATTATAATATTATCATTGAAATTTTATGTCAAATATTGGTGGATATATATTATATATTAATATATCTAGATATATCTGTAAATCAAGTTATTGATATATTTGTGATTTTTAATTTTTTTTCTCCCTATGATGAGTTAAAATGCTTATCAAGTTAATTCAATTAGAGTTAATTGAGCATAATTGATTTAATGTGTATTGATTTTATTGCGGAGATTCTTTTTTGCTTATTTTTGTATTTTATGATAATTAGATTATATGTTTAGTAATAAAAGTCACTTGACATCTCATAACTAATTTTTTTTCATAATTTTAAAAGGTGATTCTAAGTATATGCCCCAAGGGTGGATGTATTATTTATTTATATACATTTATAAAATAGCTATTTTAAACTAATCAAAATATCTTTAATTTTTTTAAACTTATTTTGGACACTTTCAAAATAGTTTTTTAAAAACACTTTTCCTATTTACATTTATAAAAAATAGATAATATAATTATAACAAATTATTTATCTCATATGATATTTTCATTTTGTATTTTACCACTTGAATAACTTATTTCTTTTTATTTTAGTAACAAGAGTAAGAAGATATTCTTGTAGAAAAAATATGTTTGTAATTTTTTTGTTTTTTATGTATGTATAAGTTATGATTTGAATCTAGGTTTTCATTGTTTTTTAATGATGAATTATGATGGAATAATATATTAGAAAATTTATAATGCATCTTAAATGATTGAATAATTAAGCAAAATATATCACCACAAAAATCTAGTTGAAAGATTAAGAAATTAACTCAAAAAATATCTACACATGTTAAGAAAGAAATGTTTAATTAAATAAACTTTAAAAAACTAAAAAAAAAAATACTCATTGAGCAAAAAAATACAAATTAAGATATATTGGATATCAAAATTAAAATCTGACATTAAAGCATACAATGATGTTATTATTATGATTAATAGTTATGATAATAATATTATTAATTTTACTATTGTTCTACTCTTTATATTGTAAAATTTTTTCAAAGTTTTTTGTTAATTAATTATATTAAAAATATTTGAATTCTATCATTATTTTTTGGGAGAATTATATTTTGATATACTTTCTATAAAATAATAAAAAAAAGAGAATCAAATTTTAATATTTAAAAAATAGTACACTAAATTTTTCACTAATTGATTTTTGGTACACTTAAATATAATAATTCCAAAATATTCACAACCTAATATCTGAATAATTAATTAATCTTTAATCAATTTTCACTCTTCTCCCTACCTTGCCCTTACTCCTCCCACATAACTACACCCTGTAAGTCCATTGAGCTCAATTGTGGAGCATAATGAGCTCCATCAAGCTCCTCGTTGGAGCTCCACCGAGGAGCTCTGTGGAGCTCGATGGAGCTTCTCGGTGGAGCTCCAATGAGGAGCTTGATGAAGTTACGTGGGAGAGGCAAGGGTGAGGAGAGAGGAGAGAGTGAAGATTGATTAATATTACTTAAGTGTTCATATGTTATAGTTAAGAGTATTTTGTGATTACTATATTTGAGTGTTTTAAAAATTAATTAATTAAGATTTTGGTGTACTATTTTTTTAATATTAAAAATTTGGTTTATTTTTTTTCCAATTATTTTATAGGGAATGTACAAAACATAATTCTTTTATATTTTTTTTCTAAATGTGATATTTGTTTATTAGGATTGGTGAACATTCAAGATGATTTTTTTGGGATCTATAGTTGGTTTATATATTCTTATTTTCACTCTTAAGAGATCCTCTGTATGTTTGATTATGATTAATTTTTTATTTAGTATTATTGATCATTTTTTGTTAGGGTTAATGGTTATTTTTTATTCTTGTTTTTGATAATGTCGGTGAATATCATTTATTTGTCAAATCGAGACAAATAGGAGGAAATATGTATATATCAAGATAATTGTTACTATTGATTACAAGATATGTAAGTTAGGAAAAAATATCATAATTTCTTATGTGGCATATTGGGAGGGAGGTAGTCCAGTTAATATTTATTTGATATACATAAATATTTGGTAATCTTATAAAATTACCATATGTAATAATTTTTATTATTTTAGTACTTATATTGATGATTGTGTCAAATTAATGAATAATTATTTTTAGTTAAAGAAATTACATTTTTAGTTGTTTTATGTATTTTTATAACATACTTAAAACTTATTAAGATTGTCATATTTATGTGATGGGGATTGATAATACTATCAAGTATATCTCAATTGTTTTAATCTCATATTTTGAGGTGCACATGGTGATGCATTAGATACCTTGTGTAGAGATATCCTACCAACCCAAGATGAAGTGATCAAATGAAAATTTAAATATTTGATTAAGATGTTTAGGATATTTTCTTGCATAGAATTATTTCTAGATATTTTGTGATTGTGCTATTAAGATCATAAATTATTTTATCAACTAAATGTTGTCTATCATTTTGGATTTATACTACTTTAAATTATTTATTTAGGTTTTGGCGAAAAATTGATTTGCGCATCTTCATGCATGTTTGGGCATATGTATTTTGTGCATGTTCTTTCTTCCAGAAAGGACTAGTCAATAACTTATATTGTCATCATGTGTGTGTTTTTTTGTTATGGTCAATGATAAAAATTTCTGATGTATCCACTAATAAATTTTTGATATATCCATAAATTATAAGTATTGATATATCTATTAAAACTGATATATCTATTCTTGATTAGTGCTCATATACAAATACACACTAATATATCTTCGATATATTCGATATATCCGTAAAATCCAAGTACCGATATATCCGTAGAAATTGATATATTAATCTTTAGTTATGATTATACACAAAAGAGTATCAATGTTATTTTTTTGAAACAAGCATAATTATTATTTGTGTTATTGTTTCTTAGAAAGTTTTAAAATCAAAGGAAACACAAAATAAACTCTTAATAAACTCAAGAAAAAAAATAATGTACATGAAAAGTCCTTATTAAGTGGGCAAAATTGATTAGGGCAACTCATAAGTTAGATATTCATTTCAAAACTTAAAGTAAAAATTAAGAAAAAAATAATAATTGAGACAACCCATAAGTTAAGTGTTCATATCAAAATTGAAAGAGTAAAATTTAAGAATAAAATAATGATTGAGCTATCATGAGGTTATAAAATTTTTAAAAATCCTAATATTTTATAATTTATTATTTATTTAGAATCTACATAATAAGTTGTGAGACATGCATAAGATACATTATCGTGACTAGTTCAGATATCATATATTACGGATATCATGTCACTATATTTCTTAAATTTATTAGTTATTATTTATTTTTTTAATTTATAATATTTTTTGTATGTTATTTTTAGACGTATTTCAAGGAATCATATTATATGTAGGCTGCAAATATTCAGTATGATAATGTCTATCATAGAGGTGTCAAACGGCCCGGCATATTTTTTTTTGGGCACTAGCATGCCTTCGTGCCGGGTCAGACACAGTTTAAAAATGTCGGGCCTGGCCTGGCCGTACGGGCCAATACAAATTTTTTTTTAATTTTTTTTATTTTATTTATATAAATTATTAAATTATATATGAAATTTTAGATAATTTATAATATTATATATTTATAATATGAAAAATGTTAAAATTTATTAAAATAACAAAGTTTAAAATTTTTTTTATCATGTAATATAAAATTAGTTTAAAATTTATTAGAATTATATAATATAGTTATAAATTTTTAAATGGAAAATTAAAACAAAAAAATTAATTAATCAATACATTTTGTTAAAAAAATAAAAATTAAAAAAAACATAAGCAACTCAAATGAAAAATGACTAATCAACCATTTGATACTGAAGGTTCGAACCAAACAAATTATAGTTTCAACATAACGTATAAATAAAGTGTACAATCAATAAAAAATAAAACATCGAAATCAAATAATAATAGATCATCATAAATCGTCAATCGGCATATCATGAGCATCATCAGCCGTAATATTAAGATCAGTATCATATGGATCATCATCATCAGCAATCAACTCCTCCGCTATCACAGTGAATGCGGCTGTAGTCTCTGTCCCAGTCCCAACTCAAGCACGATCATAGATGCTAAACCTCGAATCCTCCCAATCCTTCAAACAAGCCAAGGCCTCAACAATATATGGACGTAATCTCGATCTCCTATCCGAAATCATGTTCACTGCAACAGAAAAAGCAGACTCCGATGCTACGCTCGACACCAGAGGAGTCAGTAGATCCCGTGCCATCCTCGATAGTACGGGAAAGGTGGACTCATATGATTTCCACCACTGTAATATATAAAGATTCTTAGTATCAGAATGTGATAGGATTGAGCGATAATCGGTATCTAAGTACCGAGAAAGCTCGTTCCTATGTGATGGTCCACCCCTACGTTTTTCTCTCGCTAGTTGAATGGAAAAATCATTATCTCCGAAAAGATATCAATGTCCGTAATCACAGTCTTACTACTACTATCATCATACCTAGTATCATAGTATGTGAATAGGTCAGTCAACTTCTCGTGAATAAAACCTTCAGGTGGCTCTTTCAGGTTCATGCACGAGGAAATATAGGTTAGGGTGTTTTCTACCCCTTCCATCTTAACCCTAGGGTCCATGCATGCAGCGAGACAATAAAGAGATGGAACGGTGGATCAGTACTTCAAGTACTTGGTTTTCATCTTTGCAACCATATGGCTAAGTGTCGGGTCAGCTCGATACTTCCTAAATATGCTACTAATGTTGTATATGCACCGGAGTGCAATGCAAGTCGTGGACATATAAACCAACAAACACATATTCGTCGTGTCATAAAAAATCTTTAAGAATTTCATAAATAAAATTTTTGAAGTCTAATCAGTGTCGTCAATAATTAGTTTGTCACTCTTACTATTGACGTGGTCGGATATCACGTGTTCGTATCCAACACATGATTTCAATATCAGGTATATGTAATTTCAATGATGTCTCACATCCGATTAGAATTTTTTTTTCTTAAGATTCACAGACAAACAGACTACCAAACTCTTGTTGCCTGCGAGGAGTGCGAATATATTTTAGTGCATTACGTATATTATCCAATGCGGGGGAACACACCTTCATACTCGCTTGAACAATAAGGTTAATCACGTGACACATGCATCTGACATGAAAGATCTCTCCTAATGGTACGTCTCTAATATTCCTAATAAACATGTTGATCGCTACTCCATTATTAGATGTGTTATCGAACGTGACACTAAAAATTTTATTTTGAATTTTATATTCCCTAAAAATTTTCATCATACACTCAAAAATGGTCGGACCATCATGAGGATGAAGAATCTCAGAGAATTCTAAAATTTTTTATTCATAGTCTAGTTAGAATCTACATAGTGGCTGGTGAGATATGCATAAAATGATTCATCGTGACTTATCCAGATATCGGACGTCACGGACACCACTCCACTATATGTCATAAATTCATTAATTATTTTTTATTTTTCTAACTTATATATCTTTAGTATGTCAT
Organism: Sapria himalayana; assembly: GCA_029783825.1. Classification (NCBI taxonomy): domain Eukaryota; kingdom Viridiplantae; phylum Streptophyta; class Magnoliopsida; order Malpighiales; family Rafflesiaceae; genus Sapria; species Sapria himalayana. The sequence continues at coordinate 11,476,102 of JAREIK010000385.1, forward strand.
TCCTAGATGTGGACCTAAGAATCTTACAATAAGCAGGCTGAAAATATGTCTGCATGATGCGCACTACCCTTGGATCTTCTGAAAATCTGATCGGAAGACCCATCAATGTGATAAGTCTGGCCATGCTGTCCCTACCCAACTCGTTGGTGTATATGAAGGGAGTAAACTTTGAGACTGAACTCGATCCAGTCTCAAAAAATGCTGTGTCAAGTTGGGTTTGCCTAAGATCTAATGGACCATGTTTTTTGGTATATAATTCGGCATGCCTTTTAAAGTGTCCAGTCTCAAACGAATTCTTACATGTTAAAAATCTCATACAATATTTGCATTGTACCATTTTTTGTTCCTCACCCATAATATTTTTTTATTTTATTATATTAAAATGAGTCCAACTTACAAAAGTTCTCCTAGTTTTTTATTTTTTAGAAGTTTGGGTTGAGACGAATGGAGAAATCAAAGTTTCAGTAGCCTCAGTCCTCTGTGTAATATTTTCATTTTCTAAATTTAAATATGTTTCAGTTGTATTTGTCATTTTTTAGGATTTTTGTTATTCAGAATAGTTTTTTAGAGACTAGAAGACTGATTTTAATTTTTTTTTATTTTTGGTCTAGAGTGAGAAACTAGAGAGAGAGAGAGAGAAAGTTAAAAAAACTTAAATAAATTACCCAGTAAAAGTAATAAAGTCGGTCACGTGCACGGTGCACCACAGTCAAGCTCTAAGTTCAAAACTCAAGTTGAGATTCTTGAAAATTCAAGCCGAATGCTGAAATTTCGAGTCTCGAGAGAGAGAGAAGTAAGATTTTTGAGAGATAAATTGAACGATTTGAGAGAATTTATGTTTATGAAAAACATAAATGTTAAAAAGATGGGGGTGAAATTTATAGATTAAAGATAATAATTTTTTTTAAAAAATGTAATTTTTTTGAATTTTTTAGGGCGCAGAATTATGAGGTCCTTTGGATTCTGCTCTCTAGCCGTTGGAGGTGAGATCTAATGGCTGAAAATTAAATTTTTTATTAATCTTTTTTTTCCCGTTGGGGGGGGGGGGGAATTGGGTCAGTTCAGGCCTCGTGGGACCGCGGGTCGGGTCCAATCAGACCCGACCCGCGGTCTTTTTTGCGGGAGGGGCGTGGGGCGCTCGCGGGGTCGTGCTCGGGGGACACTCGACACGGGACGAACCCGTGCCGGTGTGCCGTGCCACGGGCCGATCAGTGCCGGGCCAGTGCCTGGCCTGGCACGGCTCGTGCCTTACCCGGGCACGACATGGCATTTTCCGGTGCTGGCCCGGCCCGTCCCAGTTGACTCCTTTAGTCTATCATTGGATTCTCCTAAAACTTTTTTTGAAAAATTTATCTTGGTGATCAGTTTGACTATTTATTTTCTTTCCTAATTCGTTACATGATATGAATGGATCAATATATAAGTTGAATTAGATCTAATTTCAAAGATTCTATTGCTCAGTTGAGTTTGCCTAAGATTTAATATATCATATTTTTTGGTGTAATGTGCGACATGTCTCTTTAGGTCTCCAGTCCCAAATACACTTCTATAAGTATATATTTTCTTACAATACTCGTATTATATTGATTTTTATCGACACTTTTAATATTTTTATTATGTTAAAGTAAGTCTAAATTACAGATGTTCTTCTAGTTTTTTAATTTTTAGATTATTGAGTTAGGGTCGAGGCAACGTATGGCGCATCCATGTGGGCTTGGAACGTCCAATGTAGATGCCCTTAGCCAAATGCATGATGGTTTTTTTTTAAAAAATATGTCGTGTAAAAAGTGAGGTTTTTAATAAAAAAATATTTTCTTAAAAATAGTTGGACGGGTCTGGTGTGGTCTAATCGGACCTTACCCAAAACTCAGTTTGAGTATGATAGCCTACCATGTCGTTGGACTGTGCCTACATGCCAGGAAGCTGGGTCATGCTTGGCTTGACATGAGGCCAAGCACTCTCATGCTTAGCACGACATGAGTCGTGCCTCGAGCCGGCATGAGACGAGTCCAAGCACGGTTCTAGACCCTATCATGCTAGGCCAAACATGGCTTAATTGAGTTGTGTCTCTAGCCATGCCCGGGCCACCAAACCCATTTTTCACCTCTAAGTCCGCTTTTATTGCTCTATTGCCCAGACCAGTAATGCATTTGTTAGTCTTACTCATATATCTCTTCTTGGACCATGGATTCTAGACTATTATATTTTTTATCACATATCTGATAATAAGAATCTTTTCTCTTCTATTACTATTATCTTTACTTCACCCACTATCACCTTGGCTAATGGTTCTCAAACTATGGTTAAAGATATTGGTTTGACACGTCCTCTTCTCTCCCTACCTCTGATATATGTTCTTTATACTTCTGAGTATCTTTTTAATTTTATTTTCATCAGCAAAATCACTCGTACTCTATGTTGCACGGATACGCCTAGGAACTGCCGTGTCCACGTGTTGGATACTTGGACATGGCGACATGGGTCGGACACGCGTCGGATACGTGTCCGATACGCCACATGGCGTATCGGATATGCGTCGAAGATGTATCTGATGCGTTGTTCGGAAACAGTCGTCGTTAACAACAGACACGTCGTTTACTAACCGATATGTTTTTACGATTCTAACGTGTCGGAAATACACTATATATTAACGATTATTCTTACATCTCCAACAAATTGAGGAGCGCACCGCCGATAGTGAGTTGCCGACAAGCCGATTGCGGGAAATAGTTGTCAATTGTCATTACATCAAACGGGGAGGGGAGGAGCACACCGCCGAGGCGCCGATAGTACCTAAGGTAACCCAATTCTATAAAGGGAAGGAGGAGTTTTGGAATCTGTATCGGGAGGGGGGAGAATTCGAAAATCGAAATTGTAAAGGGAGGGTGGGGGGTTCAGGAGGGTTTGGGAGGGGGGAGGGTGTTAGAGGGTTTAAATTTTTTTTACATTATTTTAAAATACAGAATTTTAAATTATTTTAAAATACTGTATTTAAAATATATGTTAGAGGGAGTTAGAAGTTGTAACGGGAGGGGGCAGGGGTTAGAGGGCTTAAATATATTTTTTTATATTTTAATTATTATTGTTTGTTTAATATATATACAAAATATAATAAATAAATAATTTATTTTAATTTTAAATACATAATTTTAAGAATAATAATAAATATGCAATATTATAATATGGAATATTTAAATATGAATACTTTTGTTAGTATGTATTATGTAATATTTAGTAATATATAATATGTAAGTATAATAGTCTTTGTTATATAATTTATTTTAAATAAATTAATATTTTATAAAAATAATAAAAATATAATGAAAAATGTAATAAAGTATTGATGGAGAAAAAAAATAAGATTAAATTAATTTTGAATTAATATAGATTATTTAAAATGTATAATTTTTTTTAGGCAGAATTATACAATGAAATGAGTTGTAATTCTGAGACTTCAAGTAATCAAGAAAATATTCAAGATGATGATGATGATGATAATGCTTCATTATGAAAATATGTCACGAAAGATGTGAAATTAGATAAAGGAAAATGAGGAGGAAATGTTACTTTTCAATGTAATTTTTGTAGACAAATATAGAGGATCATATTATAAAGTCAAGGCTCACTTGTTAAAAATTAAAGAGGTTGGGATTGCATCATGTACTAAAGTAACGAATTAAAATTTGATTGAGATGCGAAGGATGATGGAGGAATCTGAACAGAGAATGAAACAATCTAATCCTAAGTCAGTTTCTGTACCCACATTAAGCATTGCAGATTTTTTTTTTTGAGAATTCCTCTTCTAGTGCTAATCCAATTGATCTAAAAAAGAGAAAGATAACTATGGGATCAATTGAAAATGCATTCAAAATTGGTGCACGTGAATTAGTTGACAGTGAGATAGCTAGGCTGTTTTATTCTGGAGGGTTGTCTTTTCACTTAGCTAGAAATCCTTATTATGCACGTGCCTTTAAAAGTGCAAGTCAACTATCAGGTTATGTCCCACCAAGCTATAATGCATTAAGAACAACATTATTGCAGAATGAGAATAATAATATTGATAATCTATTAGAACTAATCAAGAAGACTAGGAATGAGAAAGGAGTGAGTATTTGTAGTGATAAATGGTCAAATGCTCAAAGAAGACCACTTATTAATATCATGGCAGTCTCTGAAAGTGGACCAATGTTTTTGAAAGCAATAAACTGTGAAGGAGAGACTAAGGACAAACATTTTATAGTTGATTTATTGATTAATACTATACAAGAGATTGGTCCACAAAAGGTAGTTCAAGTTATAACTGATAATGCTGCGACTTGCAAAGCAGCATGATATATTGTGGAAGCAAAATTTTGGCATATCTTTTGGACCCCGTGTGTGGTTCATACTCTTAATCTTGCTTTGAAGAATATTTGTGCACCAACAAATTTAAGATATGATGATATGATGGAACAGTGTGGTTGGATCGCTCAAGTATCAAGTGATATTTTTTTTATCAAGAATTTCATTATGAATCATACAATGAGATTATCAATGTTTAATAATCATTGCAAGCTGAAGTTACTTTCAGTGGCCGATACACGTTTTGCTTCAACTATTATTATGCTTAAACGATTTAAAACAATAAAAAGAGGCTTGGAGCAATTAGTGATAAGTGAAGAATGAGAAATGTATAAAGATAATGATTTAGTGAAAGCTAGAGAAGTAAAAGATAAAATCCTAAATGAAGACTTTTGGATGAATGTAGATTATATCCTCAGCTTTACAACTCCTATTTATGAGATGTTTCGATTAGCTGACACTGATAAACCTTGCCTTCACAATATTTATGAGTGGTAGGATTCTATGATCGAAAAAGTGAAGGAAGTTATTTTTAAGAAAGAACATAAAAACCCCACAGATAATTCAAGGTATACTTTTAATTTAATTTTTAATTTTTATTATTTTGATTGAAAGTTTAAGTTTTAATTATAATTGAACTTATATGATTTGCTATGTATTTTTACCTATAGGTTTTTTTATATTGTGAATGAAATCTTGGTGGAAAGATAGAATAAAAGCCACACACCTTTACATTCTCTTGTTCAATTCTTAAATCCAAGATAATCTTAAGAGTTTAAATTGTAGATTATGATAATTTTAATATAAATGATATTCTATGATGTTTAATATTTTATAATTAATGTTATAACATAACTTGCATGTATTATAGTCAATAATGGCTTGCTGAGTCTGGTGATCGTGTTCCACCGCATCAAGATATAGAAATAGTAAGAGAGAAAAAATGTTTTGAAAGATATTTTTCTAAAGAAGGTGAAAGGAGAAGAGCAAATGATGAGTATGCTATATTTTCGGCTTTTTTGAAAGATTTTTCTAGTAGTGATTCTATAAAAGACAGATGGTATATGAGTCCTATTAAATGGTGGGTTGTTCATGGAAATGCTGCACCGATGCTTCAATCTATTGCATTAAAATTGTTAGGACAATCTTGTTCATCCTCATGTTGTGAAAGAAATTGGAGCACTTATAATTTTATTCACTCCATGAAGAGAAACATTTTGACACCACAAAGAACTGAAGACTTAGTTTATATCCATAATAATCTTCGACTTCTGTCAAGGAGATCTCCAAATTATAATGAAGGCGAATCTAAAATGTTGGACATTGGAGGTGATGGTTTTGAATTAATGGATATTGAAAATGCCAGAATTCTCGAGATTGCAGATCTTTCTTTTGATGAACCTGAATGAGAAGTTATTTTGTTTGATTCATAAGAAAATGCAAATCTTTTATATTAATATTTCTTATGTTTGTGTTTGAATGTTTGTAAAAATAATGTTTGAGCATTTTTTTTATTTATCTAAATTTTTGTTAATGAATAATATTTATATTTAATTTTTTTTTCATGTGTATCCTAGCCGTATCCGTATCCTAGTTTTTTGAAATTTGCCGTGTTCCCGTATCCTGCCGTGTCGTATCCCCGTGTTTGTATCCGTGTCCGTGCAACATATCTCGTACTCTTAACTGCTCTTCAATTTTTTTTGATAAATTTGTAACCTTGCAGGATCGGTGTACGGGGAAGATGATTGACATAGGACGTGAGCCTCAAGGTCTTTTTCACCTCACCTCGAATTCATCTCATGTAGTTTGCATCTCCACTAATGCTCCTCTCCTCATCCATAGTTATCTCAGCCATCCTAGTTTTTCCAAGTTCTAGAAGATGGTTACTTATTTTATACTTTTTCATCACTTGTGAATTCTATCAGCTTGAAAAATATTCTTGTGTCTCGTTCCCAAAGCATTTGAATAATTGAGTAAAGTCTATTTTTTAATTTGTCCACACTGATGTTTGAGGTCTTTATTTGACTGTGCGTTTACTTTAGAATTTTAGTATTTTGTCACTTTCATTGAGTCTATTTTCTATGTATTTGATTATTTTTAATAAAATATTAAGTTGAGTTCTATTTTATTTTTCAGAAATTTTATGTTGAAATTCTGACTCAGTTTAATAATTTTCTATTTGTGTGTTACGTAATGAGAATGTTAGAGAATATTTTTTTGTGCCCTTTATTTTATTTATGTCCCAACATGGAATTAGAGGTGTCAACCGGGCCGGCTCGGCTTGACACGAGGCACAACATGATTCTGCCGTGCCTAGGTGAGCTTGGCATGGGAATATTCTGTGCTCGTGCCCGTGTCGTGTCTATCCACGGCACTAACTGTGCTGTGCCTGGCCTAGCACGGTTTCGTAGCCCGTTGGCACGGTGACTCGTGATCCGAGACACCGACCCACTCTCCCACCCAGCACCAGCAGCGTGACAGTAGCTTTTTGGAAACCACTCGGGCCCGGGTCCGAATCCACTCCACTTCTCCCAACCTGACCCACGGGCCCATCCCCAATCCCCCCCAATGGTTCAATATTAAAAATAAATAAATAATTTGAATTTTACCCATTAGATTTCGCCTCCAACGACTATGAGGTAGAATCTGACGATCCTCATGATTATGCTTCTTAATTATCAATAAAAAATTAAAAAAAATACATAAACAATTTTTTTTGAAAAATCGTTCGTATAATCTATAAAACCCCCCCCCCCCCATCATTTTTATATATTTCAAAAATATCAATTCTCACTTTCTCAAATCTCTCTTAAATCTCTTCTTTCTCGGGATTTCGGAATTCGGCTCAGCTTTTTGGGACTCGCAACTCGGGCTTGACTTTTGAAGTTTGAATCTTGGTGTGGACTGTGGTGCACATCCTCTACATTACTACTTTATGAGTATTTTTAATTTTTGTTTATTATTTAACTAAATTTTTTAACTTAATTAATATTTAAAAATAATTAGTATTTTTTTACTTTCTCTCTCTCTCTAGTCTCTATTCTTTAATCTATTTCTATCATCTAGGCTCTACTTTTGGTCTAAAAAAACCAAAAAAAATTACTAATACTAATGTAACTTATTTAAATTTAGAAAATAAAAATCTTACATAATGGTCTGAGGCAGCTGAAATTTTGGTTTCTTCAGCCGTCTCAACCCAAACATCTAAAAAATAAAAAATTAGGAGGACTTTTATTGTTTGGACTCATTTTAATATAATTAACAAAAAAATATTAGGGATGAGGAAGAATAAATGATACAGTACAAATATTGTATGAGAATTTTAACTTGTAATAGCATGTTTGGTACTGAGCACCTTAAGAGGCATGTCGTAATATGTTTTAAAAAATATAGCATATTAAATCCTAGGCAAACCCAACTTATTAGTGTATTTTTTGAGGTTGAATTGAGTTCAGTCTTAAAGTTTACTCCCTTCATATACTGCAGCGAGTTAGGTAGGGAAGACATTACCAAACTTATCATATTGATGAGTCTTCTAATTAGATTTTTGGAAGATCAAATGGTAGTGAGTATCATGCAGACATATTTTCAGTCTGTTTATCATAGGATTCGTAGGTCCACATCTAGGAATAACATACTATGGTTTTATAAGTTAAAAAAATAAATAATAATTAATGAATTTATGATATATAATGGAGTGGTGTCCGTGACGTTCGATATCTTGACAAGTCATGATGATTCATCTTATGCACATCCCACCGCCCACTATGTAGATTCTAAATGGACAATGAAGAAAAAAAAATTCTAGGATTCTTTGAGATTCTTTATTCTCATAATGACCCAGTTATTTTTGAGTGTATGATGAAAATCTTTAGAGAATATAAAATTCAAAATAAAATTTTTTACATCAGATGCATGTGTCACGTGATTAACCTGATTGTACAAGCAGATATGAAGGTATGTTTTTTCACTTTGGATAATATACGTAATGTACTAAAATATATTTGTACGTCTCACAGACAATAAGAGTCTGATAGTCTCTATTTGTCTACGAATCTCAAGAAGCAAAAATTTAAATCGAATGTGAGACACCGTTAGAATTACACATACCTGATGTTGGAGTCATGTATTAGATACGAACACGTGATATCCGACTACATCAATAGTAAGAGTGACGAACTTTTTATTGACGATAGTGACTAGGCTATAGGAATTTCATAAATGAAATTCCTGGAGATTTTTTTATGACACGACAAATATATGTTCGTCAGTTTATACTCCACGACTTGTATTGCACTCAGGTGTATGCGCAATATTAGTAGCATTTATAGGAAGTATCGAGTTGACCCGACACTTAGTTATATGGTTCCAGAGATGGAAATTAAGTATTTAAAGTACTAGTCCACTATTCTATCTCTTTATTATCTCGCTGCATGCATGGACCCTATGGTTAAGATGAAAGGGGTAGATAATACTATGACCTACATTTTCTCGTGCATGAACATAGAAGTCCAAACTAAAGGATTTATTCACAAGAAGTTGACTGACATTTTCATATACTACGATGCTAAGTATGGTGGTAGTAGTAGTGAGATTGTGAGCACAAACATGGATATCATATTCGGAGATTATGATTTTTTCAATTAGTTAGCTAGAGGGAAACAATGGGGTGGATCGTCGCATAGGAGCGATCTTTCTCGGTACTTATATACCGATTACTACTTAATCCTATCATATTCTATACTAAGAATCTTGATATATTACAGTGGTAGAAATTATTATGAGTCCACATTTTTCGTGCTATGTAGGATGATACGAGATCTACTGACTTCTATGGTATCGAGCATATTATCGAAGTCTATTTTTTCTGTTGCAGTGAATGTGATTTCGAATAGGAGATTGAGATTACATCTAGATATTATTGAGGTCTTAGCATGCATGAATGACTGAGATGATTCGAGATTTAGCATCTAGAATCGTACTGGGACAAGGACTGCAGTATATTTTTAATGCCTATGATACTTATGTTACATTTATACTTATGCTTATCAGTTTTATGTTATTTTTGATTTTGATTTTTGATTTTAATGTATTATTTTGTATATTTTTTTTACTTATGTTATATTTGCTTTGGTTTGGGATTGGTTGATTAGACGTATGGTTTGTGTTTGGCTTTGTGACTTTGTAATTTTTATTAAAGAAAATTTATGTTTAATTTTAATTTGTGTTTAAAAATTTTATTTAAAATTTTATAATTTAATTCTAATAAATTATAATCTAAATCTATTAATGAATCTAATTAAAACATAATTAAAATAAAAAAAAATAAAACTTTATAACTATTCAACAAATTTCAAGTTATAATTTAAATATTTGTAAATATTATCTAATCAAATATATATTTTATACATACATAAATATTAAAAATAAAAAAAAAATTTAAATTTTTTTAAATCGGCCCGTATGGGCATGATTTCGCTCGTACGGGCATGACCCGTCACGATAATATAATCAGCCGTGCCGTGCGTGCCTGGCACGGCACGGAAGCACGGTTGGGCTAATTAAAAATGGGCCGAACCGGCCCGACACGATTTGTTTGACACATCTACATGGAATCTTCATCTCGTTAAAATAGCTCATACCCTTTTCCTCCATTAACATGTTCCTTTTTGTTTTTGGGGGGACGTTGTTCTTAATGCGTGTAATTCAATTATTCATATGCCTTCTTATTTATTACATGATCAAATTCCTCATTCATTTCTTTTCCTAACCAATCATTTTATTTTTTTTCTTCTTGTGTATTTGGTCTTACTTACTTTCTTCATATTCTTGTTTCAGGACAAGACAAGTTTTCTGCCAAAGCCACAAAATGCACCTTTTTGGGATGTTTCAGATTTCAGAAGGGTTATCATTGCTATTCTTCTGAGACTCATCGATACTTTCTGCTTTGTTGATGTCACCTTCTTTGAGGACTCATCATTCTTTTCCTCATTTGAGTCTCTTCTTGTTTTCGTTGTCTTATCTCTTCTCATTCTTTCTCCTCCTATATTTGATGTGCCTTCTTGACTACTTCAGGTTTATCATCATTGTTACCATGCTATTGTTCCTCTCCCTTTTGCTAAGGTCCTTGCTGACTTGCTTCATATTCTTGTCGCTTCTCCTACACTAGTTCTGTCTCCTGCTAATAACTTACCAATTACTTTTTGGAAAGGTAATCAATCTACTTATAATTCTATTACTTTTTTGAGTTACTATTGCTTATCTTCATTCTACTTAGTATTTGTATCTATTATATCTTTTGTTCCTCTTTCCATATACACCAATGATGCTCTTTCCTATCAGGGTTGGCCATGGGCAATGGTAGATAAAATGGCTGTCCTGCACTCAATTGATACTTGAGATCTTGTTACTTTATCCTTTGGTAAGTCTTCAGTTGGTTTTCATTGGGTTTACACAGTTAAAGTTAATGCCCACTTAGTTGCTAAAGGATATACTCAAGTTTATGGTTCCGATTATGGTGACACATTCTCTCTTGTAGTTAAGATTGTTTCTATCTGTCTACATCTTTCCATTGCTGCTATGTGTTCTTGGTCTCGTTAACTGTTGGATATTAAAAATGCTATCCTTCATAGTAATCTTGCTGATGAAGTTTATAATGAGCAACCTTTTGGTTTTGTTGCTAAAGGGGAGTCTGGTTTAGTGTGCAAGTTACATCATTTTCTATATGACTTGAAACAATATTATTTCACATGGTTTGACCATTTAAATTTGGTATGTTTCGTAGTACAATAGACCATTCAGTATTTTATCATCATAATTTTTTGAGGCAATGTATTTATATGATTATTTATGTGGACGACATTGTCATTACAGGCAGTGATCAGGATGGTATTCAGAAACTAAAACAATACATTTTCACCCACTTATAGACTAAAGACTTGGGGAAGCTCAAATAATTTTTAGGAATTACGATAGCTCAATCCAGCTCTTGTGTAGTCATTTTTCAAAGAAATTATGTTTTAGACATCTTGGAATAAATTAGTATATTTGATTTTAAATCGATAGACTCTTTTATGAATTCTAATGACAAACTTGTACTAGGACATGGATAGCTTTTAGGAGATTTTAAGAAATATCGACGACTCATAGGTAAATTAAACCACCCCATCATTACGCAGCTAGACATTTCTTTTTTTTTATGAATGTTGTTAGTTAATTACTATAGTCACTATATGATAGCCATTGAGATGCTATAATCTGTATTCTTTGATATATCAAAAGTACACCAGGTCAATATGTATTGTATGAGAATAGAGAGCATATCCAAGTTGGTGGTTACACAGTTGCAGATTGGGATGATTCAACTATAGATAAATATTCCACTTTAGGATACTGTAGTTTCATTTGTGGTAACCTAATATCTTAGAAAAGTAAGAAATAAGATGCTGTGGCTAGATCTAGCATTGAAGTCAAGTATCGAGCTATGTATTTGGCAATATGTGAACTCATATGGCTGATGTATCTTCTCCAATAATTGAGATTTGGAAAGGATGAACAGATGAAGTTCTTTATGATAATCCGGCTATTTTGCATATTGCATTCATTCTAATTTTTCATGAAAAGATAAACACATTGAAATTAATTGTTACTTCATTAGAGAAAAGATCATATCAAGATATGTGGTTGCTAGTTTTGTCAATTCAAATGATCAACTAGCTGACATATTTACTAACTTTTCTAGAAGTCCTAGAATTAAATATATTTGTAATAAGCTTGGTACATATGACATATATGCTCTAGCTTGATGGGAAGTGTTAAAATACTGTACAACTGTCATATGTTGGACTAGAGGTGTCAAGCGAGCCTGCCTGGCTTGGCCAGAGGCATGCCCTGGTCTGGGGCATGGCTTGATTTGGCCGTGCCTGGTTTGGCATTGCACATGGCAGATTTGTGCTTGTGCCCATGATGGGCCAGCTCACGGCACGGCTCGTGCCGTGCCGTGCCAAGGGTCTTTGGCCCGGCATAACCCGTGTGCCTTGCTGGGCATGACCCTGGTGCCTGCCAAGTGGGTATAGCACGGGCGACACACCGGACGTTCGACGTGCCCAACGTCTTACGAAACGTTCTTTGATGGCTGATGAAACAATGTCTGACGGCAAATGAAATGATGCCTTACATGGGACGATGCGGCGTCGCCCAATGGGCGATGGCTTGGCATGCCTGATGGGCGATGGCTAGGCAGGCCCGACGGGGATGGCGGTGCTGCAGCGCGGCGGTGCGGGATCTTAAACCCTAATTTTTAAAATTAAAATTTACCTAAATCTATCCCAAGCTGAGCTGATCCGACCTGAACCAGCATGAACCCAGGCTGATTTTGGGCCATGGGCTATGCTAGGCTTGCACTCCAAATTACCATGCCAAGCACGACACGTCCCTGCAGTGTGCCTTGATTGGCATGACACGTGACCTCGGGTGGGCCTAGAAAAACTGGGTTTGGCTGGCCCGGCTTGAATCGACTATTTTGACACCTTTATGCTGAACTCTTAGCTCGAGGTCTCGAGTATATACATGAGAATACAGTTTCGGTTCAAGCAATGAAGACATTGAAAGGTTTTTTTTTTCTATCTTTTAATAGTATTGATAAAGATATGGAATATGTTTTTTCAATTGAATTTAGATATCTTTATTTCAAATGGGCCTTTCATAGGCAATAAATTATATAAAAATTAAAATGTCAATCTATTTTCTATTGATGTTTTGTTGTGATAATATGATAATCAAATTTATTTATTTCAAATGAATTTTTGATAATCAATAAAATTATATAAAAATTGATCAATATTTTATTGATGATAAAATCCAAAATTGTCGACTCTATATGTATTTATATTGAAGATTAACTTGATGTTTTTTTAAATATTTTTGAGAATTCAATTTTTTTTTGCTTTGGTCAAGTTTCATGTAATATATATTCAAGTAATAGTTTGAGGAAAAGTGTTGATATATTATTGATATATTTATTTTTTATGTTGATATTTATTATTGATATTATTTAGATAGAGTGACCATAATATATGCTCGAGCATTCCAATAGATTGTGTTTATATATAGTATTACCATGGTACATATAATACTAATATATTCGGTTATTAATATTATTTTTATATGCTTTTTTTTTGTAATAATGTACATATGTAATCGTAAGTGGTTTAATTGTTGATATTTTGACTTTTTCCTCATCTAGTTAGTGTAAATGGTATTTATATAATAGCTTGGTAAAGAATATTATGCATATTAAATAAAAGGAAGATTAATTTTTATTAATAGGTAAAAACACTCTATTATCAAACACACATAGAAATAGTATATGTTGCACGGACACGGATACGGACACGGGGATACGACACGGCAGGATACAGGGACACGACAAATTTCAAAAAACTAGGATACGGATACGGCTAGGACACGGCATGAAAAAAAAAATAAAATATAAATATTATCCATTAACATAAATTTAGATAAATAAAAAAAATACTAAGATATTTTGATAAATAGAAATTTAGAGGGCTTAAATAAAATTAAAATAAATTATTTGTTTATTATATTTTGTATATATATTAAACAAACAATAATAATTAAAATATAAAAAATATATATTTAAGCCCTCTAACCCCTGCGGCCCTGCCCCCTCCCGTTACAGCTTCTAACTCTCTCTAACATATATTTTAAATATAGTATTTTAAAATAATTTAAAATACAGTATTTTAAAATAATATAAGATACAGTATTTTAAAATAATTTAAAATTCTGTTTTTTAAATTAATTTAAAAAAAATTTAAACCTCTAACACCCTCTCTCCCCTCCCCCGTCCAGAACCTTTTTTCCCCCCTCCCGAAAATCCCTCCCGAAACCCCCTTCCACCCCCCTCCCGAAACCCCCCCCCCCCTCCCGAAACCCCCCTTCCCCGAACCCCCCTCTCCTCCACCTGATTTTCCGAAACCCCCTCCCGAAACCCTCTAACGATGCGTCGGTAGGTAAACGACGCGTCTGGAGTTTTTCGGAAACGATTGTTTCCGAAAAACTCGTCGGATACGTATCCGACGCGTATCCAATACGTCACGTGGCGTATCGCATACGAATTTGTGTCCGATACACCACGTGGTGGGTCGGACACGTATCCGACCCGTGTCCACGTGTCGGACACGTGGACACGACACTCCCTAGCCGTATCCGTGCAGCACAGGAAATAGTAACTAAATACCCCCCTCAAGCTGGGGTGTATATCATTATGAAAATACTTGGAAGAAAATACTTGATTGTTAGTTTTTAGCAATCATGTAAACCATTGTAACGAAATCATTAAAAATTTTTTCCCATATACAATTATAGTTTCTCAAAATACTTCATTTGTTTGTGAAAAATGAATACAAAACAATGTTTTGATCTAACTGATTATCACATAATAGAGTGACTTGTTTGGAAATTGAAAAATTAATTTGTCGAGTGAATATATAATCTAAATAAACTGATAATTAGGTGATATTATTGTCCAAAATTTCATTTTTGCTTTTGTTCTAAAAATGTTCTATTTTTTATTTTCTTGAGATAAAATTATCTTTTTAAAAAATATTATAATATATGGTAGTTATTTTTTTTTGTAATTATCGAAGTTCAGCGATTATTTGAGTAACTAGTCAAACTAAAATATCTTTAGGCTCATAAGAAAATTCTAAATCTAGAAACCTTAATCACATGTCTGAGTCTATGACTTATGATGTCAAAATAAATTTGCTTATGAAAATCTAAAAAATAATTAATTATATAGATATAATAAGTAATATCTAGTATAATGATTGTCAGATAGTTAATATTTTTTGTGATCTTATATATTTGGTAAAGTTAATTTGAGTACTCATGTTTAAAGAGAAATTTGTATCTAGATTATGTGAAATATTTAATGGAGAACAACATAATTATTTATGCTCAAAAATAATATTTAATATGTATTTTTGATGTGATAGAAATACTTACTCTCTTGAATAAGTAATCTTGATCCAAAGAAAAGTTTCTAAGGTAGTCCATTTTTTGTCTGAAATTTTATTTAAAAATATTTTAGTAGGAAAAATACTCAATTAATTATTCATAATAATAATAATATCATTTACATAAACCAGTAATAAATTACATGTATCATTTGAAATATGTAAAAATTAAAGTAATTTGAATTATATCTACAATGTATAAATGATTTAACAAATGGAAATTATTTATTAAACCTAACTTTCTTTAAGTACATTTGGCTTATATAAACTATTTGCAATCTAAAAACACAATTGTGTGTGTGTGTGTGTGTGTGTGTATATATATATATATATATATATATATATATATATATCATACTTTAGGTTACTATAAAAAAATATTATTTATATTTTATTTGATATATTATTTACTTGTAAAAAGTTATAAAATAAAAATTAACATGATCAAGATTATTTTAGTAGTCAGAAGAAAAATATAATGGTAATCATTCCCATATGTTTGAGTAAAATTTATCATAACAAGTTAAAATTTAATTGATATACTTTTTTTTCAGGTCCAATTTTTGTTGTAAACTCTAATATGTATCTAATCATATGATTCTTTAAAGGTGGAGTACATGTTTGTAAGTTTGATTATTAATAAATAGCATGATTTCAATCTAATCTAGTATGGTTAGTTATCATTCTAAATAATTATGCATCTTTAAAATAGAAGTATAAATCTTGAAATTATCAAGAAATAAAAAAAAATATTAAAAATAAAATATGAAGTGAGAATAAGAAATTAATTCTGAGATAGGGTGATATTGAACACTTTGTTTTTTTCGTAGAATAATCAAAATGTCCAAACTAGTAGTTAAAATTGATATAGTCACTTTGCATAAATATGTATCAGGGCCTTAAGTTTTTTACTCTTTATTTCTATTGGTGTCTTGACTAACTTATATTTTCTTATGTGTATAGACTTATTATTATTATTATTATCACAATTCTCAATTATCATAGAAAATAATTTAACATTATTATGAGCAACTTTATTATTTTTTATTGGATTAATAGAGGAAATTCATGAGAGAATTTTCTAAAAGAATAATTCAATAGTTTTCGAAATAGAGAATGTTGTTACAATACCAACTCATGGACTACCATGTGTCATTTAAAAATAAATTTTTTAAAAAATTAATTTCCAAGCTTATGTCATCACATACAATCATTTTCCTTGTATTGAGAAAATAACAATGATATCTTTTTTTTAGAATTACTATAATAAGAAAAATATACTTAACAACATGAGTTTTTTTTTTAATTTTTTTTCACTCTCTACCAATCATTCATTACTAACCCTAAGATGGATGTATACAATAAATTTTTACACTGGTCTATTATCTCAGTAATGATTACGATCAAACACATTTAATTTTGAAATTTTTATGAGATCTAGTGCATTAGTGATGATTTAAATGCATCTAGTACTTAATAACATGAGTTGCCAACTTATCATTTCTGAGAGAAAGGTATGGTACAAAACTCATGTACTCAAAAGTATGTGTGGATAAATGATGTTGTATTCCTTCTAGATAATGGATTTGAAATGATATTCAACTTGAAAGAACATACGAAAACAATTGGTTAATCATATAATTTATTATCTTAATTGTGTAATTCCAAAAATGCCTAGATAAATTTTTGTACAAAAGAAGTGTTTGGCATTTTAATTGAATATTAAATTTTTTTGACAATCTCATTTTATGAGGTGTCACAATCACGTCCTTAGTAATAATGCATCCTTTTTCCTTTTTTAATATTTTTTTTTTTGAAAATTTTAATTGTATATTGAAATGTATTATTTTATTTTTATTGAATATTTCTTTTATATATTCCTTTTTTTTCACAATCATATTTTATATAATTAATATGCATCCTAGATTGCATTTTATCTCATTAAGATGCGTACATTGTGCTACTTCTTGAGCCTAAGCTATATGACTTTTTTATACCTGTGTACCATGTGCCTTCTAAAACCAATAGTGTTGGCACATGATATTTTGATAAATTATTTTATATTGTTCAAAATATAAAGAGGATTCACTAAATGAAAATGCCTAAAAGATTCAAAATAAGATATTTTTGTATTTAAATAAGATTAATCATATAAAATAAATATAATCATCATCAATAAAAATAAAAAAATAATAAAAATTTTCATACATGATTATTTTACATGGATTATAAGTTTCTTGGTGAACTAAAAGAGAAGGATTTAAATTAGCCCTCCTTTTGACATGTCAGATAGTTAACTTGTATATATTTTATTAGCTAATGTGCCTCAGAATCAATTGTGATAATTTTGTTCATTTTTGTTGGTGCTAAAGGTTTCACATGATAAATGAACGATGACAGAACTTAAGAATGTTTCTACAAGAGATCATCAACCCTAACTAAGCATGTGATGGGTTTCATGAGTATAAAAGAAAAGATAAAGACCATCAAGCTTAATCCTTAAATAAGTTTATGAAATTCACCGATCTTGCAAATAAATATTATAATAATAAAAATAACATTATAATTTAATTGTTCAGCAACATAGTTAATTAAAATAAAAAATTTGAAGGAACTATAGAATATAATGAACACACCGAATGTAATATGATCAATCCTAGCTAAGCTAAACATTGATTTTTGAGTCAATTACCTATGAGTTTGGAACGAGAGTAATATATGGAATAGGTATAGATATCATAATCCTAACTAGATATATGAATAATATATATGCGTGAGCTTTGTAAGGACTGAAAAAATATTTTGATTTATGACTTCTACGGACTGAAAAAAATATTCTCCTCAAAACTTGATATGTGAATGGCAGAAGTATCCCAAGCTTGTCCCGTCTACTATATGTGTCAAATGGGCTGGCCTGGCACAATCTCTCTCCTAGAGAGATACGAGTCAGCCCAACATGAATCCGCTGACCGTGTTGTGCTTGATGGGGTGGCTTGCCTGCTCCCCTGACCTGAACCCATGAACAAGGACTGCTTGAGCTAGGTGTGGACCTGTGCACAGATCATCTGAAGGGATGGTTTGCGATACCATGTTCTTTATTTCACATATTCGGATATGAAAGAGAGACAATCAAGGCAAATCTTTTTAAGTGTCTGGTTTGATTTTTTGAATTTTGAGGATGTGTCATGGATAATTCATTCTCTCTTTTTGTTTTCTTTGTTATCCAAGTTCGTGGACCATAATTGTGTGCCCTGGTTTTTGTAGGAGTTGATGCCAGGAGGCGTAAATTCACCTGTGCGTGCGTTTAACTCTGTTGGTGGACGGCCGATCTTTTTTGATTCTGTCAAGGGCTCTCACATGTGGGATATAGATGGCAACGAATACATTGATTATGTTGGTTCTTGGGGTCCCGCAATTGTTGGTCATGCAGATGATGAGGTTTCAAAAACTAACTCTTGTGCTTTCTGGTTAAGCCGAACGGCAGATGTTCAGCAAAACGTTTAGCCATTGTTGGCTGCATTTAAAAACCAAAAACATGTTTTCTGGCTGCTGTGAACTGTTGGTGCAGAGAAAATACTTCTTCAAATAGTTTTCCACTGACAGTTTCCGCTTCAATTGCAAGTAGCATAGGCATACAGAAATTTCATGTCATGTTATGTTATGCTGTTGGGGATTTTTGGTTTTTTTTTTTCAGAGACGTTCTGCTGCGAAATGATATGATTACTACAGGTGCTGGCGGCTCTGATTGAATCAGCGAGGAGGGGGACGAGCTTTGGCGCGCCATGCCTAGCAGAGAATGTTCTGGCCGAGACAGTGATCTCGGCCATTCCGAGCATAGAAATGGTAAGATTTTTGAGCTCGGGAACGGAGGCATGCATGAGTGCACTCCGTCTCGCACGTGCTTTCACGGGGCGGGAGAAAATCATAAAATTCGATGGCAGTTACCATGGCCATGCGGATCCATTTCTCGTTAAAGCAGGCAGTGGGATTGCCACCCTTGGCCTCCCCGACTCTCCTGGGACCCCAAAAGCGGCGACATCTACCACTCTAACCGCGCCCTTCAATGACTATTTTGCCGTCGAAAGGCTCTTCGAAACCAACAAACGTGAGATTGCTGCAGTTATTCTCGAACCAGTCATGGGGAATGCAGGCTTCATAGCTCCGAGGCCAGATTTTCTCGGAGCCCTTCAGCGGATCACCAGAGAAAATGGGTCTCTTCTTATTTTTGACGAAGTTATGACTGGATTCCGTGTGTCCTATGGTGGAGCTCAAGAGTATTACGGGGTCACTCCTGATTTAACGACCCTGGGGAAGATCATCGGGGGTGGTCTCCCAGTTGGTGCATATGGAGGAAGGAGAGAGATCATGGAAATTGTTGCGCCTGCAGGGCCAGTGTACCAGGCCGGCACCTTGAGCGGTAACCCGTTGGCCATGACCGCGGGGATTCACACTCTCCGCAGGCTGCAAGTGCCTGGAAGTTATCAATACTTGGAGAAGATCACTAGGGAACTTGTTGATGGGATTGTTGGTTCTGGGAAGAGAGCCGGGCACGCCATATGTGGAGGATGTGTAGGTGGGATGTTTGGGTTTTTCTTCACAGATGCTCCAGTAGAAAACTTTGTCGACGCAAAAAGAAGTGATTTGGCCAAGTTTGGAAGGTTCCATCGGGCAATGCTTGAGCAAGGCATTTATTTGGCACCTTCACAATTTGAAGCTGGGTTTACAAGCTTGGCTCATACTGTAGAGGATGTCAGCAAAACTATAGCAGTGGCCGAGGATGTTTTTCAGCACATTTAGAACTTATAAAAAGCAATTTTTCTTACTCCACCACCAGCTCAACATTTCTATCTATCACTGGATGGTTCCCATTCATTTATCAAAGTTTTTGATGATTTAGAATTACATTGTTAGTAGTTTTGGTTTTCTTTGTTTTGAAAAACATAATGCTGGAAGCATAAATATTTAATTTAAAGACCAACAGTGATATTTGCAATAGAGGTGTCAAATGGGCTGGGCTGTGCTGGTCCGGGGTATTTTTTTGGGCCCACCTGGGCTGGTGTGCTGTGGTTTTTTTCTTCTATATATTATCACTTTTATAATTTATATTTTATGCCCATGATAATTATCTGACAATCATTTTACAACATTTTCATCAATCTCCAACCCTTAGATATCGGGGAGTTATGTTTTGGGGTGTTTCTCCATAAATTTGTAACATTTAAAAACTAAAATTTTGATATTTTTAAAAAAATCACAAAACTAAAAGTAATTTAAAAATAAGGGCACCCAGATTTGTAAGTCCTAAACTACCTTTGCCTCTCTCCCATGCCCCTCGCCCCTCTACCCTACCCCTCTCCCCTACCACTCGCCCCTCTTCCCTGCCCCTCGTCCTCGCCCTCGCCCCTCTGCCCTCATCTCTCGCCCCTCTCTCCCCACGCCCGCCTTCACGAGCTCCTTCGTGGAGCTCCATTGAGCTCCTTTGTGCTGCTCGTGGAGCATTGTTGAGCTCCACGAAGCTCACTGGAGCTCCATTGTGGAGCTTGACGGAACTCCACGAGCTCCACCAAGGAGCTTGTTCGTGGAGCTCACTAGAGCTCGACGAGCTCTTTCGTGGAGCTTCAGCAAGCACGAAGTGGAACTCACTAGAGTTCAATGAACTCCCTCGTGAAGCTCATGGAGTTCCATTGAGTTCCACAATAGAGCTCGAGGAGCTCCACGAAAGAGCTCGTTGAGCTCTAGTGAGCTCCATGATCGAGCTCACTGGAGCTCCTTCGTGGAGCTCGCGAAGTTCCGTCGAGCTCCACGATAAAGTTCCTGGGGCTCCTCAAGCTCCAGTGAACTCGACGTGGAGATCACTAGAGCTCGACGAGCCACATCGAGCTTGCTAGAGCTTGAGGGAGCTCCACGAAGGAGCTCGTGGAGATGGGCGGGGGGACAGGGGTGGGGAGAGATGTGAGGGCAGGTGGGTGAAGGTAGTTTAGGACTTACGAATTCGGGTGTTTTTTTTTTTAATTTATTTTTAGATTTGTGACTTTTTTAAAAATATCAAAAGTTTAGTTTCCGGGTGTTGCAAATTTTTGAGTAAACACCCCAAAACACAATTTCCCTCTTAGATATTATCAAAAGTAACTTTTTTAAACAAATACATTGGAACCAAATGTGAATACTATATTAAGTTTAATAATAATATATTGTTAGGTATTGGTTGATGAGTTTATACGTGAATATTAAGTGGAAGGAAAATATGAAAGATCATCCATGCATCAAGGAATAAATGGTAAAACTAAAGAGACTTATTATAAAAATTTTCATAAGAATCTTTTGCATTGTCATAGTGTAACGAAAATGAAATACACTATAAAATTTAAAAAATAATAATAAAAGAAAAAACAAAAAAGTTGACAAGATTTCCACATTTATTGAATTTCATTGATAACAATCTAAAACAGCATGTCAATTAATCACTCAATCAAAATGAAGTCTATCTTTGCTGATATTCAAGCTTATAACATAATCAACTGGAACTTCTCTTGGTTTAGACCAAAACATCCTAATAGCTACAATGTTTCCTTTGCACTAAAAAAAATATAAGATAAGAAGATTGTATTTTAGTGGGGGTCAGAAATATTTGTTACTAAATATAAAATATAGGAGCACACATAATTTGGCCAGACCTAAAAATTCTAGTACAATTCTTTTTTCTAGAGTCAGGCCGACACTCACATTACCACTATTGTATATAGTTAAACACCATTAGGATTTCTTCCTCTTATCCAAGTGAACTGTGTTCGTCAATTTGTCACCATTCACACCTATGCTATTCACCAAGGCTACAATCATGTTCTTCCTCCCTTATTTTCTTGAAATCACTATCACATCTGGCAACCACCATGGCTAATTAAGATTGAGAATCATGCTTCCTTTCCTTAGAATCCAAAAAATTCATATGAGAATCTGCTAATTTCAATGATTTTGTGGGATTCAATCCTTAAGTTATATACGATCTAGTAAAATCTTATATCTTCTTTGTTTCATGAACTGTTTCCAAAATACTTATAGAGAATCATACAAACTCAGCTCCAATGCTTGTAGAGTTCTCTTTTGTCTTGTGCAATCTATTGGAAATTATTTTTTGTTTTTTGATTTCTTTTAAAATCTTCATGCAACATTTTGGTCTCTATTAATATGAATCAAACAAACTCAACTTTTATTTTATGTGATTGTAGGAAACAATTGAGAAAATGGAAATAACAAAAGGTGGATGCAACAATCAAGAGTGAACTAAGAATATAATAAAGGAATCTTTGAGTTCTTAAAATTTACCTTCAAAAATGCACCTCGTAGTGATTGGTTGCCTTATCCTTGCATACGATGAAACAAATATTAGATACAATAAAAACAATTTATGCACAATCATTTGTAACACTTTAGGATAGGTTGAAAATATGATTGATAAATAATGCATGGTGAATATGAGTTTATGAATCGATAGAAACTATAGATGGCTCTAAGAATCAACAAAATGATGAAATGCATGGATTGTTTCTTGGTGCATTTAGGTTGCCAAACACTAGTGATATGTTGGAACAAAATGACACTTTGCATTTTGATCATGTCCCTGAACAGCCAAACGTGACAAAAAAATGAGTTTACCAATTGGATTGGGATGCATAATAGAAATTATATCCATGTTGTACTAAATTCACAAAGTAATCATTTGATATGAGGTTGATTCGCTTGAAGTTTCTCAAAGGGTGGAGTAACATGTAATTCCTAATGTTATTGGAATTACTCAGGGAGGCACTTATTGAAAGTGAGAATTTATCGACCAATTACTATGATACAAAAAAAATACATCATGATCTTGGGCTTGATTACAAAAAGATAGATGCGTGTCCATATGATTGCTTGTTGTTTACAAAATAATATACTAATGATGATAATCATATTAGTTGTGGTAGATCTCTATGAAATAATTTTTGAGGTGCTTCTGATGATGGTTCAATAACATATTCAAAGGATAAAAAAATTCTTGCTATGGTTTTGTGACACTTTTTCATAATACCAAAACTTCAAAGGTTACTTATGGCATCCAAAATAATTTTCAACATGAAGTGCCATCCACATGGTTGTAGTATTAATTGTTTAATGAGACATTTTGTAGATTTGATGTGTTATACTTGCATTTGCATTCGAGCCTCACAATGTTAGGTTTGGAATTTCTAGTGGTGATTTCAATCCTTTTAGCAAATGTGTATTGCTCATAGCACATGGTCAATTATACTTATTCCATATAACATGTCACCATTGATTGGTATGAAATAATTTTTTTTTCATGTTACCATTTTTATTCCTTCTCTAAAAGCTCTAGGAAATGATATAGATTTTTATTAAAACCCTTAGATAGATGACTTACAAGAAATGTGGGAGTGGAATTGATGTTGGGGTTTATTGAACATAAAAAAATATATTTTGTAATAAATTTTTCTTACCCATTGGCTACTTACTCTCATAATTATATTATGAATTAGAACTTGGTACCTCAAAGTTTATAACACAATGAATTTCATAAACCCAATGAAGACTCCATGGATTTAATTAACCAGATATGTAATAAAAAAGTATCCTAATTTTCTAGAAATTAATCCCATGTACTTTTAGGTACAACTAATTTGCTAATATCCTTTTCAAAAAATTCACACTACTAGATATGTTCACCAATACTCTAGAAACCAAATAATTGTGTGCTAGAATCATAGTTGTATCTCACGAAATCCTTATTTTTAAAATTAAATATTTCCATATAGTCAAATGCACTTGTGAAAATATGTTTTTATGTTCCTAACATACCTTCTAAAAACATTTCTTTTATGTTCTATATATATCATATAATATCATATATGTGTGTGTGTGTGTATTTATTACAACATCATAAATCATACATAGATAAAATCATTTTGATGATTTGAATTGAACAATTTCTATATGCGAGATACATATTTATGGTAGTTTATAAAAAATATTATATTTGTTTTTTTTAATTGCATGTAACACATGAGCATGTATTTGTGAAAAAATTGCATGTTTTTCATGAAAAAAATATTATATTTGTTTCTCATAAACATGCCAACTCATGTTTACTAAAAATCCATAGCATGTTTTCAAAAACAAGACATTGTGCTTTAATTTCTTTAAATACATATTTTCTAAAAAATATGTATTACAAAATATGTACATTCTTAAAACACATATTATATGTGTATCACAATATAAGTTTGATTCAAATTGCCTCCTTAGTTGCTTCTGAAGTAGTTATGTATCTGACCTCTTTATTAGAGTAAATAATGGTATTTTGCTTTGAGAAATTATGAATTCGGTTGGAGGCTAGCATTTGTGTAACCATTCACAATTAGCTCATCTTCATGTCCTCCTTACAATAAAAATACATTCTTAATTCTTCTCAAATATTTAAGGATATTCTTCACTACAATCCAATTACTTTCATTGGAATTATACTGGTATCTATGTGTCATACCCAAAGCATATGAGATAACAAATAGAATACATAACACGACATTTATGATATATCCTATAGTAGAAGCATATGCAATCATATTCATGTGGTCATGCTCATCTTTTATCATTGGACATAGACTCTTACTTGGATTTATACCAAGAAATATTGGTAAAAAATTTTTTCTGGGAATTTTGCTATTTGAACCTTTTTAGTAACTTGTCTATATATATATACTATGACTTAGATCAATAAGCTTTTTAGACCAATTTCCAAGCCAAAACTTCATATTTTGTTAGGTAGTGATATCATTTCCTATGAATAATATTTCATTAACAAAGCACTAGGAACATTATTTTAATTCCACGAATTTTTTTATAAACAAAGGGCTTACATATTTTTGATAAAATTAATCATTTTAATTGTTTCATCAAAATGAAGATTTCAACTTTGAGATATTTGCTTAAATCATCAAATAGATCTTTGAAGCTTACATACTTTTCTAATATTCTTAGGATCAACAAAACTCTCTAAGTTATATCATGAACACATCCTCTAGCAAATTTTTACTAAGATACATTGTTTTAATATCCATTTGTCATACCTCTTATTCATAGTATGAAACTATGACAAGATAAAAAGATACATTGATTTAAGCATGACAACTAATGCAAAAATTTAATTTGCACTAATTGTGCTGTAAGATATGTACATTTCCATCCAACATTAATTTCTTTTTAAAAATCTATTTGCACCATAGATTTTATGATTCCAAACCATTCCATGGAGTCAAGACTAGATATGGCATCTTGGCATGATATGGCCTTTCATCATAATCTATAAAAATCATGTCCTAATTATTAGTCACTAGAAATTCATATCTTTTCATATTTTGACATATATCCTACCCAACCTTCTTCGACATTATATTACATGTACAAGATCAATAATAGTTTGTGTGTCCTATTGAGTTTTCATATTAAGTTCAATATTATTTGGTCATACTTGAACTTCTTCATGCTGAAGTTTGCTCATATTAGCCCTTTTAGATATAATTTTTTTTTTCCTAAAAAGACTCATTTTTAGCAATAAACAATTTGTTCTCATAAATATTGTTGAAGTAATTTTCTTTAGTTTCCCTTGGATAACTCACGGAATAATCCATTTTTTAGGTATTATTTTTTAGATATTTAATTAAAGGTATCAACCGGGCTGGGCTGGGCTGGTCCGACACGAGGCACAGCATGGTTCAGCTGTGTCTGGCCCTGCACGACACGAGAATTTTTCGTGCCCATGGCCGTGCCGTGCCTATTCATGGTATAAATCGTGTCGTATCGTGCCGAGGCCAACTGGGCCTCATGCCGTGCCTGGTCCGGCATGGTACTATGGCCCATTGGCTCGATACTGTGGCCCAATGGCACGGTACCGTGGCCCGATGGCACGGTACCATGGTCCATTGGCACGGTATCGTGGCCCGTTGGCACTGAGACTGATGGGCGAGGCTCGCCGAGCCCCAAAAGTGCGAAGACACGCGGCGGCACGGTGTGCACCGCTGAAACCCTAATTTTTTTAAAATTAGGGGTTTTGGCCCGACCTGAAGCGGGCCGAACCCGGCCAAACACAGCGGATTCCTGCCACAGGCATATGCAGGGCTAGGCATAGCACAATATAGTAACCGTGCTGTGCTTGGCCCATCACGGTAGCACGATCAGGCCTGCTAAAACTGGGCCGGCCCGGCCCGACATGACCGTTTGATACCTCTATATTTTACACTTCACATAATCTTCACAACCTCAAATCTTAATAAAAAAAATAAATTGAGAAACTTACTAGTTCATATCTCGTATTATAATTTTGAACCATTTTTGATAAAACAAGGTTATGTATAAATGTGACAATCTCTAGAACATGCCACTAAAGTGATATTAGGAGATATATTTGACTCTTTATATATCAAATCATATCTAATAATTGATTTCTACATTCAAAAATATCATTCCACTAAGGCATCAGTGGTGTAGTTAATCATTCCACTAAAGTGTTCATTACCTCAATTAGATTGAAGTATTTTAATATTTTTTTCAAGTTAATTTTTTAGATCATTGTTAAATCTTTTAAAAAATTTCAAAAGATTCACCTTTATGTTTAATTAGGTAGAAATAGTCATATTCATTAAAATTATCTATAAAGGTAATGAGACATTGATAACATCCTCTAGTAGCCAAACTTATTGATCCACATATTTTGCTATATAAAAGACCAAATAAATCATTATTCATTCCATTATGATTTATAAGATAGTTTTATTCATTTTACCTAATAAACAAGATTCATATACTTTATAAGATTCAAAATCAAATAAATACAAAAGTTCATCATTATGGAGTTTTGGAATATATTTCTCATTTATATGGGTTAAAAGACAATCAACAATGCCAAAGAATTGAAATCTTTAATTTATTAGGTTTAAACCTTTTGATATTAATATTATGGACTGACTTTTGTGTTTTGATTATCAAAGGTTAAGAATTGTAAGTAATTTAATATGATAAATATATTAAATATTATTTTTTAAAATAAAAATAAATACAGCTATGTCCACATAAGAAATAAAATTATATTGCAAATCATTGTAGGAAAATAATAATACTTTTTAAATACAAAATAAGTCTATAAGATAGAGATAAAGAGCATGTTCATGTATCAAAAGTAGCAACTCTTGCTCCATTTCCTATACATAGACTACTCATATTTAATATATGATCTGCTATTTCTAATATGCTTGGCATTAATAAAAATGCAAGATCCACAACTAGTATATAATATACAAGAAACACAAGTAGATCCCCCTACCTTTCCTTTTCTATAAGATAAATACTCAAAGGTGTAATCCCCCTACCTTTCCTTTTCTTTTGATCTTCAAATAGAGCTTGCAATATATTTTTCTAATAACCGAGGACATGGTAGAAAAAGTATTCTCCTTCCTTAAGTTACTTAATCTTGGGTTTAAGTTTAAACTTAGAGCTAGATTTGAGTTTCACCAATGGAAAATTATCATCATCTTGTGAGTCATAATACACTCGTGCTAATCCCATAGATTTCATGTCATCTTTCATGGTGATGATGCAACTCACGCACTAAAAATGAAATTCTTAAGAAACAATTCTATAAAATATTTACCTCAATTGAGAGCTAGTTATTCTAAGAGTTATATAATAAATTCACATGTAAAATTATTCATTCATTAGTGTCACGCTAAAAATAAAAATAATGCTCAAATTTCAAGTTTTAACATATAGGTTTGTCTTACATATATCATGGTCAAAAATTCTATCAGTTCCTTCCTACTATATACATGAGTGAGTCATATGGTTTATCTATCACCATCCACTAGGACAACTAAGACAAACCCACCAATTATCAAATCCCTAAACAAAATTATATTTAATCACCATTTTCATCAATTTTCATTCAACAATATAAATAAACTCATTTATTTATATCAAACCCATTTAGACATCATATAAGAAAAATTATATAAATCCTATACCTTGATTTAGTCTCACATTCGGAAGAAATTCATAAGATACAAGAGAAAAAATCTCATGAAACTTAGATTCCCAATGATATCCATCATAAGAATCTAGGCTATAAACTCTAATCACATGTTATTTTAATTAATTTTCTTGAATATACTCTAGTAAGGGGGTTTGAGAATCATGTCCCCTTACTCAAGGATTTAACTTATATCTTATATTTCTTGCTAGCTTATGAATCATATAGGGAGTGTGAAAAATACCCCTATAGTTGTTAGGTATGAGTTGACTTTGTATTGGTGCACAAAGAAAAAGAAGATTTAGTGAACTCGTTGAATCCCCTCTCTTGCCACTTTTAAACTCTAATATCTTTAATTTTTTTTAAGTAGAAAGTTGTGATTTTCATGAGAAGTCATGATTTTTGTCTTCATCTCTTGAGCTCTAAGTTGTGACTCTGGAAAGTTATCACGACATTGGAATGTATCCTAATCTTTCAGTGATACTAAGTCACAATATTGGGAAGTGTCCATGACTTGGACATATTATCTATGTAACAAAAATTTGTAGCATTGGAAATGACCATGTATTTGGCATTGGCCTTTCTCATTCATCATATGACCGTAACATTAAAAATGATCATAATATTAGGAATCACCTCTCATGTATATCATATGACCGAGACACTTTGAATGAACATGACATCAGAAACGATCGCTCACGTGCATAATATGATCGTGGAATTAGACTAGCCATGACATATATCACATGACCATGACATGAGTCACAACTATGAATATAAAATTCATGACTATACAATTCATGACTAGTATAACATGATTCACAACATTAGACTAGCATTTCTCATAGATCACATGATCATGACATTACAAAAAAAACCATGACATTGACAATTAGTATGAATATAAAATTCATAACTTTGTCTTCTATTTAGGACAAGAGTCATAATTATGGGGAATGGCCATAATCGAGTAAATATTTTCCATAATATTTAGTGTATAAAATTTTTATGATGTTATAAAATTAGCATGATCTTAGTTTGAATAGTTTTGGCTTTATAAATTTATATGGCACAAAAGTCATATAACTATGACATTGACTTGAGACTACAAATCCTTGTTAAAGATAAAGTTGGGGTGCTAGAAAGTGGCTATAACTTTTAACATCAATAGGAAACTCTGTTATTATGACACTACTAAAATTCACCGAATTACTGACCAATTATTTGGTCGGTAATTTGGTGTTTTTTGGTCGGTAAACATATTATTGACCATTTACCGACCAAATTATTTAGTCGTAATTTTACTCGTCGATAATTTTTTTGCTGAAAAAAAATTAGTTGGTCGGTAAATTACCGACCATATACTGACCATTTATTAACAAACAATTATTTACTATATTTCGATCATTTTTTGACCAAAAGAATTAGGTCAGTAAATAGTCTCCAAATTATCGCTAATTACCGACAATTTACATACTATTTACCGACAAATAATTATCGACTATATTCCAAACATTTTATGACCAAAAGCAATAGGTCGGTAAATAGTTTCAAAATGGTCTGTAATAATTGACAAAATTGCGACAAAAAACTGACCAAAATTTTTTAAAATCATTGGTTGGTTATTGATCTCTAAAAGTATTATCGACAATTTGGTGATCTTTTACCGACAATTGATATTAAAGAATTTTGGTTAGTTTTTGGTCACAATTTCAT
This sequence comes from Sapria himalayana, assembly GCA_029783825.1. Lineage (NCBI taxonomy): Eukaryota > Viridiplantae > Streptophyta > Magnoliopsida > Malpighiales > Rafflesiaceae > Sapria > Sapria himalayana. The sequence goes on from JAREIK010000385.1 coordinate 11,506,270, forward strand.
CGGTAAATTAATTTTTAAATATTTTTTTTTCCATTTTGATTTAAATATCTTACTTATATATATATATATTGCAAAACATAAGAAAAGTACAATTAAAACTAGCAAACTAATATATATACTACATATATATAATAAATACGTTAAGAGAAAATAAAAAAATGAATCCTAAATTCAAAGTTTAAGGCATGAAAAAAGATGTGTGTAATACACTCAATCATCCAACTTAGTTTCATAATTATTATGCTGAGACATATCTGGTGCAGATGGTGAGATGTCGGGTACTGGGGTAGAGCTACTACTGCTAGTTTGGATGTGGTTGATGTAGGTGCTGATGTAGGTGATGGAGCAGATGTTATAGCTAGAACATTACGCTGAACAATCCAAGGTAGATCATCAAGGTTGAACTTTAGTCATTCTTCCTGAAACTTCTTTGTAAGCCAGTCAAACCATAGATGCAACTCACCCCTATCATCGTCATAGTCGATCATGCATCACTCGGTATCGACCAACTGATACTGTATAGCATTTCGCATCGCATCCTAAAAGTCCTCCATCGTCAAGAATAAATTCGAAACTGGTCCTGAAAATATAGCTTCATAATCTGGTCGTATATGAGAGTAGAATGATGATGTTGATGAACCGACGCCATAAACGAGCATCTTTTCCTTGCCATCAACAACCTCATACCAAATCTGATTCGTATCAACAGGCAGAGCTGATGAATGAGAACTACCTATTGCACAATCACATGAACCTGAAGTAGACTAGGAATACGCTTGAGTCGTAACAGCTAATATTTCCTCATATCTCGCCTAATAAACATATACAATAAGTATTTTAATTTATATTAAAAAAAAAGAGAAATGGTATTTTTGTTTAATGAAACTTACATTTGCTGCACGAGATCTCTAATCAAAAAAAGTTTGATCATCATGAGCCTTCCTGTGTATGTATCTAAATAAGCGAGGAGTACTGAGCTTCTTACCCTCATTGCGTATCTTTAATTACACACAATACATACATTAATTCTATTAAAAAAAATTCCTTATGACAAATAAAAATTAGGCCTACTTGAATACAATTTACAAAGTAATAAACACAAAAAGTATAAATTTGAAATAATACCGATGCTTATTCGTGATCATGCATTGAGTGAGATCCACAAGTGTGTGTAAACATGCCTCTACTCTCCCCATCTCGCTCTGAGCGATGATTGCCACTCTGTTTATCATACCTCTTCCTATAATCAAGATCTTCTCATCTTCTCTGCCACTCCTTGAAAACATGATCCGGTACATTCAAATATTATTCTTTCTTCTTCAACTATTTATCTATGACCTCGTACACGGTGTCTTTATATTGACTGACAGCATGTTTGTAGAACACATTTTTGATCGCCATATTTGGTTGTGTCTACCTATAAACTTTCTGCAATTATAATTAAAATATTTTTCATCATTGAACAAACGAATAAATAAAAGATGTAAAAAATGATAGGTAGTAATATGTACCTTAATTTCTCTCCAAATCATTAATTGGTCTCTATGTGTTAGTGACTTCTAATTATCTCTATTAGGTTTAAAGAACTTCCTGAAAATTATCCTCAGAATCCTAGAAATTAAACTAGACAGCTATAACTTCATCCTGTAACCCAAAATTTAATAGCAAGTAAGAAATAAATTAAGAAATTAATAAATCATTAGTTAAGTTTGATATCTTACGGATTATCAATTGTCGGATCAAACTGAGCAATAGGGAGAGTCTCGTTTGTAGGGTGCTCTGAGGAAGACTCTCCAACATTTCCATCCACTCCCTCCTCTCCCTCCCACACCTCTTGATCATCAAACCATGCTTGCGAACACCCGTGTCTGTAATTTATTTCTAACATCCTCACGGCTGAAGATAGTTGAATATTCTTAGAATTTCCCTTATATATAGGTTTGTCTCCAGCTCAAATCATGTCATAGAAATTCTTTGCCTCGGCATTGGGTTCCTCATTCGGGTTGACTTTAGGACCCACGACATCACAAACCATTCTATGGTATGTAGTGTGATTCATATTATCCGAGACCATCTGATCATTTTCACTTACTGACACCCGTAATGAACTTGTACACCTCTGGTTGACTTGCTTCTCACCATAGTATATCCAAACATGATAATCCGCCACAAAACCAATTCTATGGAAATGCATCTTCACAGTCTCAACATTCAAAAACTTTTTGTTCTGACATTTAACTAAAGTGCAAGGACACTTTATATCTGTACCAACATTCACACACTCATGATATCTCAGAGCAAACTCAACAAATTCATCAACTTTATCCCCCATTCATTAGAGAACATTCAATTCACTATTAGACCATTGTATATCTATTCACGATCATCTTCAATAACTAGTCACAAAAAAAAATCAATTTAGTAAACAAACATGATTGTCCTCAATTAATTTTATGTTCATTAAAAATTTATTTTGGTTCCGATAAAGTTTTTTTTACGTGTGTGATATGCAACCTACTACACATCCACCTCCACCTGTCCAACAGTTATTTTCTCTTCAATAGGTTTTGTCCTAATCCATAATGGAACATTAACATAAAACAGCTAGGAATTCTATCATGGGCATAAAAAAAGGGATCAAACAAATTAACTAGGGCTGCAAAAATCTTCTTTGTTTGTTCAAAATTACGTTGTACTTGGAAACACAAGGCACAAGAAATTTGCAACTAAATTTTACTGGACGAAAGTTTAATACATACATACATACATACATACATGGATACACACATGCATATATGACATTTTTCTTTTCTAATAAATACAAATTGTTATAGAAAAAAAAATCTTCTTTTGGAACTTATTAATCTTAACACATTATGCCTAATTTAAATACCAAACAAAGTTTTTCAATCAATTACAAAGTATTTTCCCATCTGTTGCATCTTAACACATAATGAGAAGCAGCTTAGAAGACAATGAAATTTGATTGTAAAACTTCTAATTGCATCATAAAAGACTACGAGACCACATACCTGTCTTGTATGGAGCAAGGCCTTAACACATTGTATGGGTTGGTATCATTAAAAGGTGGAAGAGGTTTCAGAATCAACCACACCCCATTACACCAAACACTTAGGAAAAAAGTCAGTAAGATGAAAATAATTCAAAACACAAAAAAAAAAGCAAGCAGTCAATAGAATCTGTAAAAGCAACTCCCATGATTCATCAACCACTTAAACTGTTATTTGAGTAATGTCAAACATAGAGGCATAAAAATGGTCATGTTGTTCCAGAATGGCCTATTATAGTGTGGCATGTATGTATAGTTATATGTTATTATACATATAGATATATAGTTATAAATAATTATATATAGTTAAACATATAGTTATATTTGGATATATTTATACAAGTAATTATAAATAATTATACATAAATATATACAAAGTTATAAACAAATATATAGATTTACATATATATGTATACATATATGCATAAATAGTTACAAATATAATTATATATAATTATATAGACTTTTATTTAATTATACAAATATTTATATATAGTTATACACATATAGTTTAACATAATGTTGTATGTTGTTATACATGTAATTATGAAATTAGTTACATGTGGTTATACATATAGTTACCCATATAGTTAAATGTATATTTATAAATGTAGGTTTATATATTTATACATATAGTTATGTATAGGTATTGATATATTAAAATACTTTTTTATATACTAATATATACAAATATAATTTTAATATAAGTTGTAAACTATATATTTAAATATAGTTTTGTATAAAGCTTTTATTGTTATACATATAGTAAGCTTTAATTATTTATAGTTATATATAATTATACATATAGTATATATAGTTATAAATAATTATATATAGATAAACATATAATTATATATAGATATATTTATATAAGTAATTATAAGTAATTATACATAAATTTATACAAAGTTATAAACAAATATATAGATTTACATATATGTATACATATATGTATAAATAGTTAGAACTATAGTTATATTTAATTATATAGACTTTTATTTAGTTATAACTATATTTATATATAGTCATACACATATAGTTTAACATAATGTTGTTGTTGTTGTGCATGTAAATATAAATATAGTTACATGTGGTTATACATATAGTTACCCATATAGTTAAAAGTATATTTATACATGTAGGTTTATATATTTGTTCATTTAATTTTATATATTTACACATATAGTTATGTATAGGTATCGATATAGTAAAATACTTTTTAATATACTATTATATTCAAATATATATTAAATATAAGTTATAAATTATATGTTTAAATATAGTTATATATAAAGATTTTATAGTTATACATATAGTAAGATGCATGTATTTATATTTATTTATTATTATACATATAGTATATATGGTTATAAACAATTATATATAGTTAAACATATAGGCATATGTAGATATATTTATACAAGTAATTATAAGTAATTATACATAAATGTATACAAAGTTATAAACAAATATATAGAATTTACATATAGGTATACATATATGTACAAATAGTTATAAATATAGTTATATTTAATTATATAGACTTTTATTTAGTTATACAAATATTTATATATAGATATACACATATAGTTTAACATAATATTGTATGTTGTTATTCATGTAATTATAAATATAGTTACATGTGATTATACATATAGTTACACATATAGTTAAACGTATATTTATACATGTAGGTTTATATATTTGTTCATTTAATTTTATATATTTATACATATAGTTATGTATAAGTATAGATATAGTAAAATACTTTTTTATATACTAATATATACAAATGTATATTAAATAAAATTTGTAAATTATATATTTAAATATAGTTATGTATAAAGCTTTTATAGTTATACATATAGAAAGATACAATTATGTATAGTTATATATTATTAAACATATAGTAAATATAGTTATAAATAATTATATATAGTTAAACATATAGTTATGTGTAGATATATTTATACAAGTAATTATAAGTAATTATACATAAATGTATACAAAGTTATAAACAAATATATAGAATTTACATATATGTAAACATATATGTATAAATTGTTACAAATATAATTATATTTAATTATATAGACTTTTATTTAGTTCTAGAAATATTTATATATAGTTATACACATATAGTTTAATATAATGTTGTATGTTGTTATACATGTAATTATAAATATAGTTGCATGTGTTTATACATATAGTTACACATATAGTTAAACATATATTTATACATGTAGGTTTATATATTTGTTCATTTAATTTTATATATGTATGCATAGAGTTATGTATATGTATAGATGTAGTAAAATACTTATTATATAATAATATATACAAATATATATTAAATATAAGTTGTAAATTATATATTTAAATATAGTTATGTATAAAGCTTTTATAGTTATACATATAGAAAGATACAATTATTTATAGTTATATAATATTATACATATAGTAAATATATTTATAAATAATTATATATAGTTATATGTAGATATATTTATACAAGTAATTATAAGTAATTATACATACATGTATACAAAGTTATAAACAAATATATAGAATTTACATATATGTATACATATATGTACAAATAGTTATATTTAATTATATAGACCTTTATTTAGTTCTACAAATATATAGAATTTACATATATGTATACATATATGTATAAATAGTTATATTTAATTATATAGACCTTTATTTAGTTCTACAAATATTTATATATAGTTATACACATATAGTTTAACATAATGTTGTATGTTGTTATACATATAATTATAAAGTTACATGTGGTTATACATATAAATACACATATGATATAGTTAAATTTATATTTATACGTGTAGGTTTATATATTTGTTCATTTAATTTTATATATTTATACATATAGTTATGTATATGTATAGATATAGTAAAATACTTTTTTATATACTAATATATACAAATATATATTAAATATAATTTGTAAATTATATATGTAAATATAGTTATGTATAAAACTTTTATAGTTATACATATAGTAAGATACAATTATTTATAGTTATATATTATTATACATATAGTATATATAGTTATAAATAATTATATATAGTTAAACATATAGTCATATGTAGATATATTTATACAAGTAATTATAAGTAATTATACACAAATGCATACAAAATATAAACAAATATATAGAACTTACTTATAGGTATACATATATGTATAAATAATTATATAGACTTTTATTTAGTTCTACAAATATTTATATATAGTTATACACATATAGTTTAACCAAAATGTTGTATGTTGTTATACATGTAATTATAAATATAGTTGCATGTGGTTATACATATAGTTACACATATAGTTAAACTTATATTTATACATGTAGGTTTATATATTTATTCATTTAATTTTATATATTTATACATATAGTTATGTTCATGCATAGATATAGCAAAATACTTTTTTATATACTAATATATACAAATATATATTAAATATAAGTTGTAAATTATATATTTAAATATTATTATGTACAAAACTTTTATATTTATACATATAGTATGATATAATTATTTATAGTTATATATTGTTATTCATATAATATATATAGTTATAAATAGTTATATATAATTAAACAAATAGTTATATATAGATATAATAATACAAGTAGTGATAAGTAGTTATACATTAATATATACAAAATTATAAACAAATATATAGATTTATATTTATGCATACATATATGTATACATAGTTACAAATATAGTTATATTTAATTATATAGAGTTTTATATAGTTATACAAATATATATAAATAATTATACACATTTAGATAAACATGATGTTGTATGTTGTTATACAGTAATTATAAATATAGTTACATGTGGTTATACATATAGTTATACATTTAGTTATACTTATATTTATAAATGTAGAATAAATATGTTTTCATTTAATTTTATATATTTATACATATAGTTATGTATAGGTATATATATAGTAAAATACTTTTTCATATTCTAATATATACAAATATATATTAAATATAAGCTATAAATTTAATATTTAAATATAATTATGTATAAAACTTTTATAGTTATACATATAGTAAGATACAATTATTTATAGTTATATATTATTATTTATATAATATATATAGTTATAAATAGTTATATATAATTAAACAAATAGTTATATATAAATATATTAATACAAGTTGTGATAAGTAGTTATACATAAATGTATACAAAATTATAAATAAATATATAGATTTACATTTAAGTATACATATATGTATACATAGTTACAAATATAGTTATATTTAATTATATATAATTTTATATAGTTATACAAATATATATATATATATATAGTTATACACATTTAGTTAAACATGATGTTGTATGTTGTTATACAATAATTATAAATATTGTTACATGTGGTTATACATATAATTACACATTTAGTTATACTTATATTTATACATGTAGTTATAAATATGTTTCATTTAATTTTACATATTTATACATATAGTTATGTATAGGTATAGATTTAGTAATATACTTTTTTATATTCTAATATATACAAATATATATTAAATATAAGCTGTAAATTTAATATTTAAATATAATTATGTATAAAAGTTTTATAGTTATAGATATAGTAAGATATAATTATTTATAGTTATATATTATTATACATATAATATATATAGTTATAAATAGTTATATATAATTAAACATATAGTTATATATAGATATATTCATACAAGTAGTTTATAAGTTGTTATACATAAATATATACAATATTTTAAACAAATATTTTGATTTAATTATAAGAATACATATGTATATATAGTTACAAACATAGTTATTTTTAATTATATAGAGTGTTACATAGTTATACAAATATTTATATATAGTTATACACATATTGTTATAAATATGTATGTAGTTAAAGATATAATTATATATAACATTTATATAGTTATATATTTAGTGAAATACAATTATATATAGTTATATATTAGTATACATATAGTATATTTTTTTAGAAATATAGTTATACATAATTATATAGTTAAATTAGTTATGTATAGTTATAAAAATAGTTATTAAAATAATTTACCTAATTATAAATATAGTTATAAATACTTTTATATATAATGACATATGATTATATAATTAAACACGTTTTTATATATAATATTTGGGATTAAAATATGTTTATAAATATTACTTAAATATAATTATATATGTAGCACTTTTATAAATAATATATAGTATATATATCACATTTATATAAGCATTATAAATATTCTATATTTATATCAAAAATAATATGTAATATAAATGTTTACAAAATTGTATAAACTTTTAATGTTATATAATTGTTATATAAAAAATTTTATAAATGGAAATTTTATGTAAATGTTGTATAGATATTTATAAACATTAATACATATGTATAAAAATCTATATATAAAATTATATGTTAATATAAACATATCAGTGTTTATATATAATGTAATACTCTTATATAATTTAAAGTATAGATATTTATATATAATATTATACGATTATATAAATGTATACAACTTTATATATACTGTTACATGTTTATGATTTATTTGGAGACAACAAAAATATAACCAATTAACATTAATTTGTATTTTTCTTAAGTTACAGAAGTAGAAAACATTAATCATTATATATTTTCTTCAGCTACAGAAGGATAGAACAAAATGCAAATATTTTATATTTGAAATCAATAAAACCCTAAAAATTTAAATAGTAGAAGAACAAAGATTACACTGATAATTTATAGCTTCATTAATGGTAGCGTCAAAATCATATAGGTGAAATGAAAATAGAAGTAAAAAGAAAGAAAATTGGGGGAATTAAAAAAAGCTAATACCTGATTATTTTCAAAAAACAAAAATCCAATAGTGCTAATAAAATTCAGAGAGACGGAGATATGTATATAGCATCTTGAAGGAGAAGAACAATGAAAAAATTACTTGGATTCAGAAGAAGAGATAGAATTCCTAGGTTGCTCCATTGCAATCATGTTTCGCCTCTGCTTCGAATATGAAAGAGAGAAATTTTGCTTAGTGTTAATGACTTAGTAAATTTTTTTTAAATAATAAAATTTTACCTAGGTATTACCGACCAAAATTTTGGTCGGTATATAGTCAGCAATTATGATGTTATATATAATTTGGAAAGACACTTTACCGAACATTTTTCATGGTAAATTATTTTTGATCGTTAAATGGTCGGTAATAGGTCGATAATTTTTATTCGCTAATTTTCTCCTAATTTACAGACTAATTTCCGACCAAAAATATTTGGTCGATAAATATTGTTGGTCTTTGGTCGAAAATTTGATCGGAACTATTTTTTTTTTTCGAAATCCCTTTTTGGCCTCTAAATGGTCATGATCTGGTCAGTTATTACCGACCTATTTTTTTGGTCGGTATTTGATCGGTATTCTCATTATTTTTAGTAGTGACATAAAATTAATGTTATCATCGTTTACTTTTTATGAGATAAGTATGACTATGACTCAATGATAATATCATAACCATAAAAAATATGTATATAATTTAAGGATTGTGCTTATGAGTTGGTATAGTTATGACTTACAAACACTATAATGACTAATAAACTATAGTTTTGCTCAAGAATGAATGCTAAAATTATTCAATGATCCATAGATTACCAAGTAGTTAGATACCTTCAAAAACATATTAATTTCATTACTACTCATCAAAATATATCAAAACTTTAATATCATGAAATTAATCCAATTATGTATCATTTTCATATTTACGCCTATCTAATAACATCAAGATACTTAAAAAAATATTTGGTAATTTGAATATCAAAGAGCAAGGTGAGTGGTTAAATAAATTTAGAACTTTGATTTTTTGGAAGTTTATTGCTCTTCAAGAGATAATGTAAGCACCCACTTCATATGCTTATCAAACTCCATCCAGGAATTGTTGCACTTCATGAGATGCAAAGATATCACAAGAGCATCAAGCATTTAATTAGAGCAGTTAATTAAATTTACAACTTTAATTTGTATCTAAAAAGGATAAATAATATAATCATCATTAATACACATGTGATAATGATAAGCATAAAAAAAATTATAGGGATATGTTCAACAATGACTTTCCTTCAAGTGCCATTTTATCTAATTCAATAATGATGCTTTGATAAAGCATCATAAAATCAAGCATCATAGAACATAATTTTTCTTATAGTGCTACTCTTATATTTTGCAGCATATATCTTAATGTATATATTGTATATATCATGACAATATCACGGTTTATACTTATATATTGTAACATATATCACTATATATATAGTATATCATTATATATAAATATCCCAAAACATATATAGTTAGTTATATAGCTATATATAGTTACCAGGTTATGTATGTATATTGGATTAACTTTATATAGTCATAGATATATATGTATACATATATATAACTATATAGTTATATTATATAGTTATGTATATTTTATAGATATGTACACATATATGCATAGTTATGTGCGAGCGTGTAGTTATCTATTTTAATAAATAAATTTATGCCATATGTTTAGTTATGCTTTTGCATATATTATGCATGTATATAGTAATATATTAGGATATCTATATGATTAAGTATATATAATGATAGTATAAATATATGCATCTTTATGTATGTGTGTGTGTGTGTGTGCGTGTGTGTGTGTATTTTTAGTTACTAAGTTATATAAATATATATGCCATATATTCAGTTATGTATTCATATATTCAGTTATGTATACATATATTCATATATAGTTATATATAGGCATATCTAACTATCAAATATTTATATGTATTTTAGTAATTTATAATGATGTGTAGACATAAAAAAGGATAAAATTATACATCTAATTCATGATTTTGGAGTTTTAGCAAGTTTTGATGTATAGTCATGAAATCGATAGAATTTTTAGAGGTGTTTAGTTGATGGGGTAGAATATTGAGTATAGCATAATTTTGACATCTATTATTAACCAAAACTCTACCTAATCAACTCCTGAATTTTAAAAACATCCCTCATTCTCATAAATAATGAATGATTCATCTCTCATTTTAAAAATTCTGGAATTATTAATATCACCAGAATTTAATTATAAAAAAAGACAATTTTTAACAGATATTATTTATTATTGATAAAAATAATTATTTTATTCTAAATCAAGTTAAATTGAGACATGGTCTATGCATGAATTTGATGAGATGATGAAATTATGGCACCTTATCACACAAAAAAAAAAAAAAATTGATGAAGATAACACTTTGTTTTTCATTCTTATAGGAAAAAATATTTATTAAAACTTGCAAACAAAAAAAAAAAACAGAAAATTATTTTCGTACCTAATACTAGGAACACGTATAAAAAGGGCAGGCACCCTTTAATCATTTGCTTGATTTTTGATAGTTGTGAATAAAAATTCCTCAGCTAAATATCTAAATGGAGCAATCTATATTACTCGTTAATTAACGCTTGTTTATAAAATGTTATGACAAGCATGCATTTTGTATATGCATTCAAACATGGAGATGATCTAACAAATATTCACTACAATAACAAAGTAGACGTAGTTACAGAAGAAAATATTGTCGGGGCTATGATAAGTATGCACCAGGGGCTAAGCGAGGGGTAACAACAACAGAAAGAGGCACAACCTTTTGTAATGTAAGTCCAAATTTCTCTTCCATGTTAAGTTCATCAACATCATCGGGCAGTTTCCAATCAAAAGAGTGAACTAGTGAGCCTAGTATATACTCCACGAGAAGAATTGCCATCCTAGTTCCAACACAAATTCGTCTTCCGGCCCCAAATGGAATTAATTCAAAATGATTTCCACGAGGATCGATTTTTTCATATCTCGCACACAAGAACCTTTCGGGGTTAAAATCGAGTGGGTTCTCCCACACGCTTGGGTCTCGCCCAATAGCCCAAATGTTAACACTGAGTCTTGTATTTTTGGGGATATAATATCCATCTATTTCACATGCATCAGTTGATACTCTAGGCAAGTTTAAAGGCGTTGATGGGTGCAATCTAAATGTTTCTTTACATATGGCCTGTAAGTATGGAAGTTCTTTAATATCAGATTCCCCAAGTCTCCTATTCTTGCCAATGACTTTATCCATCTCTTCTTGTGCTTGTTTTAGCACGCTCGTGTTCTTTATCATCTCACTTAATGCCCATTCTATTATGCTCGACGAGGTGTCCGTCCCAGCAGTGAACAAATTCTTGAAAAACAGACAAAAATATGATGAGATCAGGAAAATACAACTTTCATACTAATTACGCATATGAAATTCGAAGACAAACAAGAATTCAACAATATAACAATTTATGATTTACTAATAACAAATAATCATAACTCTCACATGATTGCTTTTGTCTTTATTTTTAAGGTAGAAAAAAAGAGCTACTAGTGGGGAGGTGATGTGAATGGAGTTCTTAGGAATGTTTCTGGTAATTCAAGTCAGGTTATTTGGAACGCCCTAAGGCTCACACTCTAACTACAATCCTGAATGCAAAGTTCAATACTGTAGTTTGTTCTGATAGTTGCAACAGAGTAATTACATTCCCAAAAAATACCCACCGAGCCCCAATGCCAAGCTTGATCCTATTTTTGGGATCTAGGTCAGGTTGGGGACCTTCATACCCAATAGTCCTCCCACTTTGCAAGGTGGGGTTGGTTGGGTTGTGTTAGGGTGGGAAACGTTTCAAAGACTACTCATGAACCAGAGGGTTCTCCACCACCAAGCTAATCTCATGTGCAAATGACTATCCTCCCACCTGTTAGCTCTAATGATAATGAGGGCAAGCTCGATCGAAGAATACAATCTTTCCATAAAATTTCATATTTCAATAACGACCCTAAATAAACGGTAATGTACCTACCCAAACTCGCTCAAAGTGAAACGAGAGAGGATGATTGATGATTCATCAACACAAGGAAATAGTTGATTCGCATAATCTAGTAAATGATTTATCAAATATTTTATTCACCATAAAATTTATTATGTTTTATTTTCATAACTTTTGAATCAGTAGGAAATATTGTATCTTTTTTTTTTTCATTTATACTACTGTATTTGGACAAATGTGAAATTATGGAAAAATAAAAAAAAAATTGATAAATTGGAGATAAACAACAAATTAAAGAAAAAAAATTGAGAGCTATATGTGGGGAGGTAGCCAGATTTTTCAAATCATTTTATTCTATTTTTTCATTTTTACTACTTTTTATCCCTCTCATTTTCTGCACTCTAAATTCATCATTCTAACATATTTAAAATAAATTATTTCATAGTCATTTACCCATTAATCTATTAATAACATTTTTTCTTATTTTCTTGTTTTAAATGAAACAAAACGAGCATGAAAAAAAAAGGAATACTTGAAGAAGATGAAAGGGCATACCAACAGGAGAGCTTTGACATTCGCAAGACTAAGAAATTCCCCCTCTGGACCTCTGTTAGCCATGACCACGTCAAGAAAATCAGGATTCGCTAAGCGCAGATGAGAAGAAGATGTATGCTTCCCAATCATCTTCGACAACAATACGTCAAACCTCTTATGCAACCTCTTCATTCGTCCTTCTATCCCCTGCAAGTCCATCCATGCAATTGACGGAATAAAATCCCCCACATTAAACAAACCAGCCATCGTCATCAGCTCCACCACCAGATCTTTAAACTCATTCGACTCTGTTCCCTTAGTCAAGAACACGCGTCGGCTCAGTATGACTTGGCCAATCATATTTGCCAGTGAATACGTTAGCATCTCCGGCAGTACCACGGGTTCACCTCTGTGGCTTGCATCGCACAATGTTCGCATCATATCTCCCAATTCGTTCGCCCTAATGTCAGCCCACTTCTCTAACGCTTTAGCTCCTAGCATGTGTTCGTTGCTGATCTTACGCAACAGCTTCCATTTTGGCCCATACTCGGAAAAGATCATGTCCTGAGCATTATAAGCTAAGTGGGTAGCACCTGCGTTTGATGGACGATTTAAGAAATTTAGGTCAAATGTTTTGAGGAAAGCTCTTGCTGAATTGGGAGTTGAGGCAACTGCCATGCTACAGGTTCCCATCTTTAGATACATAATGGAGCCATATTTTCTGGCCATATGAGCTAATGTGACATGCGGCATGCGTCCTAGAAGAGGAAGAGCACCGACTATAGGCCATCCTTTTGGACCTGGTGGAAGTCTTCGCTTAGGATTATTGATACACGACCACGAGCGAATGAAGAGGTGGATGATAAAGAAGATAAGAATTGGAATGGATAGTTCTCCTATAAGTTGTGATAAGTTAGCGTTCATTGTTAGTGATATCTTTAACTTTCACAAAAAATTAAAAGATGTTACAATTACAACATATTGAAAGAAACACAACTTATTTATACTTTTTATTGTTTTAAGTTACTTTTCGCTGCTTTAATAGTGATATCTTTAATACGACAGTTAATCGATTACTGTTACTCGTGGTAGTGGGGCATGAGGCCACCGTGTGCTAGCTAACCTTGTCACCACAACAATATATTGATCATGACCGTGGCAGCAGATTTGTTCAATTTTTTCTACAATAGATGCAGAATTAAAACAACTATCTCATTGTAATTATACCCCCAACATAAGTGACAAAAAATAGAAACTACATTTATTAAGTTAACTTTAATAATACTTTAATGAACAAAGAGATTGACATCAAAGCACGATAAGTACCAATGCGAAACTAAGTCTATAATGTGGTAATTAATGAGGTCATAACTCTAATTCTTCATAAAAAATTTTAAGACATTAAAAAGACTTGAAACAAAAGAATTAACATAAAATTTATATTCTAAAAAAAACTAGGAAAAAAGGGTTTAAATTCCTTTATTTTTGGAAACAAAGTGTTAGTGTTGGGTTTGCCTGACCTGTGTAGACCGGTTAGTTTATTCATTTTTGTTTGGTTGTTATGTTTTTTTTTTAACTTAAGTTTGGTAGACCCATATTTTTTATGTTGGGTATGATTGAGTGCCCCCATCCATTCCTTACTAATCAAGTATAAAAACATGAGCCATATTTTTTCTTTGGGTGGGGAATATAAGGTAGTTCAAAGTAGAATAAAACTTATAGTTTTGTAAGTTACAATTTGGGCAGAAATTCATTTGGGCAGAATTTTTTTTGGAAAATTTTATAAGTTAAAGTTTCTAACTTTATTTCATTTTATTCTCCCTTCCTCTCTCTCTCTCTCTCTCTCTCTCACCTCTACATATTAATTTTATATTATAATTTAGGTATTGATGTGTTTGTATTTAAATTGTAATATGTATGTATTATCATGATTTATTTTCCGTGCATTCTGTGTGTAGATTATATATAATCACAATATATTTTCAATGTGTGTGTGAAATCCCGAAAAAAAAAATGAAAAAATAAATAATATAATTTTGTTCTGAAAAAAAATGGGTAAAATAGTAATTTTGTAATAAAAAAAATAACCTGAAAATTTTAGAATATTGATGATAAAATGAATTTTGTTATTAATTCGTTTTGAAAAATATAGCTGTGGTAACAAATTTTCTCAAATTATGAGGAAGTCAGAATTTTGTTATTTTTTTAATTTATTTAAATAATTATTAGAATAAATAAATAAATTAAAAAAAATATTATAATAATAATTTTTTTAATAAAATAAAATAAAAATAAAAAAATGATGTGGATTCGGAAAACATAATGACAGAGAGAAAAATAAAAACATACTTCAGGAGAGAGAGAGAGAGAGAGTCACCGTGCAAAAGAAAAATATATAAAAGTTTTGTTGATTTTATTTTGAACGTAACAGATTATTCTGGTATCAGAATAGAATAGTCTAAGAACTAAAATTGCTCTAGACGATGAGATCTTTAGTTTAATATCAAAGTTATAAAGTTTCCGTGAAATTTTTCAAAAGGTAGCGGTTTTCTCCTATCAGAATTTCTTTCTATTTAAAGACCATAAATGATCATGTTTTATATTTTAATTCAAATTGTTAGAAATGTCATTGAAAATGGTTAATTGATAAAAAGTTTCTGTGTTTCATTTAGTAAAATTTAGTACAGGTGAATTAGGTTTGGATTGTTATAATTGTGTTTGAAACATGGTTAAATCGAAAATTACATAATTACATTTTATGCGCACATTCGATATACATGGATGAGTGCATTATACATCCACACACACAACACACACACACATAATGGTATATGAATTATATTTGAAGAACTCAAATTGGGACAACGTTGAGACTGAGTTGTGCGGTATTTTCTAGAGCATGACTAAAATAAATTTGTGAACTTGAATTGGGATAATGTCCAGGCTGAGTTATATGGTGTTTTTTGGAAAATATCAAAGGAAAAACATATTTTGTCAAAAAATATTCAATATGTTTTTTGGAGGAGGTCCATATTTCTAGAAGTAAATCTAAGAAAAACATATTCTGTTCGGAGAAATATTTAATATATTTTTCGAAGAAGGTCCATATTTTTTGGAATAATTTCAAAAAAAAAATATTTCTATAGATACAAGCACACACACACACACATATATATAATATGTCACACTTGGCTTTGGCATGTGTGATGGAGTCGATGAGACTCTGGAATATGGGCATATAAATTTTCATCTATAATTACATTCATGTAAATATTATACTTGAGTAGGTATTGATATATATGCATGAGGTTTTACGTGCACTTAGATAGGGAGAAGTCCTGTAAGAGTTTACCTCTACTGAATTTTGTTCACTCCGTTACGGGACCCCTTTCAGGTACAAGTCCAGGACAGAGGATCTTATCGACATGCGGGATCGCACATGTGAAGAAAAGCTAGTTGTAGCTTAAATAATATATTATGTGTTTTTAATTCAGCTGAGCAAATAAAAGAAAAAAAAATGTGTACGCTACATTTGAGAATAATTTTATTTTATTACACATTTTATTGTGTGATGGAATATAATGGGACTTCTTGGGGGGCTAGGGTGTCATAGCTTGGTATCAAAGATTAGGTATACGATTACCTATAACTCAGAAATTTGTATAAGTTTCATAAGGTGGTTGGAATATTTAGATATATAAATATCTAATATTCAGAAAAAAAAAGAACACTAGGGTAAATAAACATAACCTTTTTTGGTTCTAAAATTTAAAAAATATTTTAAAATGAAAAGTCTATTATTAGTTGACATGTGCACTAATAATAGGGAATGACTATGATTCTTATATTATTATTTGACTTATGTAGATGGCAAGTAGAGAACGAGGACATAGGGGACATCCAAAAAATGAGGATCAACTCTCAGTCATCTTTGACAAACATGTTTTCATATAAGTTATGGGTGTCGTAGTTGCCAGAGTTGCACAAACTAGTACAACTGGAGGTCAAGAATAATCAAGTAATCTCCAAAAGTTTAAGACACATCATCCTCCAACATTAATGGGGAAAGGGGACCTAATGTCAGTAGATCTTTTGTTACAATAAGTTGAGAAAGACTTAGACAAGATATTGCATATGACTTCTCCCATGGGAACTAAGGTGAAAATTAGTCAGATATGTCAAGATTGTAAGTTAGAAATCTCAGAGATTCTACTCATGGCAGACCTTAGAGTTATGGAAATGTCAGATTTTGATGTAATTCTTGGTATGGACTGGTTAATAGCATATCGAATCATTATTGATTATGATCATACAAGAATTATTATCCACATACTAGACAATATATGTGTTGTATTTCAGGGGGATAAGCATGATGCTTTACCCTAGACTATATATGATTTTAAATAGCATGGATAATTTATGGTTGGCTGGAATGTCTCACCCTAGAAGATGAGGGGACATTGAATATGAATCTTCCTCAGATAATTTGTGAATAGGAGAATATTTTTCCTGATGAATTACCATGATTACCCTCGCACATAAATGTGGATTTTTGTATTGAGTTATATCCCGGTACATCACCCATTTCTATGACTTCTCATAAGATGGCACTGATTGAATTACAAGAACTCAAGGTTCATATACAAGATTTGTTGGACATGGGTTTCATTAGACCTAGCATTTTGCCGTGGGGTGCTCTAGTTTTATTTACAAAGAAGAATGATAAAACTCTTCGACATTGCATTGATTATCGACAGTTGGATAGAGATACGATAAAGAATCAATATCTATTACCAAGGATTGATGATTTGTTTGACCAGTAAAAAAGGGGCACGTCTTTTTCAAAATAGATTTTCATACCAGACATCACCAATTGAGAGTTATGGAGGTGGACATCCCTAAGACAATATTTAGAACATGATATAGGCATTTTAAGTTTACAGTAATGCATTTTGGATTAACAAACACACTAGTAGTATTCATGGATCTCATGCATAGAATATTTTAGCCATATTTAGATAAATTTATTGTGATTTTTATGGATGCCATTTTGATCTTTCTCATTCTAAAATAAAGCATGAAGATCAATTAAATATTATTCTTTAAACTTCGAGAGAACATAAGTTGCATGCTAATTTTAGTAAAGTGACTTTTGGTTGATAGAAGTAAAATTTTTGGAACATATAGTATCAGCTACTGGTGTCTCAGTGGACCCTGAAAAAATCAGGGCAGTAATGAGTTGGGAGAGGCCAAAGTTAGTTTTTGAAATATGTAGTTATTTGGGATTGACTGGTATTATAGAAGATTTAATGAGAATTTTTTTTGGTTAGTTGCTCCAATGACTAGATTGACCAAGAAAGAAGTCAAATATGAGTGGACAGATTCATGTGAAAAGGTATTCCAGAAATTGAAAAGGAGACTTACTTTAGCTCTGATTCATGTGATGCCTCGAAAGATGAATTGGAATGTATTCTGATGCAATATGGGAGAGTTGTAGCTTATGGTTCAAGGTAGTTAAATAATCATAATTAGATTATCCCACACATGATATAGAGTTGGTTGCTATAGTCTCCTTTAAATTTATATAATTTATTTTCTTATTTGATAAGAATTTAAATTTAAGAATATTAAATGTATTTTAATTCATTTCCTTATTTGATTAGGATTTGAATTTAAAAATATTAAATATATATAATTCATTTTCTTATTTGATAAAATATTAATTTTAAGAATATTAAATATAATTAATTCATTTCCTTATTTGATAAGGATTTGAAACGTCTATAAAAACCAAAGCAGATTTATTTTTTATTAGAAACCCTAGCCTCCAAGAGAGATCCTAAGAGACCCCTTGCATCAAGTGTTGAGTACACAAGGTAAATCAAGAGTGTATTGTTTCAGATATGAATAGTTGGTGCCCACACACCTCAAGGAAGGAGGGCAAAATTGAAGACTATGGTACAAGGAGTTCTTTCAATCTGATAAGTTAACAAATCTCTTATAACAATAAAATGTATATATTTGATCTTCATCTTTTGATATTAATATGTGTTTGGATGCATTTCTGCTAAAATAAGAATTCATGAAAAATATTTTAAAAACTAATTACGTTGTATTTTTTTTTTGATTTCATTCCCTACAACTGGTATCAGATGGAGGTTATGATCCTCCGACCTGTGGGTTATTCATAGCAGTTCATGTAAATGCATATTAATATATTTGTTTTTATTGTGATTAAGAAAATTGTTTTATTGATTAATGCATGTGTAGGCATTCTTGCATATTTTAATGTGATTATATGTGTTTGTGTATGGTTGAATGAGGATCGTTAATTATATGGTGTTTTTGGGTTAGGTTTTCTTATTTCTCCTAGATCTTATGTAAGCCAATAATGGCATAGGATTTTTTTTTGTAATTTTTTTTCCTATTTTGGTGGATCGGAAATTACACGACGGACTTGGACATGAAGATCTTTGGGAATTATGTAATTGCAAGAAGACTATTATGTAATTCCATTATTTTTCAAAAGTTGTAATTATTAGAAATATCCAAAAACACCCAGCCCATTCTTTTATTTATTTACTTTATATTATCAAATGTATGAGATGCAATTTGTATAACATGCCCAAGCATATAACATGTCATACATGAATGCCCACCATATTGTGTCATGCATAACATCCTTTAGAAACATGTTCTAATAGGAATATTTGTTTATTTGCTGTTGAATAATAAATTAAATAATGAATATTGTTTAATAGTTAAACTTGGTAATTTCTAATTTAATTTAATTGGGCTTGTGTGATTAATGGTTAGGCCCTTTAACCTAGATTATTCGATTTTAAATATAATAATGAATAATAAATAAACAACGAGCCCAAATATGTTTGGACTTAAAGTTAGTTAATTAAGTCCTATGCACTATAAAGCTAGGTTTACCTAAACTTGTAAGATCCAATTAGATTGGATTAGTTTTAACTAGAAAACCTAGGTCCAATTAGATTGAGCTTTATATGCCTATTTAATTTAATAAAATTCATATAACCTTGTAATAAATTATATGCCTATTTAATTGCATGTCTCCACTTTCCCATCCACACCTCTCTTTTTCTTATAGATCCATTTGCACCCAATGGGCCTAACTAATTCAGGTAGATCTACAAGTTCCCAGATTGAATTGGAATACATAAATTCCATTTCTTGTTCCATGGCTATTAGCCATTTGTCCTTATCAGGAACATCAATCGCATGCTTGTATGATACTAGATCATTATCACTAGTATCAGTTACAACAACATTTGCTTCACTGGTCCTTTTGTAGCGAATTGGTTGTTTAGAAATCCTCTCACTACATCGAGGTGTAATGACTTCATGTATTGGATATGTAGTCTCTTTGTTATGTTCCTCAGTAATGGTTACTGGTCGTGGAATGATCTGATCAGATTGTAATTCCTCTAGTACAACCCTACTTCGAGGTTTGAAGTTTGTCATGTAGTCATTTTCAAGAAAGGAAGTACACTACAATAAATTGGGGGTTTCACCCACACAAATTTACCCACACATATTATGTGTTGGTATTTTTTATTTTTAGCCACACATATTTATAAAATATGTGTGGATAAATTAAGTGTCAGCCACTAAGTATAATAGGTAAAATTATGTGTGGGTAATTGATTTTCCCACACATAATGATGGCTCTAAAATTTTCCTCTATTTTTTTAGATAAATGTTCCCACCATTATTTTGATGAGGTGGTGCTTATGTGGCATTAATTTTTTTAGCCACACATAAATATGTGTGGGTAACTAAATTTTCACCCACATATATTTTGGCCAAAGCCTGAAATTTTGGGCTAAAAATTTAATGGCAAAATTTTTCACCCACTTTTTCAAACTTTAAATTCCTCCACTTTATTTATTTATTTATTTTTTTACTTCCATACCAAATTATCCTTACAATTAACTTTTGGGCTTTATTCAAAAAGTCACCTACAATATCAAATCCGTATATACCCACCAATAATAATTATAATTTTTTTTTGTCTAATCTGAACATATGTCTACCTAGTTGAAAGCTATTATTTGTTTGTTAAAAATATAAAATATTTGTTTATCTTATTGTTAACGTTCTTAAAAATATTTTAATTTTTAATGTTATATTTTTAATTATTTTGCATGATTAGATAATTATTTTATAAAAATAATACAAAATAAAAAAACTAAAATTTAGAAAATATATTTTAGCAATTGTAATTTTAAAAATTAATCTTAAATTCATGTTGATCAATAACAGTTTTGAAAACTAATATTAAAAAACATTCACTAACTCATATTTTTCTTAAATTCATATTTATCAATAACAGTTTCGGGTCAATAGCCGTTGATCTAATCCCAGCCGAACTTATGTCATATTTAATATGAATTAATTATTTGAATTTTGAGTGCAGGAAGACTTGACTAATTTCAGCTTAATCATCAAGTTCACTCAAAAATTTATTTTATCATTTTTTTAAAATTAAATATTGATGTTTTTAGCAAATTTGGGGACTGACTATATTAAAGTTTTATTGGAAGATCCAGGTTGGAATTCTAAGTACATAATATGTAATAAGAAAAATAAAATAGAAATAAGAAAAAGCAAACATTAGGAAAAAGACAAAAAGCTGGGTTCTTCTTTTGAAAACATTTTAATAAATTTAATCCGCTTCTCAGATATTTTTTATGTATAAATATATAAATAACTAAAAATCAAAATAATACTTAGGTTATTAACTTAATAAATCGATATAAAACCTACAAATTTGATAATATAGTGACTATAATATTTACGATTCATTTTCAACGTACTAATGACTATAATTTGATATATTTGATATATCGAATATGTTAGCCTATCCGAATCGCCCCACATAAATCAATATCACATCGTAACAAACCAACGACAAACATAAAATGACACTAAAAAGACAACAATACAATAAGCAAGATAAAACATAAATATTAGTAGAAAAATTACTTTATTAAATAAAAAAATAAAAGTAAAAAATGTAAAGGAGTGCAAAAAATGATCAAATATTCATTTCTTAGAGGAAAAGAGGTTAAAAAAAAGGACAAAATGAGAGAAAATAAGGGAAGGGACTATTAGGATTTCACAACATATATTGATTCATATTATTTTAAGAAATATAAATTTATTATCATCGTAAAAATATCTAAAATTATATTCTAATAAAAAACGTTACTAATTATATTATTGGACAATTTACTACTTTAAAATTAATATATATTAAAAAATCTCATGAAGTTTACTATATTTAGAATATCAAGAAGTGAAACAAAAACTCTTTTTTTTTTTAAAAAAAGAAGAAGTGAAACAAAAATAAAAAATGTGAATGAATTCCGGAGGAGGAGGGAGGGTGAGAAGCTTCAAGTATTTTTAGCACGTTTATTAAGTTATTCTTTTTAGTTCTCTCTCTCTCTCTCTCTTTCTTATAGCTTCACTCACACACACACACTCTCTATTTTTCTTTCGTCCTTCGTCTTCAAGGTATCTCAAAAAACCCTAGATACCATTTCTTCAAGAATTTTGTTGCTTTCAAACGCATTTGGGCTCAGATTTGGCAGATCTCTCTCTCGCTTTGCGGGGTCGGTTCAGGTGAATCTTTTGGCTCGGAGTCAACTCGAGGGTTTTGTACTTTTCTTTCTGATTTGCATATAATCTTGGTCTTTTTGGGGTTTGGTTGTTGTTTTTTTTCCATTTTTCCCCGGTGGGTTTTTGCGGTTTTGTTTTGGGGATTTTGATGTTTGTTTCTTGGTTTTACTTTCTTTTTGATTGCCGATGAAATCGAGGGGAGGGAAAGAAAGGGGAATGATGTTTGGGATTATTGTAATGGTTGATTTATTGATTTATTCGTTGTTTGGTGGTGCAGGTTCGGCCACTGTGTATAAGTTTGGTACAAAACATTAGGGAGGAAGTGAGATTGATCCGAGGTACTCAGGCGGACAATCCCAATTGCCTCTACTCTTTTTCGATTCTCCTTTAAAATCAAATTTCTCAGGCCTTTCTTGAACCTGTAAATCCAAGTTTTGGATCTCTAGAGTTGTTTTTGAAGTAAATACAGGTGAGGTTTTTCTGGGGTTTAGTTGATTTTTATGTTTGTTTCGATCTGATCTTGATTTTCCATGCTTTGAGCACAATGGAATGATGATCATTTCCATGATTTATAATGGATTGTTTGACCCATCTTGATTGGATTGTGATTGGTTCGCTTTTAAGGGTTTCCTTTGCTCTTGACTTAGAGATACAAAAAACCAGAACACACCGAGTTCCATATCTGTATATTTCTTGAACATGTTCCAGAGAGATAGTGGAGAAGGCTGAAGATTCAGATTATTTAAGCCCCCCCAGTGAAGGTTATTTGATTTTTTATTTTATGATTTTGAGTGGATTACCTGAGCTTTATTTTGATTCAGTCTTTTTGTTTTTATTTATTTATTTATTCAAATTTGTTAGCCTAATTGGAAATTTTCATTTAGAAAAACAAGTAGTACACATATTCTGGTATAGAATCAGTTAATTAGATTTACTAGAAATTCGTTTCTCGGAGGGGGGATGGTTGGGAAGCATCCCCTGAAACAACATCTTGATTAGCTTACTGGCTTCTCCTAATTTTTTGACACTGGACTTCCAAGGTCATCCTGGAAAACTAAATCCAAAATAATCCTTAACAACTACAATTTAACCTAAACGTCAAGGAATTAAAGATGATTTGTTCAATCACTTTCTCATTATTTGCTAAACAAAACTTCAAAATAACATTGACTTGTCTTCTGCAGTAGAAACTTATGCTGCTGTTCAAAAGAATTGTGTAGTTCAGGAGAGTCCATAAGCTGTTGAAAGTTTAGGTCAGTCTTCTCTCTAATTTTTGGTTTGTTTTATTTTTGAAAAATTTGAAGTTTGCTGTGATCATTCAATACATTGTTGATTGGATTGCATTGGTGTTGTATTGGGATTATTGGTTTTCCGGGCGCTAAATTCAGGACTTCGGCAGTTTTGTGTTTATTTGAAATGAAATTATTGATTGGAATCGAAGTTGTGGAAAATTGTTATGAATTTGTGATGCTAAGTGCTTGAGTTTTCTTTATGCTTTTTGGTCCATATTAGGAATGATGAAATACTTGCACAGTTTAGCTATAGCCATAATAACTGGTTGACCTTAAAACGACCCTTGCCAACTGAAAAAGATAGCTGAAATCATAGGTTGGTATATTTTTTTGGTGCATGAACGTGGGCCTGAGAGGCAAATAAGTGGGCTTGGCCTTCAATGGACTTGCATTAGGGGGCCTACCCTTACAACATGGGCCCATGCTTGTCTCGTATGGGCTGGTCAGTGGGGAATCTATAAAAAGGTCCATGAATAAAGTTTGGGTTAAAAAATTGAGAGGCTTTTTTGGTTTGTTTGATTCCTATTTTTTAAAATTCTTCTTGTGATTTTAAAAACATTAAAAATATAATTTATGTGGTCATTGTTATTTTAATTTAGTGTTGTTTTGTATTTTTTTTTATTTTCATAAAAGAAAAAAGAGGAACCACCTTATTATTTGAAAACAAAAAACAGTTTTAGAAACTGTAACTAAACAGTCCCTTTGTTTCTTCTATTTTCAAGAACAATTTTTCTTTCTAAAAAAATTGGTAGAACATCAAATTTTTGTTTGGTTTCATTTTTTTTTATTTGATAAACACCAAAACCCATATTTTTCAAAGACCAAGAAAATAAAGTTATTTGTGTTTTCAAAAGCAGAGCAGAGTAGAGCGGGCCTTATTTTCCCAAAAGGGCGACGAAGGGAATATACACAATAACTAAACTGACTTCACCTTCCACGTGGGACCATGTTTTCATTTTCATTTTCTTTATGGTAAAATTTCATGATTGAGCTGTGGAAAGAAATCGTATGTTTTTATTTTTTACAGCTATCCCATGAAATTTAATCCCAAAAATTTAATAAAGTCATAGCCTAATCTCGGTATTTGACATGACTGAACATATATTGAACAATAGAACAACAAGGTCTGAGTTTTGAAATAAACATATATTGACCTGAATGAACTTGGTATTTGTCTGAGTTTTGAGTTTGATCCAGCGACATATTGGAACATAGTATTTTTGAGACTGTAAATTGTGAAAGATAGCCTTGGCAGAAATTCTAGTTTCACTATATGCTGCATGAACATAAAGAATGTTGGATTTATTGTTTCAATTTTTGTAGATCTTAAAAATGTCGATATTTATTTAAGGATATTTATTAAATATTTAGACTTGTTTCTTCTACGTTAATAAATATTTAGGATATTTATTAAGGATTCAATTTTTTTTTGTGGAGGTTAAGAGATTTATAGTGTTATGATATGGCTCGTGAATGGATGAAGGATCAAAATCGAGTATCTGCTCAATATATGGAGGGGGTAGATGAATTTATTACTGTAGCAAAACGAAGTCTTAATTCGGATGGGTTAACTTTATGCCCATGCATTAATTGTGTAAATCGAAAGATGCGAAGTATAGATGTGATAAGGGCACATTTAATTAGAGTTGGAATTGATGATTCGTACACTCGATGGGTTAATCATGGTGAGGATGAAATTGAGGATTATGAGGAGGATGATTATCAAATGGAAGAGGTTAGGAATGAGCATGATGACTTAGGAGCTGGATTGTATGATGCGACTGGTATAAACTTTGTTAATATTGAATCAACAAGTGAGTTCATTGGAGATGAACGACCTGCAACAGAACAAGCTCGTTATGAGAGTTTGTATAAAGCTCATAATAATCCTTTGTATAAAGAAGGTAAAAGTTTTACAGCATTAACATTTATTGTGAAGTTGATGAACATAAAAGTGATGAATAAGTGGAGTGATAACTCATTTGACATGTTATTAAAGTTGCTCCATGATATGCTACCTGAAGGTAATAATTGCCCAGAGAGCAACTATGATGCAAGGAGGTTGCTTTGTGATGTCGGTTTGGGTTATGAGAATATTGATGTATGTCAATATGATTGCGCTCTTTTTTATGGTGAATATGCTACTGCCACAATATGTCCTATTTGCAAGTCTAAGCGTTATGTTCGCAACAAAATCCCACACAAAAGGCTATGATACTTTCCTATGATATGCGTTGGCATAAAGAAAAACGGGTTGTCTGAAGCGGTTGTACCGATTACGACACACAGCTAAGGATATGCGTTGGCATAAAGAAAAACGGGTTGAAGAGTTTGGGGTATTGCGTCTTCCTGCAGATGGGAAGGCATGGAAGCACTTTGTTGAATTGTATCCTGACTTTGCTGTTGATTCAAGAAATGTACGGATGGGGTTGGCTTCTGATGGATTCAATCCATTTAGTAATATGACAACTACACATAGTATGTGGCCTGTCATTCTAATGCCTTATAACATGGCACCCTGGCATTCAATGCATAAGAGCAACTATTTGTTGACCTTGTTGATTCCAGGGCCAAAGTCTCCTGGTAAGGATTTTGATGTCTTCTTAAGGCCACTTATGGATGAGCTAAAAATGTTGTGGAGTAATGGAGTTGAGGCATTTGATGAGTACTCTCAATCAAATTTTACTCTTCGTGCAGCAGTTTTGTGGACAATTAGTGATTTTCCTGCTTATGCTTATTTGTCTTGATGGAGTACCATGGGTAAGTTGGCATGTCCAGTATGCCTTGAGGATACACCATATAAACGACTTCGAGATAAACAATGTTATACGGGTCATCGTTGTTTTTTGCATAAAAAACATCCATGGCGAAGGAATACAGAGTATGATGGAACACATGAAAATAGGGATCCACCTCGCCAATTTTCTGGGGATGATATTCTTTTGCAATTAGAGGGAATTCCTATAAAAAAGCCTAGTAAAGCACCTAATAATGTTGATAGAAAACGTAAACGTAGTCTCGATGAGCTGAATTGGTCTAAGAAGAGTATCTTTTTTGAGCTACCATATTGGTCAAAGTTATTGCTACGCCATAACCTTGATGTCATGCATATAGAAAAAAATGTTTGCGACAACATTATTGGGACCTTGTTGGATGATCCTTTGAAGGCAAAAGATACAGCGAAGGCAAGGTTAGACTTGAAAGATCTTAAGATTAGAGAAGATTTATGGTTGAAGGAGCACAAAGGTAAATATGTAAAGCCTCATGCTAATTACACGTTGACTAAAGAAGAATGTGTAGGCTTTTGTGATTTTATCAAGTCTATTCGATTACCAGATGGGTATGCCTCAAACATTAGTCGATGTGTTACTGACTCTAATAAACTTGGAGGAATGAAAACACATGATTGTCATGTGTTGCTTCAGAAGATACTACCAGTTGCTATTCTTCCATATTTGGAAAAGAGAATACGTGGTACATTGATTGAATTTTGCCAATTTTTTCAAAAGCTATGTGCCAAAACTCTTTATGTGGACGAGCTTAAGAAAATGAGGTCAGGGATTGTTACTATATTATGCAAGCTTGAGAAGATATTTCCTCCATCATTCTTTACAATTATGGTTCACCTATGTGTTCATTTGCCTGATCAAGCATTATTAGGTGGACCAGTATGCCAAAGATGGATGTTTGGTGTGGAACATCACATGGTTACATACAAGAATTATGTTCGTAACTTTGCACGCCCTGACGGTTCAATAGCTGAGGCGTATGTTGTTGATGAGGCTGTTACTTTTTTTATCAAGATACATACATAATATTGAGACAAGATTCACAAATTTAGAGCGCAATTGGGATGTACCTACCATAAAGTATAAGTTAGATATATTCAATAATAAAATTCGTACAATGGGGACACCTTTGTTTTCAAAGCTTGGGGCAAACAATCAAGTGGTGCAATGGTACATTCTAAACAACTGTGGAGAAGAACTCAATCATTATTTCACGTGAGTTTTTATATTTAACCAACTACTTTTAATGCATAATTCGGATTAATGTTTCTATAAGTGCTCATATCATATTTATTGTAGTGAGCATAAAGAAATATTACGTTCAAGAAATGTACGAGAAGAAGATCTCGATGCAGTACTGAAAGAGGAATTTGCTTCTTGGTTTAAGGCTAAGGTAAACATGTCAAATATTCACTCTTTTCAATAGATAAAATAATATAATTTCTAATAAAATATTTTCACAGATGGCTATGCTTAAGATTAATGGTGACCCTGAAGCAACTGATGATTTATACTCATTGTCACAATATGCGGATGATCGCTACACATCATGGCATAGTTGCATTATGAATGGTGTTCAATTTCATTGCAAAATTCGTGATGATAAGTTCAAGACACAATATAGTGGCATTTGTACGGGGGCTGATGAGGAGAGCGGCAACCTCATATATTATGGCGTCTTAGTTGAAATTATAGAATTGGATTTTATCCTTCAGCGTAAGGTGTTCATGTTTAGATGTAAGTGGTATAATACTAACCCTCGAGGTAAAAGAATAGTGGTCGAGCATAATTTGACATCACTTGACACTAATTCTGAATGGTATGCTGAAGATCCATTTATTTTAGCTAATCAAGCTCAACAAGTGTTTTACCTAAGAGATCAAAGTCGACAACATAATTGGATGGTTGTACAAAAGGTTAACCATCGAAATATATATGATGTACTCGGGCGTGATAATGATGATGATGATGATGAGAGTAGTGATGATGAATATGTTAGTAATGAGATTTTTCAAGAAGAAGAATCTAGTGAGTTACCACCATTTCAACCAACAGAGGAGGTAGTTGAAACATTTATGTTGGTTCGACGAGATGTTGAACCGATAACTTTACCTAACGAATTGGTGATTTAGCTACGCATTGATCAAGACTTTATCAATAACCAAGATGAGTACATAGGCGAGGATGTTGATTATGATGATGATGGAAGATTGTTTTTTGATGATGAACTAATGAATGAAGACGTGAGCGATTATGATTCAGATGATGACAATGATCTTGATGATGATGATGATTCATGATTTCATGTAATTACTTTTTTATAATTAACACTATACATGTGATTTTAATTAACTTTGGTGCATTTGAGATGAATTTGTTATAATAATAATAATAATACATTACAGCTTTTTCTGTGCATGGCTCCGATTGGACGGAGGGGAGGACGGAGGGGAGGACGGATTAGAGGACGGGCATCTAGTGATTTACATGATGGTATTAACATTTATAATTTATTATTTCAATCTTTCTAATATTTAGTTTGATAATTATAATTGATTTTTTTCACTATAGATTCTACACATGAGCCCATAACACGTGCACCTACATCCGTGGTTACACCTGTTCAACCTGTATCTGCACCATTAAACACATCTTCTACTTCAATTGGTATGATATTATTTCTTTCTTACTTTTCATATTTGCATATGTTATAAATTAATTACTTTTTGTCTATTTATTTGTTAGAATCTACTGATGCCCCTCCTACACATCCACATGCATCGGTAAACACTTCTAATTTGAATGTTCGAGGAGTCACTTGTGGGCGAGGTACTCGGGTCGCTAAAAAGGCTGCTAAAGCTAGATTAACTGTGGCTTTTGATTTTGCACTCAACCAAGCTATTTGTGATAATGCTGAGAGATTCAACAATGAGATTGGGTATATTGTTCGCAACCATTGTAGCTTTGCATACAAGGAGTGGAGGCTTGTGCCACCAAATGCTAGGGTGCCTCTTCGTGATCGCCTCCTTGTAAGTAATTTTATTTTATCTCATTTTTAGTTTTATTTTTTACATTAATTTTGATGATATCATTTTGGTTTTGTAGAGTACATTTGATATTGATGTCACTGATGCAAGAGTGATAAAGGTCATTGATGGGCAAATGCAACGAGCATGGAGAGGCCACAAATATAAACTACATAATCATTTCAAAGTGGTTGGAGGAGAGCAAGATCTAATTAAGGCCAAGAATAAGTGCCTAGATGAAGTGAGCCAAGAGAATTGGAATTTCCTTTGTGATCATTGGTCTGATCCCACTTATAAGGTAATCATTTAGACATTTTTTTTTTGGTTTCAAGTACATGTATATTACTAATTGAGTTTGATTTTTTAGGATCTAGCACAAAAGAATGCAGATAGTCATGGAAAAAGGAAGTGGGATTCTAGAAATGGCTCAAAGTCTACTGCACGTCATCACGTCAGTCGTGGGATTGATTTGGATGCTCCAGTAGGTCACATTGAGACTTGACATCTTCGACATTGGCACTCAGAGCGTGGGTGGACATCTTCTGATTTAGAGGCTATATATGTATGTAATATTTGTGTCAATGTTTTTATAATATTTAATATTAATATCTTAAAATGATTATATTTTGATTTGCTTTATTTGTAGGAAGAGATGCTGCAACTTAGGCAAGATAATCCTCCAGAGAAGATGACTGATAAAGACATTTTAGAAAAAGTCCTTGGTCGTCATTCTGTTCGTCTATTTGGTTGGGGCAGATCTCCTAGTAATTCTCAAATGACAAGCACTAGTGAGGATCCACGACATCTTTCTTATGATGAGTTGATGGAGCAAGTGAACAAGTACAAGTCTGAAGTTTATGAGCTTCGTGGTAATGTAAACTTGATGTTAGAGGCATTGATTGCCAAAAACATCATGCCACCTCTGCCCTCACGTCCACCTATATCTGATCATAATTCTGGACATGCAGATAGATTTCTCCAATCAAGCTCAGAGTTTGTGGATGAGACTCATTAGATTTCTATCTTATATTTCTATGTTATTTGTATTGATTTAGGCATTTCGACCTATTTAGCTTGTTTTAGAACTTCCATGACTTTGTTTTAGTTTATTTAGAATTTCTATAACTTTGTTTGTTCTAATTTACATTTGGATTTTATGATTTCTATTTAAATGTCAATTTATAATATTTAAATTATATTTTATAAATAGTAAAAAAAAATTATCATCCACACAGAAATTTATTTACCCACTTATTATATATTCAGCCAAATATATTAATTAAATAATATTTTAATTAAATTTTTAAAAATTAATTACCCACACATAATAATACTTTTACCCACACATATATTTACATTATGTGATCGCCACATCACCAATTTCATGCCATGTCATCTTTGCCATGTCATCGCTACATCATTACCATGTCATCGCCACATCATTGCCATGTCATTGCCACATCACCAATTTCATGCCATGTGGACAAACATGTCCACACATAATTTTCTTTTATCCACATATATATGTGTGGGTGAAACTAGAGGTTTCATCCACACATATTATTATGTGTGGGAAAAAATTTTTTTCTACAACACTTTACCCACACATTGCTACATTTTTTTTATGTGTGGGTAACAATTATAACCCACATGTAATAAAGCTTCACCCACACATAGTATGTGTGGGTGAAACCCCCAATTTCTTGTAGTGCGTATTTGTTGATATAAATACTTTCTTATCTTGAGGACTGTAAAACAAACCTCCCTTCGTGCTTGTGGGGTAACCAACAAACAGACTTGCTTATGTTCATGGTTCTATCTTCCCAGTCTTTGCTTTCAGCGCATGTGTTGCACACCCCCATATACGGATATGACGTAAACTGGGTTTACGACCACTCCATAACTCTAAGGGTGTGTGTTGGATAAACTTAGAGGAAACTACATTCAAAATACAGACTGTAGTTTACAGTGCATATCCCCAGAATGATAATGGCAATAAAGAGTAGCTCATCATAGACCTAACCATGTCAAGCATTGTTTGATTTCTTCTTTCTGCTATGCCGTTATGTTGTGATGTTCCAGGTGATGTGAGCTGGAATACAATGCCATGCTCTATTAGGTGATTTTTGAACTCCGTATCAAGGTATTCACCTCCTCGATCCGATTGAAGGAACAATAAGGACTTACCTAGCTATCTTTCAACTTCTGCAATGAATTCTTTATACTTTCCAAAAGTTTCAGACTTTCTTTGTATTAGGTAAACATACTCATACCTAGAATAGTCGTTAATGAAAGTGACGAAGTATTCATAACCACCCCTAGCTTGGACATTCAGAGGTCGGCAGACATCTAAATGTGCAAGTTCAAGTGGTTCCTTTGCCCTAAAGCACCTTACTGAGAAAGATCTCTTAGTCATTTTGCCTTCTAGACAAGATTCACTGACTGGAAGATTTCCAACTTTTAGCACTTTTAAAGGACCATCATTTACCAGTATATTAATCATATCTAGGCTTATATGTCCTAACCTTAGGTGCCAAAGGTATGTGTCATCATTATCAAGAATCTTTTGCTTCTTAGACTTAGGATGTTCTACTCTAAATAGTTCAATGTTAAGGAGTATTCGTTTGTTTGGCCTTTTAATGTAAAGTCCATTTTCATTATTTGCACGAAAAATGCTTAAACCATTTCGGAAAATAATAATTTGATTATTATTAAATGAAATAGTAAACAATTGTTCATACAATTTAGGAACTAAAATCAAATTTCTACTTAATCTAGGAATGCAATAAACATTGTTCAAAATGAGAAATTTATTTCCTAATTATAAATGAACAACTCCCACTGTAATTGCCAACACGTCAACCCCATTTTCGACTACCATCGAGTACTCACCTTGAGCAAGTTCCCTGGAAGAACTAAGTATCTTCAAAGAAGAACAAATATGGTTAGTGGACCCTGAATCAATTATCCAGGATTGACTATCAATTTCAACTAAATTGGCTTCTAAAACCAATAAATCAAATTTACCTTTTTTTCTCCTTTAGTTCGGAGAGATACTTGTTACAGTTTCACTTTCAGTGTCCTTATACTCCACAGTGGAAACATTTTCCTTTGGGTTTCTTACCCCTGGAGCCATTCTTCTTATAGCTTGCTTTGAGAGCATTCTGCTTCTTGTTCAGTCTTCCTGCAGAGGCACCCTTTGTGTTCTTCCTCTTCTTCTTATCTTTAGAAGAGTATGAGGCCTTGGCTTTAGCAACATTTGCTTCAGCCTTTTGAGACCTTGTGTTCGAGATAGCCTTGAAGGTTTGCACTTCATTCAGTAGCTAGGTTACATTGTAGTCCAACTTGTTCATAACATAGTTGCTGGTGAATTGAAGGAAATCAGGAATGAGTGAATCCAATCTTATACTCACTTGGGTGCACTCATCTATTATGGCCCCGTGCAGCTCTGCCTCATCTATAAAATTAGCCATGTTCAGAATATGGTCACGAACATGAGTACATGTGCTTATCTTCGCGTTCATGTACTTTCTAGTAGCTTCATGACGTGACTGTTCGGATTGTTTCCCGAGCATGTTTTGGAGGGAATCCATAATCTTAATGGTAGTTTCCATCCTCTCATATTTTAGCCTAAGCACATCTGACATACTGGCTAGCATATAAGCTCAGGCTTTGTTATTGGCTTGAATCCAACGTTCATATGGTTCTTGTACACTACGAGTGACATTGGATGCAAGTTCTGTAGGACATTCCTCAGTGAGAACAAATCTATTGTTCTCGCATACCATCATGATATTAACATTACTTTTCCACTTGATAAAATTATCACCATTTAAGGATTCATTTGCAAGTAAAGTAATTATGGGGTTTGAGGCAAATATGGTTGCTGAAATTAAATAAATAAAAATATTTATTACATGTAGCAGAAGAAACATCAAATATATTTTGGAATAGTAAACGTGATGCATAAATACATTTAAAACACAAAACTAATCCAAGGTAAGTTAACCTAGAATTAATATGCCACCGTAGGGTAGGTCATACTAATTATAAATCAAATTTGAGACTCTCAAATTAATAAATGTGACTCAAAACATCTCATATTTTCTCTTATTTATTAATTACCTTTGTTTCGATCAAGATACAATTAACCATTTAATTGTATCTTCTTAAGTGTGACCCATCGTTTCAGGGATTAACAACTTAACCCAAGATTGTCGCCATAGGGTAGGTCAATCTTGGAATACATCATCCAAACCCTATCGCAAAGGAAGTGCAGCGATGATATTAGCCCAGGTGGACACCCTCCGTAGGGAGGACGTAATCAAAGTGTCACTAGGCGCTACCTAAAACCTCACGGTGTTGGACTAACGATGGAGACCGTAGGGCACTTTGTTACATGCTCTTCTCCCACTCAATGTGTAAAACATCATATGTTTTATAATCCTAGCAAATTTACTGTAAATGTAATTTGTTTTTGATAATCTATTTGTATAACCAAATGTTTTTGTTTTAATACTTTCATGTAAGTACAAGAAAGGAAATATTAAGAGGTAGGGGATGCAGTAGTAGCATAATAACGGAGGTCCCGCTAACCGATCAACGGGCCGAAATTTTTGGAGCAGAGTCTGACCTGTCCCATGATCCGACCCGCTCTGGTTAAATGAACAGAGAAGGTTTTTATTATAAATTATTTTGTAATTTTAATTTTGGGTTGCTATTTTTGGACTCGGGGAAATGTTCATCATCTTCATCTCTCTCTCTTTGTGTGATTTATCGTGACTGCTTTGCGCTGTATATTGTAAGACAATTTTTATTGGTTTAATCTGTAACGTATAAGCATTTTCTGGCGGATGTAGCTAGTCGTACTGAGCGACTAGCAAACCACGTTATTTCTGATATTTTATTTCTCATTTTTTATTATGCCATGGTTGGATTGCTGGATTGGATATATATTACTTGTTTTTCTATTGTTCTTGTTGTCTTTTATATCTTAATATCACCACTGTGGAAGCGCAATTGCCCAACAAAATTGTTATATCTTATACAATTTATTACTAGGTTATATGAATTTTATTAAATTAAATAGGCATATAAAGTTCAATCTAATTAGACCTAGGGTTTTTAGGTAAAACTAAACCAATCTAATTGGACTTAGGTTTTTTAGTTAAAACTAATCCAATCTAATTGGAGCTTACAAGTTTAGGTAAACCTAACTCTATAGTGCATAGGACCTAATTAACTAACTTTAAGTCCAAACATATCTGGGCTCATTGTTTATTTATTATTCATTATTATATTTAAAATCGAATAATCTAGGTTAAAGGGCCTAACCATTAATCACACAAGCCCAATTAAATTAAATTGGAAATTACCAAGTTTAACTATTAAACTATATCCATTATTTAATTTATTATTCAGCATCAAATAAACAAATATTCCTATTAGAACATGTTTCTAAAGGATGTTATGCAAGATGCAATATGGTGGGCATTCATGTA
Organism: Sapria himalayana; assembly: GCA_029783825.1. NCBI lineage: Eukaryota > Viridiplantae > Streptophyta > Magnoliopsida > Malpighiales > Rafflesiaceae > Sapria > Sapria himalayana. The sequence continues at coordinate 11,542,078 of JAREIK010000385.1, forward strand.
TGACATGTTATATGCCTGGGCATGTTATACAAATTGCATCTCATACATTTGATAACATAAAGTAAAATAAAAGAACGGGCCGGGTGTTTTTGGGTATTTCTAATAATTATAACTTTTGAAAAATAATTGAATTACATAATAGGCTTCTTGCAATTACATAATTCCCAAAGATTTTCATGTCCAAGTCCGTCGTGTAATTTATGGTCCACCAAAACAGGAAAAAAAATTACAAAAAAAATCCTATGCCATTCCTGTCTACATAAGATCTAGGAGAAATAAGAAAACCTAACCCAAAAATATCATATAATTAACGATCCTCATTCAACCATACACAAACACAAATAATCACATTAAAATATGCAAGAATGTCTACTCATGCATGAATCAAGAAACCAATTTTCTTAATCACAATAAAAACAAATATATTAATATGCATTTACATGAACTGCTATGAATAATCCACAGGTCGAAGGATCGTAACCTCCCTCTGATACTAGTTGTAGGGAATGAAATCAAAAAATAAACGCAACGGAATTAGTTTTTAAAATATTTTTTCATAAATTCTTATTTTAGCAGGTATCCATGCAAACACTTATTAATATCAAAAGATGAAGATCAGATCTATACATTTTATTATTATAAGAGATTTGTTGACTTGTCAAGTTGAAAGAACTCTCTGTACCATAATCTTCAATTTGCCCTCCTTCCTTGAGGTGTGTGGGCACCAACTATTCAAATCTGGAACAATACACTCTTGATTTACCTTGTGTACTCAACACTTGATGCAAGGGGTCTCTTAGGAGAATAATCTCTCTTGGAGGCTAGGGGTTCTAATAAGAAAACAAATTTGCTTTGTTTTTTATAGACGTTTCAAATCCTTATCAAATAAGGAAATGAATTAATTATATTTAATATTCTTAAAATCACTTTCTTATCAAATAAGAAAATGAATTATATATATTTAATATTTTTTAATTTAAATCCTTATCAAATAAGGAAATAAATTAAAATACATTTAATATTCTTAAATTCAAATTTTTATCAAATAAGAAAATAAATTATATATATTTAATATTCTTTAATTCAAATCTTTATCAAATAAGGAAATAAATTAATAATATTAAATATTCTTAAATCCAAATTCTTATCAAATAAGAAAATGAATTATATACATTTAATATTCTTTAATACAAATCCTTATCAAATAAGGAAATGAATTAATAATATTAAATATTCTTAAATTCAAATTATTATCCAATAAGAAAATGAATTATATTCATTTAATATTCATTAATTCAAATCCTTATCAAATAAGGAAATGAATTAATAATATTTAAATTCAAATTCTTATCAAATAACAAAATGAATTAATGATATTTAATATAATTACTCTTTGCAGATTATTTCCTTATTTAATGAAAAAAAGAATAAAATTCAAATTCAAATAATAACTGATTGTTATTCTCATCATTTTATATTGCTAAAGAGAGTATAATTTATTTTAAATCATGAATCGTTCATTGTAGTAATAAAGGAGGTGGAAGTGGGACCATGGACCGGTAATTTCAAGCTCCAATAAATTCAATAATTAATTAAACTCTTTAATCAATTATTTTAATTTATTAATTTCAGAGTTATTCCACTAAAAACATGAAATTGAACACTTGTCCTTACAGTATTGATTTACTCATAAATTTAGAGTGTCCATTGATTTAATCATCACATGCAGTTCTATCCTCTAAGAAATGGTTGATACTTAGAGTCAGGTGAAATTACTGTTTGCTCCTCTAATTATATCTTGATCCTCAAGTTCCATTAATCCACTAGTGAATAGTTAATTTATAATTCTGTTATAAATTAGAGCGCTCAAACTGTTCAATTTCAGAATCAATACTTAAGGGAACCAACTGTCCGACTTTCATAGGAAGTATTTGATTCCATATCCATAGTTTATATTCCCAGCTGCATACATCAATGGGCCTCCAATACACAAGTATTGTGCTCATTTCATATTGAGTTTTAACCCACGACTCAAAAGACACAGTTGACATAAACAGAAGTCTATGACTACTCAGGATTGAGACTGATCTGCATATGATCATCTATTGGCGCTGTTTTAATTCTTGAGATAAACGGTATTTGAAAGAATTCAAAAACTATGTCTTGGTCCTGTCCTATATACTCTTATTATATATGGAGCCTCCACTTTAATGTCCCCACATTAGTGACCCAGATTAAGGTTACTTCATTCTCAATGATAGCGAACCGCCCCATAAATATTTAATTTGAAGATCCCCAAACTTCAATTAATTAATTACGGACAATTTGATTTATAATCCATAACCTCAATCCTTTTGTGTATAACTATTATACAATGATATTATGGTTACAATAATAAATCTAGGATTTTCTGATGTTTCACTCATACATTATGCACAATATAGCTAAATGTAATAAATATAATTCTTTTATTAATTTCATAAAACATAAATACAAATTCATGCTTTATAGGGCACTATCCCTAACACTTCACACACGAGGAATTGTGTAGGTTATACATACGAGAAATTATCGGATTACATGGAATACTAATATCTATTATATCAGACAATGATCATAGATTTATGACTCATTTTTGGAATAGTTTCTAGAAAGTAATGGGAACACAGTTAATAATGTGCATTGTTTGTAATCTACAAACAAATGGTCAGTCATAAAGAACCATATAAGTTTTGGAAAATATGCTACGAGCATGTTGTCTAGATTTCAAGGGTAGCTGGGAAAAATATCTACATTTGGTCGAGATTGTCTATAACAATAGTTATCAGGAAAGTATCCAAATGACACCATATGAAGCATAGAAGAGAAGCCCATGTCGATCTCCAGTTTGTTGGGCTGAGGTGGGAGACAGATCCATCACAGGTCCCAGATGTAAATAGAGATACCTCATACAAAGTAGATTTGATACATTATCTTCTTACAGCTCAAAGTCACCAAAAAAATTATGCTGATATATAATGGTGACATCTAAAATTTGAGGTGGGAGATCATATTTTCTTGAAAGTAATCACAAAGCTTTCACTAGGATATATTGGGTTATTCCAAATACTAGAGAAAGTGAGTTTGATTGCTAATTGATTGGCATTACCATCATATTTATCTTGTGTCCATGAGATATTCCATGTCTCAATGCTTAGGATATATATTCTTGATCCAACTCATATAATGGATTGGGGCGAACTCGATATTGATACAGATGAAATGTTTAAAGAAATACTAGTGTGTATCATTGATAGTCGAGACCAAGTTTTACAATGTAAGACAATGAGACTAGTAAATGTGATATTACAGTATCAAGGAATAGAAGAAACAACATGGTAACATGAAGACACGAGATGCGTGTTGCTTATCCTTTTTATTTAAAAAAGATGGTTTGTGTTTTAGTAATTTAATATTTATTTAACTTCAAGATATGTTGATAATTATAAAGGTATATCTGTGAGAATTTTAAGATAAAATTCTTTAAGGAGGAGAGAATTGAAATCCGAAAAAAATGAAAAAATAAATAATATGATTTTGTTCTCGAAAAAAATATGTAAAATAGTAATTTTGCAATAAAAAAAATAAGCTGAAAATTTTAGACCCTTGATGATAAAACAGATTTTGATATAGTACTTGTCTTGGAAAATATAGCTACGGTGACAAAATTAGTCAAATTCTGAGGAAGTCAGAATTTTGTTATTTTTTTAATTTATTTAAATAATTATTAGAATAAATAAATCAATTAAAAATAAATATTATAATAACTTTTTGTAATAAAATAAAAAAAACGTGAATCTGAAAAATGGGATGACGGGGAGAAAAATAAATACATACTTAGGGAGAGAGAGAGAGAGTCACTGTGTAGAGAAACAAAATATAAAAGTTTCGCTGATTTTCTTTTGATCGTAATGGATTATTATAGTGCCGTAATAAAATAGTCTGAGAACTAAAGTTACTATACGTGATGAGATATTCAGTTCGATATAAAATTTATAAAGTTTCCATTGAATTTTTTGTAAGGTTGTGACTTTCTCCTATTGGATTTGTTTTCTTTTTAAAGACAAATGATTATATTTTATATATAGTGTAAACCGGGCCGGGCCAGCCCGGTGCGACATGAGGCACAGCACGATTCGTCCGTGCCTGGGCTAGCCCGGCATGGAAATTTCCCATGCCTGGGCTCGTGTCGTGCCCGACCACGGCACCAATCGTGTCGTGCAGTGCCGAGGCCAATCGAGCATTGTGCCGTGCCTAGCCAGGCACTGTACCATGGCTCGTTGGCACGGTACCTCGGCACGAGCTGAGAAACCTAATTTTTTTTAAATTAGGGTTTTGGGTGGCAGCCCGACAGCGCGCATTTGAACCCCTAATTTTTTTTAAATTGGGGGTTCGGCCCGACCGGGCCGAACCCAGAAGATTCATGTTGCGGGCCCATGTCGGGCTGACCTCCACAGAAGCATGCCGGGCCAGGCATGGCACGGTACAGTAACCGTGCCTGGCCCGGCATGAAAGCACGGTCGGGTCGGTCTGACATGTCCCGTTTAACACCTCTAGTTTTATATTTCAATTCGAATTGTTAGAAATGACATTATAAATGATTAATTAGCGAAATATTTTCGTATTTTGTTTAGTAAACTTTAGTGCAAGTGAATTAGGTTTGGATTGTTATAGTTTTGTCTGAAACATCGTTAAATCGAAAATGACATAATTGCATTTCACATGCTTGGGAATATTCAATATACATGGGTGAGTACATGATACACACACACATACACACACACACACACATATAAAGGTATATGAATTGTATTTGGTGAACTCGAATTGGAACAATGTCCAGACTAAGTTACGTGGTAGTTTTTGGAAAATATCTAACAAAAAAAATATTTTGTCGAAAAATTTCCAATATATTTTTCGGAGGATGTCCATATTTCTTGAAGTAAATTCAAGAAAAACATATTTTGTTTGGAAATATGTCCAATATGTTTTTTAGAGGAGGTCCATATTTTTTTGAAAAATTCCAAAAAAAATAAATATTTCTATAGACACACACACACACACACACACACACACACACACACATCTATATATATAACATATCAAATTTGACTTCGACGTGTGTGATGGAGTTGATGGGACTTAAGAATATAGGCATATAAATACTTTATTCATAATTGTATTCATGTAAATATTATACTTGAGTGGGTATTGATATATATCCGTAATATTTTATGTGCACTTAGATAGGGAGTGGCGCTGTAGGAGTTTACCTCTATTGAGATTTGCTCACTTTGTTGCGGGACTCCTGTCAAGTACAGGTCCAAGACAGATGACAAAACTACATGTGGGATCACACGTGTAAAAAAAAACTGCTTGTGGCTTAAATAATGTATTATATGTTATTAATTCCACCGAGCAAATAAAAGTAAAAAAATGTGTACGCTACATTTAAAAATAATTTTATTTTATTGCACATTTTGTTATGTGCTGGGATGTAATGGGACCACCTGGGAGATGGGGTGCCCTCTTGATTTCGAGATTACATATTTCTCATGTATGCAAGTGAGTGCGAGACCTTTTAGGAAGCCAGGTCTTATGAGAATAAAGAGAAATGGCTTTGGGCTATGCAAGAAGAGATGAAGCCTCTTCATATCAACCAAACTTATGATCAGATACCTTTAGCAAAAGAGAAGCAGATTTAAAAAATATATGGCTCTTTAAACTAAAACATAGTGATGATGACTCTCAACCAAAAAACAAGGCTTGATAAGTAGTTAAAGAGTTTAGTCAAAAGAAAGGAATTAAGTTTGATGAAATGTTTTTTTTTTTTTTTGAGTTTTGTAAGGAAATAATGCATTTAAAATAAAAAATCTAAAATTTAAGGCTGGTTTCAAAAATTTGCCCAAACTAGTGTGTCTGGAAACAGCATGGCAATGCCCATCGTTGAGAACGGTGACCATTGTCATGTTGTTGATTTTTTAAAATTAGAAGCCGGCATTGTGAATGCTGACTATTGAAAACATTGTGGAGATCTCATTATGCCCCTCGCCACCTCGCCCCTCGCCGCTCTACCCTCGCTTGTCTCCCCTCGCCGCTCTACCCTCGCTTGTCTCCCCTCGCCCATCTACCCTCACCTCTCTCACCCCTCCTCTTCCTACCCATCTCCCCTCGCCCGTCTCCAAGAGCTCCTTCGTGGAGCTCCGTCGAGCTCCACGAAGGAGCTCCGTCGAGCTCCACGAAGGAGCTCCATCGTGGAGCTCCGTCGAGCTCCACGAAGGAGCTCCATCGTGTAGTTCTGTCGAGCTCTATGAAGGAGCTCACTGAAGCTCCTCAAGCTGCACGGCGAGCTTATCAGAGCTCACTAGAGCTCCCTAAGCTCCACGTCGAGCTCACTGGAGCTCCTCGAGCTCCACGTCGAGCTCACCAAAGCTCCTCGAGCTCCATCGTGGAGCTCTTGGAGATGGGCAGGGGGAGAGAGGTGGGAAAAGAGGGGTGAGAAGCGAGGGGAGGCGGGCGAGGGGAGGCAGGCAAGGGGAGACATGCAAGGGGAGACGGGCGAGGGTAGAGGGGTGAGGCATAATGGGATCTCCAAAGTGTTTTCAATAGCCAGCATTCACAACGCCGGCCTCATATTTAAAAAATCAAAAGCATAATAATTGATGCCGTTCACAACGACGGGCATTGTCTTCTGTTTCCAGTCATTCTAGTTAAGGTATAGTTTTGAAACCCTCGGTAAATTTTTTATTTTTTTTTTAATGAATTAGTTCTGTATAAAACTCCACTGATTTACCATGCTTGTAAATATTGTAGTGAATAAAATCATATGTGCACATATTTTACTTATTCATGTTCCACAAAACACATTCCACAATTCAAATATTTAATTTATCAACAAATAATGATGCATTAAAGTAGCAGTTTATTAATTAAAAAGAAAACAACACATTTACAGTGCAGTAGAGTAGCATCATTTGGGTGAGAACAATTTTCCTTGAAGCATGAATTCTTCTTGAGATATACAGAAACTCTATTTAGGGGCTCAAGCTTGTTCACCAACGTTGAAATTTGAAAAAACAATGCACACTCGCTAAGAAGCAAATTATGTTCGTTCTTATAACAAGACAGTACATTCCTATAATTTACAAAAAAAAAAAAAAAAAAAAAAAATCTACATAAAATAGCTGAGCAGCTTTTTCTTCCTGGAGCCACCTTCACCATACAATTCATTCCACTGTAATAGCTCATTCATGTTAACCGATTCTGAGGAAACACTGGCATACACCTGTTTGGAATTTCCACGACCACGTGCAAAGAATAGTAAAAATAAATTATATCTTTTTTGAAAAAAAAAAAAGAAAAGAGAAAAACAAAACTGATCCAATCTTCTCATATGTAAGTTTTACCCGTTCATGAGCATATTTGAAGTCTTCCATGTTCAAGGGCCTTAGATCATCACTCCCACTAAGAGTTGGAGGAGGCTTACCTTCTTCCAGAGCTGCAGCACGTTCCTGCAATTCAGAGTAGTATGTGAGCATTGTGGGGAAATAACAGAAACCCAATAAACCAGAACAGACCTTTTTTTCTTTTTCCAAGATTTCTTTGATCGGGCAGTGAGCAGCAGCAACACACAGGTTCTGAAATTAAACCAAGGCAAGAGATAGAGAGAGAGAGAGAGAGAGAGAGAGAAAGAAAGAGGGAGGGAAAATAATCAAAAACAATAGACAACAAAGCTTAATTGAGAAACAACAAAAGTCGAACCTTAACATCACTTCCAGAATATCCATCTGTCATTGTTGCGATTGCATCAAAATCCACATCAGGGCATAGCTCTTCTTTTGCCAAAATAACTTTCAGTATCTTTGCCCTGTTTTGAGCATCCGGAAGATTTACCATCAACCTGATTCCAGAACGGAAAAATCATAAAACAAAAAATAACCAAAAATTGTGAATTGAGCACATTCACACTAAAATTGAGCACCCTCACAATCTGACATTTTCCAACATAAATATGCTACACATACTGACACACACGTACACGCACACACGCACACACACATATATAATATTTGATAGTCCTAAAAGATCTTTGAACATCTATATGAATAAGATTTAAAAGAGATTTTACCATCTCAATATACATATAACATAAATAAATTTAATATATTTTATTAACTGACATGTATCACAATTAATACTAATAGCTTTCTCTATGCTTAGTTTTAAAAGGTTCAACTAGACTAATGAATATGAATATGAATGGTTGAGATTTAGTACAATTTATTATTATTTTTTTATTTTTTTCTATATATATTATATGGATACACTTAATATGTGAGTTACCCCAACCATAATATATGTGTGTTTGTGTGTATGTATGTATTTATTTTCTATTTTTTTGAAATAAAAAAAAATATTTTAGTTTTATTCTCTCTCTAATAAATTCTTGTTGTATATAGTTAGTTTTGATAAACTACTTTATATAATCAAAATTATTTTTTGTTTCAATATTTTAAATGTTAAGAGCATGAAAAAAAAAATATTGAGAAATTAGGAATGCAGCAATAGTACAATAACGAGATCCCGCTGTTCGGTCAGTGGACCAAAGAAAATTTTGAAATACAGCCCGGTCCATCTAAGTGATCCGACCCACTCTGTTATTGATATCGAAAAAACCGTTTAATATAAATTGATTTTTATTTTTGTTTTTCGCTGCTGTCAATTTTTTGCGGAACTGTCCATTTTAGTCTCTACTCTCCGCGTGATTTTTCTTCGCGATTGCTTCCTCTGTAAGACTTTATTTTTGGTTATAATATGTAAACATATAAATATTTTTCTAATGTATATAACTAGTCGTGCTGAACAACTAATAAACCATGTTATTTTCTGTGTTTTTGTTGTGGTTTGATTTTTTGTCGTGATTTGTTGAATTATAGTTTGATATATTATGATTGTGGATATCAATATATCATTTACTATTCTCATTTTTTCTTTCTAATCTGTAAAATTACAAATGTTGGAGAGGAGTTACCCAACAATACTTATGCTAATCAAATACCTAGTATTATATTTATTAGGACCATAAGAAACAAACCGTTAGGCGAGATTTTTTATGTTAATTATATGTGTCACATATAAATCTAATAATACAAGTAGAGGTGTCAACCGGGCCGGGATGGCATGAAAAAATCTTGTGCCCGGGTAAGGCACGAGCCGTGCCATGCCTGACCCGGCATGGTTCGGTGCCCGTGGCACGGCACACCAGCACGGGTTTGTCTCGTGTCCCCCTTGCTTCGCCCCTCCCGTAAAAAAAAGATTGCGGGTCGGGTCTGATTGGACCCGACCCGCCGTCCCCCAAGCCAGCCCAATCCCCCCCCCCCCCACCTAACGGGGAAAAAAAAATTTTAAATTTCAGCCGTTGGAGGCGAGATCCAACAGCTAGCAGGCAGAATCCAATGGCCCTCATGATTCTGCCCCCTAAAAAATTAAAAAAAATTAAAAAAATGACTTTTTTTAAAAAAAAATTCTTTAATCTATAAATTTCACCCCCCCTCTTTATAATATTTATGTTTTTCATAAACATTTTTTCTCTCTCAAATTTTGCTCATCTCTCTCGGGACTCGGGATTTTGGTATTCGCCTTGGATTTTCGAGAATCTCAACTTGAGTTTTGAATTTTGAGCGTTACTGTGGTGCACCATGCACGTGATCGACCTCACTGCTTTTACCGAGAAATTTATTTTATGTTTTTTTTACTTTCTCACTCTCTCTCTAGTTTCTCTCTCTAGATCAAAAATAAAAAAAATTAAAATCAGTCATTTAGTCTCTAAATAACTATTTTGATTAATAAAAATCCTAAAAATGACAAATACTAAAGAAACATATTTAAATTTAGAAAATAAAAATATTACACAGATGTCTGAGGCTACTGAAACTTTGATTTTTCCAGTCGTCTCGACTCAAACTTCTAAAAAACAAAAAACTAGGAGGACTTCTATAGTTTGGACTCATTTTAATATACTAAAATAAAAAAATGTTAAGGGTGATGAACAACAAATGACACAGTGCAAATATTGTATGAGACTTTTAACATGTAAAAGTTCCATTGGGACTAAGCACCTTAAGAGGCATGCCGAATTATACACCAAAAAATATGGTCCATTAGATATTAGGCAAACCCAACTTGACACTGCATTTTTTGAGACTGGATCGAGTTCAATCTCAAAGTTTACTCCCTTCATATACTTCAGCGAGTTGGGTAGGGACGGTATGACCAGACTTATCACATTGATGAGTCTTCCGATCAGATTTTCAGAAGATACAAGGGTGGTGCACATCATGCATACATATTTTCAGCCTGCTTATTGTATGATTCCTAGGTCCACATCTAGGAATGACATACTAAAAATATAAAAGTTAAAAAAACAAAAAATAATTAATGAATTTATGGCATATAGTGGAGTGGTGTCCGTGACGTCCGATATCTGGACAAGTCACGATGAATCATCTTATGCATATCTCACCAGCCACTATGTAGATTCTAACTAGACTATAAATAAAAAAATTTTAGGATTCTCTGAGATTCTTTATCCTCATGATGGCCCGGCCATTTTTGAGTGTATGATGAAAATCTTTAGGGAATATAAAATTCAAAATAAATTTTTAGTGTCACATTCGATAACGCATCTAATAATGGAGTAGCGATTAACATATTTGTTAGGAATATTAGAGACGCATCATTATGAGGAATTTTTCATGACAGTGCATGTGTCACTTGATTAACATGATTATTAAAACGGGTATGAAAGTGTGTTTCCTCGCGTTGGATAATATACGTAATGCACTAAAATATATTCGCACTCCTCGTAGACGACAAGAGTTTGGTAGTCTCTGTTTGTCTGCGAATCTTAAGAAAAAATTCCAATCGGACATAAGATATCGTTGAAATTACATGTACTTGATGTTAGAATTATGTGTTAGATATAAACACGTGATATCCGACTAAGTCAATAATAAGAGTGACGAACTTATTATTGACGATACTGACTGGGCTGAAAGATTTTTTATGGCACGACGAACATGTGTTTGTCGATTTATACGCCCACGACTTGCATTGCGCTCTGGTGCATATGTAACATTAGTAGCATGTTTAGGAAGTATCGAGCTGACCCGACACTTAGCCATATGGTTGCAGAGATAGAAACCATGTACTTAAAGTACCAGTCCACCATTTCATCTCTTTATTGTCTCGCTGTATGCATGGACCCTAGGATTAAGGTAGAAGGTGAAAAACACCATGATTTATATTTCCTCGTGCATGAACCTGGAAGAGCCACCTGAAGGGTTTATTCACGAGAAGTTGACTTACCTGTTCACATACTAGGTTATTAGGTATGGTGGTGGTGGTAGTGAGACTGTGATTACGGACATTGATACATTATTTGGAGATGATATTTCCATTCAGCTAGGGAGGGAGAAACGTAGGAGTGGATCATCACATAGGAGTGAGCTTTCTTGGTATTTAGATACCGATTCCTATTCAATCCTATCACATTCTGATACTAAATATCTTGATATATTACAATGGTATAAATCATATGAATCCACCTTTCCCGTGCTATCAAGGATGACAAGGGATCTACTGACTCCTCTAGTGTCGAGCGTAGCATCGGAGTCTGCTTTTTCTGTTGCAGTGAACGTGATTTCGGATAGGAGATCGAGATTACGTCCAGATATTATTGAGGCATTGACTTGTTTGAAGGATTGGAAGGATTCGAGATTTAGCATCCATAATCGTTCTGGAGCTGGAACTGAGACTACAGCCGCATCCACTACGATGGCAGAGGAGTTGATTGTTGATAATGATGATCCATATGATACTGATCTTGATGTTGCGGCTGATGATGCTCATGATATGCCGATTGATGATGATCTATTATTTTTTGATTTTGGTATTTTATTTTTTATTGATTGTACGCTTTATTTATACGTTATGTTGAAACTTTAATTTGTTTGGTTCAGACCTTTGGTATCTAATGGCTGATTGATCATTTTTTATTTGGTTTGCTTATGTTTTTTTACTTTTTAATTTTTTTTAACATACTTTATTGATTTATTTATTTTTTTGTTTTAATTTTTCATTTAAAAATTTATAACTCTATTATATAATTCTAATAAATTTTAAACTAATTTTATATTACATTATAAAAAAAATTTTAGCTTTGTAATTTTAATAATTTTCATATTATAAATATATAATATTATACATTATCTATAATTTTATATATAATTTAATAATTTATATAATTAAAATAAAAATTAAAACAAACTAATTAAAAAAAAAATTTTTTGCCTAGCCCGTACGGCCAGGCCAGGCCCAAGAGGGCCCGACTTTTTTTAACCGTGTCAGGTCATGCACGGCATGGTACAGTAAATGTGCTGAGTCTGGCCAGGCACGAAAACACGCCCGTGCTCAAAAAAAATAGGCCGGGCCAGCCCAACCCGTTTGACACTTCTAAGTACAAGTAATAAAAAAAATTCACATTAAATCAAAAAAATTACTAAAATACTTTAAAATATATAGCAGACAATAGAAGTTTCACAGTCTATGTTTGTTAGCCTAAAGAAATTCAAATAGATACAATACATAGTTGAAATTATACCTACCATATGTTAAAGTCATGTATTGGCTATCAAATTGATTATGATCACAAGATAATTAGTATTATGCAGACCTACTTATAAGATACTTATCATATGATTACTAAGTTTATAAGTAGGAATAGAGGTGTCAAATGGGCCGGCCCAGCACGGCACGGCCCGTTTTTCACGTGCCCAGCCGTGCTACCGTGCCGTGCCCGGCACGGCACGGTTTTTTAAATTCGGGCACGGCACGGCCCGAGGGCACGGCTTGGCTTGGCCAGGCGGCACGGGCGCACGACAAGGCAGGGCAGGCGGGGCGGGTCTGTTTGGACCCGACCCGCGGTCTTTTTACCGGGGGCGGGGCCCGGTTGGGTCACGAGTCACGACTCACGACAAGACACGAGTGGCACGCCGCCAGTGCCACGCGTGCCTGCGTGAACCGGCACGGAATGGACCCGTGCCGACGTGCCGTGCCAAGGCACGAGCCGTGCCGGGTCAGGCACGGCACGGCACGTGCTTTGCTTCGCCCGGGCAAGGCACGGGCCAGGGCACGGTTTTTGAACGTGCCGGGCCGGCCCAGGCACGGCCGAACCGTGCCGTGCCTCGTGCCGGGCCGGGCCAGCCCGGCACGTTTGACACCTCTAAGTAGGAATGAGAAAATAAAATATTATAAGTTAAAAAATAATTTAATTAATTAATTAATTTAGGAAATATAATAAAATGTTGTCTGTGATATTTAATATTTAGATTAATCATGATAAAACATACTTTGCTTTCCTCATAACACATTATATAGATTCAAAATAAATACTTAATAAAAAAATTTTAAGATTTCTTGATATTTTTCATCCTCATAATAATTCTTTCATGTATGAGTGTGTGATGCAGATTATTAAAGAATATGATATTCAGAATAAAATATTTAACATTACTTTTAATAATACTTATAATAATTGAGTTGCTAATAGAATGCTTAGTAGGCCTATTAGAGATGAACTATGAGATGAGAATTTTATATTAGGTGCTTATGTCACATTATTAACCTAATAATACATATAATAATAAAAATAATCTCTCGCATTAGATAAAAAAAATTTATTACAATATTTTAAAATATCTAGGAGATAATAGAAATTTAGCAATCTATGTTTGTATATAGGCCTAAATAAAATTCCAAACGAATTAAGATACTATTAGAATTACACATACTTTTTGTATACATGTATTGGCTATCAAATTAATTCTGAGTATTCACCTTCTAATTAAATTTTTTTAGGATCCTAGGATAATCAGTATTATGCATACCTACTCTCAACCTAATTATCATACAATTCTAAATTCCTAAGTCAATAAGTAGGAATGATGATACAATATTTAAGTCAAAAAATTTATAATTAAAAAATATAAAAAATATAGTAGATAGATTCTGTGATATCCAATATCTAGACTAGTTATTATTTTCACAATTTGTGTGCTTCACCTACCACTATATAGATTCAAAATAAAAACTCAAAGAAATTTAGGATTTCTTAAGATTCTTCATCCTTGTGATAACCCTAATATATATGATTGGATAAGAAAATTTTTTTTAAAATATGATATTCTAAAATAAAATAGTTAGTAATACCTTCGATAATACTTCTGATAATTGAGTAATTATTAATATATTTGTTATGACCATTAGAAACGAATCGTTAAGTAAGACTTTTTATGTTAGGTATATGTATCACGTTGTTAACCTGATAGTACAAATAATAATGAAATTAGTTTCTCCTGTATTAGATTAAAAAAAAGAAATTTATTAAAATACTTTAAAATGCCTAACAAATAACAAAAATTTAATAGCACATGTTTGTCAGCAAGCCTAAAAAAAATTCCAAACAAAAGTAAGGCATTATTGAAAAAAAATTCATTATAATTATATATTATTTAGCTGCCAATATGAATCATAAGATTAAGATTAAAGAGATAGAAAATATTTTAATATACATATCCACGTGTATGAATAACAATAAAATATAAAAAATATAGTAGAATATTATCTGATATCCAATATCTAAATTAGTCATGATAATACAAAATTTACATACTTCATCGCTAACTATGTAGATTCAAAATAAAAAGTTAAAAACTTAATAAAAAAATTTTAGGATTTATTAAAATTCTCTATCTAATGATGGCCTTATCATATGTGAGTATATAAGGCAAATCTTTAGAAAATATGATATTTAAAATAAAATATTTAGTATTACTTCCTATAATACTTCTTATAATAGAGTAACCATTAGTTTGTTTATTAGGACCATTAGAGATAAACTGTTAAATGAGATTTTTTATTTTAGGTGCATGTGTTATATTATTAACTTGATAATATACGTGATAATGAAAATAATTTCTCGTATATTTGATAAAAAAAATTTACTAAAATACTTTAAGAAACATAACAAATAATAAGAATTTAGCAATCTAGGTATGTCAGCAAACATAAAAAAATGTCAAATAAAATGAGTGGTATATAAGAATAAAATTAATAACAAGAATTTAGCACTCAATCACTTGATAATATTTCATTCTATTTATATACTATTTAGTTGCATGTATGAACCCTAGAATTAAAATAAAATTGATAGAAAATATCTTAATATACATATCTACGTATATGAATAACTAAAATATATAAGTTAAAAAAATTATTAATTAAAAAATATAGAAAATATAATAAAGTAGTATATGTGACATCTAATATTTAGACTAGTTAAGATAATTCATAACTTACGTACTTCACCGCCAACTATGTAGATTCAAAATAGATACTTAATAAAAAAAATTTTAAGATTTCTTAAGATTCTTCATGCTCATGATAACCCTACCATATGAGTGTAAAGGCAAATTTTTAGAAAATATGATATTCAAAATAAAATATCTAATAATACTTTTGATTATACTTCTGACTATACTTCTGATAATGAAATAATTATTAGTATGTTTATTATGACTATTTGAGACAGATCGTTAGATAAAATTTTTCATATTAAGTATGTGTCACGTTATTAACATGATAGTACAGGTGATAATACAACTATAATCTTCCACATTAGATAATAAAATTTACTAAAATACTTTAATATGAATAACAAATAATAGAAATTTAGTAGTAAAATTTATCTGTGAGCCTAAAAAATAAATTCCAAACAAAAACAAGACATTTTTGAAAATATTTCAATTTAATTATGTATTATTTAGCTATTTGTATAAATCCTAGGATTAAAGGCCTGTTTGATAAATCATTGAAAATTTTCAAACCATTAAGAATTTTCAAACCATTGAAAATAAAAATTTTGAATGATTTTATTTTTCAATATGTTTGACAAAAAATTTAGAGATCACTTAATTGAAAATTTTAAATGAAAATCATTAAAAATAATAAGTAGATAGAGTCCTATTTATCATTTAATGCAGAAATTTTCAACAAAAAATTTTAAAGTAATTATTGTCTTTTTTTTTCCTTTTTTTTCCGTTTTTTTGTTTTCTCATTCATGCAACAGTTGAATTTGTGAATCTATCTTCTCATCCTCCTTTCTCTACCAACACAAATCCCAACCCTAACACTCTTTCATGATTAATCTTATGAAGGAAATAACAAACCAACTAATTGCTCATTAATTTTTATTTTTATATTGAAAATTTGGATAATTTTAAAAAGTTTAGATTTTATTAGTTATTTTTTAAAAATATCATTTTTTTAAAAAAAAATTATGATTTATTTATGGATATGTTTCTAATAATTTTTAAATAATAATTAATAATTGTATTGAAAAAATAAAATATTATTAGAAACTCTATTTATTTTGAATAATATATAATGCAATGATAATAAGAATAAATAAGTAAAATATATAATTTTTAGTATTCAACATTTATAGTTATTAAATAATATATTTATCTTCAGTATTTAATTATCAGTAACTTATCAAACAATTTTACAATATAATATCAATACTTATAAAATTCAACACTTAATTTTTTCAGTATTTATTTTTCAACACTTAATTTATTTAGTTTATCAAACAGGCCCTAGGATAAAAGAGATAAAAAATATTTTAACATGCATATCGACATGAATGAACCAAGAATATTATCCCAAGAGTTTAATTTATGAAAAATTAGCTAACTTATATATATATTATGATACTAGGTAAAACAGTTTCAAATGGATCATGTCATGTCAGCACTACCTAGTTTTTGATGGAGCAGTTAGGCCACCATGCTGGGCTGAGCACGACCCAACACGACTAGATAATGGCCAAGCCGACACAACCCGTCCAACCAGAGTCTAGACAACTTTACCACATGATGGGATAGTCGAATTTAAAAATAAAATAAAACTACTCTGGTGACCACCCGACAAGATTTGTTGATCGGTCACCCAAGCTTATTTACCATGCTGTCGGGCCAAGCACACTAATCATCCCTAGCCCTCCATGAGGCATGGCTCATGCCAACCCAGCATGGCATGGTTCCAGACCATGTTAGGCATGGCACTACTAAATCAGGGCAAGTTGTGGGCAGTGCCTGGGCCACCCATGACCCAGCCCATTTGCACCTCTAGGACGACCCAGGCCCAAAGAGGCTAGCATACCAAGGACTGCTAAAAGGAATCTATGTGGCCTGACACGGTCCATTTGGCCAGGAGCTAAGCATTGTTGTGCCAAGTCACACCGATTATTGGCACCCTAAATATGACTAGTTAAAATGTTTTGAAATTTTAATTCTTGATATATAAAAATACTATATTTACATATTAAAATAATATAATTAAAAATAACGTTATATTTTATATTACATTAGAAATTAAAAAAATTAAAATTAAATTAATAATTAAAAAAAATAATTGATTTTATTCAACTCAACTCAAAAAAAATATTTTTTGAAAAAAATAATTCATAATATAATACATAACATAAAATAAAGTATAACTAATAACAATCTAAAATATAATCAAAATATCATATAAAAAAATAATCCAAAATCACATGATTCATCAATCAATATTTATAGTATGATAATGTGGATATAAATAATTTAATTAGCTTGCATGCGTTTAAAGGTAGTATTAGCAGTAGTATCAATATTCGCGACTTCGATATCTCATAAGTCATTCATCAATAATTCTTTTACTTTATCTTGAATGTCAAACCTTGAATCTTCTTAGTCTTTCATGCATGTAAGTGTCTCTATTATATCTAGTCTTCGTTTGAATTTCCTATATGAAATTATATTAATTACCACAATAAAAATAGACTCTGATGTTATGTTAGATACTAAAAGAGTCAATATAATATGTTTCATTTTAGATAGTATAAAATACATAAATTTATATGATTTTTACCAACTTAAAATAAATAAAATTTTATTATAATCATGTGACATGATGAATCAATAATCGGTATCTAAGTACCAATATAACTTACACCTATTTGATAAACTACCTCATCATTTGCACCTATCAAACTGAATGATACCATATTTTTTGG
Source organism: Sapria himalayana (assembly GCA_029783825.1). Classification (NCBI taxonomy): domain Eukaryota; kingdom Viridiplantae; phylum Streptophyta; class Magnoliopsida; order Malpighiales; family Rafflesiaceae; genus Sapria; species Sapria himalayana. The sequence continues at coordinate 11,560,292 of JAREIK010000385.1, forward strand.
TATATTAATTGTCCATGTTTGTACTCAGAGTCTCCTCATAACTATCATATATAGTATCATAATTATACCATATTTTTTGGTATATTATTTGACATACCTCTTAATAATAATATCATACATGATATCATAATAATACCATATACATTATTTTGATTCTTCTTCATCCTAAAAATTTTTATTTTTTTTCATATTGAAGTGAATTTATATTACTGAAGTTCACAAATTAAATTTTTTATGCAAAAAATCAAGGTCATTAGAGAGAATATAGTTTCAACTTCAAACATTTCAATCAAGTTATTATTATTATCTATATGTATATCTAATTCATTATCATTAAAGTCGTTATTTACTATATTTTTTATTTTTTTCTAATTATAATAAATTTAATAAATATCACAAACTAATAAATAATAATACTTGTGTACTATAACCATATAAATTTATTTGAGTAGCAACACACAATCATAATCCACTTTTCACTTCTTTTTTTCTAAACTTATTAGGATAGTACCAATAAAAATAATAAAATTGGGCATTACACAAAATATCACATTTCTACCTAAAGTAGCAACACACAATCATAAAAACTCAAGAAAAAAAAGAGAGAATAAGAAAGAAGAAAAAAAAAAACAAGAATAAAATTCAAAAAAAAATTATTCTTTATTTATAGAAATTTTAATATAAAAAATGATAAAAAATTCAACATTCATCAAATTTCTACCTATAGTTCTTGAAAAGAAATCTAACAGCTACAAATTAATAATAATAAATTTTTTTGACGACATGAAAGGGACAGGCATAGCTTGTCGCTTTCCATGTCAGCACCCAATACTTGAAATTGTAACGAGCATCGACCATGTGCCATGAGGTACTGACTTACCTGAGTGAAGATGGAGCACGAGCTAATTTTTGTTTTAAGTCAAATTTCATGAATACTTGATCCATGCCTGATCATGGGTCACCATGCCTCGGGACCATGCCAACACACCAAGCACGTGGATCATGTCCAGCCCATCACGAGACACAACAACCCCATGCCAACACAACATGAGCAATGCCTCACGACCCTAATTCGGGCACTACACGGCATGAGCAATACCTCATGTAGTTCCCGGGCCACCCATCTCACTTGAAACCTCAAGAATATCAACAAAATCCTAATGGGTTTCATGTTCAACAATGAGTAAGCTTAAAAAATATAAGGGAACAATCCTAATAAGGAATATAAAGAATTTTGGAGTATCAAAAATATATATAGAAACTATTAAGAACAATCAACATGAAATAACATATAGGGGCTGACATTATTGTTACCATAATTGTTAACACAAACATTGATTCCATTGGTTCATTTAATATTAAAAACTCTAAATTAAAAAAAAAATAATTACTTATGATATAGACATTAGTTTTTATGTCCGTCACCCAAAACTTAAAACAAAAAGATGATTAGCAAGTGACTTACCAAAAACTATAATAGCTTCTCTAGTAAATATTGTGATTCTTACGTAAAGTCTCTCAAAAATCAAGATGATGCAAAACCTTGTCTAGTGAATATTGTACTTTATCATAGTAGTGCAGAACAAATGCATCAATATAATTCTAACTTTTAATAATTAACAAAGAAAAGTATACATTTTTACAAACATTAATATACTTAATATCATAAAAACCCAAAAGTCAAAAGTATGAGTGAGAATACCACAAGGATAATTGATCACATAAGAAATTTTCTAGTTATATATATGTATTAGATGTAATGTTTTTGTGTAATGATAAATACTTATGTTGAAAGAATATAAGTTTCAAGTTCGTGAGTCGCCAAATTTCAAATGTTACATCTCTAATTTTTAGAGATACGTTTGTCGAGATATTAACCTCTTCTAAATCTTACGTTAAGCAGGAACCTCGTGCACATGATATGACCTCCAATGAGTAATAAGAAAAAATGGTTTGCTCCCATTACATGATATTAATCTCTATACATAAGATATTCACTATCATAATGCATCATAATGTACTTGATCCACAATTCTAATATGTATTCCTTTAAAAGTACAAAATATCTCATTTTACTTTATACTTTTCATATGCACATTCACAACTTCTACATCCTAAAACTGATCTTATAAGATTGAATCAAAACATAAACAATCTAAATGATCAAAAAACTGCATTTAAAGTTTGGTTAGATGATGATTGTTAATAATTTTGGAAAAAAAAGGGGAGACTTTGTGCGGTGGTCCAAAAGATTCCAACAGTGCAGTTGCACCAGAAAACTAAGGGGTACGGGTAGAGACTACTCCAACACAAGATATGGTTGATATTTGCTCGCTCAGATTATTTTGACAGACATATAAACACTACCAAATAAAATAACATGTTTCACACCCAACATCATGCTTTTCTCACTGGTTTCCAAAAAGGATAAATAAGGGAAGATTATTACCGGCGTGGAAGCCTTCTTATGACAGCCTCATCAAGATCAAATGGTCTATTCGTAGCTGCTAGAACCAAAACCCTCTCTGTATCTTTTGTTCGCAGGCCATCCCAATTTACCATAAATTCATTTTTCATCTTTCGCATAGCTTCATGTTCTCCAGGATTTTCCCTCCTTCCCAACATGCTGTCAACCTATAAAACCAAACAACACCCAAACAGCGAGACTAAATCTGACACAAACAAGAAAATAAAAATAGCCTATGTAGGAGTAAAAATAACACAAAATACATCACCCAGAGAGAAACACGAAGCTTGCCTCATCAACAAAGATAACACTAGGAGAGATCTTGCTAGCCAGAGAAAAAACAGCCTTCACATATTTTTCCCCCTCACCAAACCACTGGCAGCATATTGATATGAACATGAGTGATCAGAGAAAATAACCCAGGTGGCTGAATTAGTTAGAGAAAAGAAAAAAAAAAATCAACCTTGGATGTGATGCTTGACATGGAAATGTTGATGAAGTTTGCACTAGCTTCTGTTGCCACAGCCTTCGCAAGCATAGTTTTTCCAGTTCCAGGAGGTCCGAACAAAAGAATCCCCTTGCAAGGCTGCATATAAAAGTACATAGTCAAAGAGGACACAAAAATTCTGACAAGTGTCTAAAGAATTAAAAAATGCAGGCACCTTAGTCAATTGACCCTTACAGAAGAGTTCAGGCCTTTGCAAAGGAAGCATCACCAACTCTTTAAGAGTATCCTTCACATTCTCAAGAGCTCCAATATCATCAAATGAGACGCCAATGTCACTCGGAGGAATAACATCGACCAACAGCCTTTTCTCAAACTCATTTTCTGTTGCAACATCCTGATAATGATCAAAACAAATTATAATTGCAGCAGCAGGACAAAAATCCTTTGATATTGGAAAAATAATCTCTTATTTTTTTACTCAAAGAATCACTTCTTTTTGACATAAATACCCTTGAAGTTTTTATTTATTTACATGGATATCTTAAAAGTATTGGTCTTTGGGCGATTACATAAATACCAACGCATCATATCTTATAAAAATTCCAAAATTAAAATTATAATGAGAATAATATCATAATATGTGATAACTTATGAAATTATTGTGATACATCTATCTATTAGAAATTATTTCTTAGTGTTCAAGATTGATGAGATGAAGTTTCTCTGATTTTCAGAGATCAGATTGTTAAGATAATCTCTCCCAAACTATGCTCCAAGATGAAACCTTATGTAGTGGGTGCAACCTCTTACATGTATGTTTTTAAAGAAAAAAATATACTTATAGAAAAGAAAACAAGGGTATTTTTGTCCAATGATGATTAGTTTCGAAGGAATAAAAGATGAGAGGTCGCATTTATAATTTCTACTTGATTTTGACCCTTGTAATCAGTTAACCCTAAAAAGAATTTGGATAAAGAATAAATTAATGTAATGAATCCCATTTTGAAATTTAATAGGATATTCCAAGATGATATAATCACCTTGATAGATTTCTTTAAACATTTAGACTCGTTTTGAAAAGCCTGCAAGATATCAATCCCATACAGAATGCTGAAAGAATCAAATATGATGTTAAGAAATGGGAAACCGATAGAACAACCAAGTATGAATCTTGAAAGAATTAAATCATTGTAAAACAATCAAACACCTCTCACAGGACAAAACAAGCTTTGATTCTACACTGGCAGTAGGATTCTGCATCAGATGATGGCACAAGGCCCAGCTAACAACCCTTTCTGTGCCTGTCACATAAAAGAAACATAAGGGAACAGAAAATCATGTTGAAAATGCATACCATATTAAATTAAAGAGCGCACTTTCATTTGTAAGATTTTGGTCCTTGATGGATAATGTTTCCAGACCCTCGGGTTCCATGCCACATCGACTGATAACCTAGAATAAAACAATTTCATTTCTTAGTTCCACGAATTGAAAAGAAATACATGTGGATCTCACATATTATTTGTAAAAGCACATTTGCATCATATCACGCATGGAGTCAAGCAATTGGTCCTGCCAAACTGAAATTGTGAACCACACGGACAAACTTGGTCCCAACTCTAAGTTTTTGGATCCAAAACAGAGCCAGCCCATATTTTCAAAGAAAATTTGTTAAAACAAAAATTTGAAACCTGATTGTCAAAATTAATGATCCAATGTCATTTATTAAAACACATGCACCACCATTCTGCTTAATGATGTATCGAAGAATCAATTGAGTCCTAAGCTACAATAAAACATGTTACTCTAACAAATTTAAGCTAGAAAAATAATAATACTCAATGTAAAATATCATACATTATGACCATTATAGAATGGGCGAACCCACATATTGTGTGTTCTCATTAAAAACATAAAAGAACTGAGTAATTCTTGCAATATACACTGTCAAGCTGGAGCATATAAATCTACCACACCAAGTTTAGAAGAAATAAAAATACGTTGAGGCATCTTAAAAGGCATTGGTGAAGATTTTTACTTGATACTCTATTATTTGAATACACATCATAGTAATGGTATAACTCTAAATCTTCTTCATGAGAAAGAATTAATTCACCTCAACAATTTTTTGTTTACTTGTAAAATATCAGATTATAAACTATATGTCTCATTGTCTGACTATTACAATAAAAAATAATTGAAGAAAAGATTATATATATATATATATATATATAAATATAATCTCTTCAAATAAATGTTGTATCCACAATATTTTATAAGTAATTCTTGGTATCTCTATGAATTCTATTTCATACAAAATCTCAAAATAACTGCATGTCATTATTATTCTAGAAGACATGATTATCTACAAAAATATATAAAATTCTATTATGAATCTCTTCTAAATAAATGGCGGCATCCAACTTAAATTTGAATACTTAGTTAACTATAAATATTCAAAATCTCTGAAAAAGATTTAAAATAATGAAGAATTCATTCTATATTTAAAAATACAAAAAGTTATGTTGGGTGAATTTATCTAGAAGAATCTAGAAAATGGCTAACTATATTTATTATACATGTTATAATTAATATGATCACAACCAAATAGTTACTATTTTTTATGATTCTCTAATAAATAATAAAGTCAACTATAAAGATTATCTCAAAAATAAAATTAATATATAAATCAATAAAAATATTTATTAGAGTGCAACTTAAAAAAAATAATTTTTTCAATAGTATTAAATACATATCTCCTCTAAGAGATTATAATATTCCTAGTTGAATAAATCACATTTAAGCCAAAAAATATTTGAGTCTCTCATGATATTTCATTTGAAACTATGTTGGAAGATATTTCTTAAGTTAAGCGATTTCTAATTTTTCTTCTCTTATAATTAGAATATCATCCACGTAGATAATCATAAAAATCATTATAACATCAAGACTCCATAAGAAGAAAAAAAAGTCAATAATACATGTATAATCTAAAAGAGATGATTACATGTGAAAACATTGTAAACCAAGATTTCAATAACTAGTTTAGGCTATATAATGTCTTCTGTAATTTGTAAACTGCACATGTCAATTTTACTTGAAACCCTAATGATTGCTTCATATATATCTTCTCTTCAAGGTCACTGTAAAAAAGTTCATTCTCTGCAACTTGTTAGTATATCCGTTAACTATTAGATGTTGCAAGACAAATAATAATGCGCACTAATTTCATCCTGTCTAGGAGAAACTTACTCCACTAGAGAGGAATGATAGTCCATACCAAAAATCTGAGTATATTATCTCACTATAAATATAGTCTTAAGGCAATCTATTTTCTTACCTAGACATGTCTTCGCAATGAATATTTACCAACAACCAACAACATACCTTGAAAATCATGATACTAATTCCTATATCTCATTAGAGTTGAAGACATGAATATATACATTATGATTTGATATCATCCTGAATAAGATAATATATTAGCATGAGAGTTGTAAATCCTAGTACTATCAAGAGAATAAATAAAAGAAATAAAAAAAATATGATATTTTATGACAACCAATAAAACCCAATAATAAAAACAACTTCTTTATCCCTTACGAAGAGTGATCAACAAGAAAAAGAACAAAGAAATTGACTTCAAGATCTTTTGGGATCTTGATAGGCTCATTTCTGGTCTAAAAAGGCATGACATGTGCCTACCACTTTATATAAATTCAAAGTCATCGATGATAAAGTATCATAGTTTTTGATTCAATATGAGTATGTACTAGTGGAAATTATTGTACTATCACATCACCTGGGTCTGAATAAAATTTTCCTACTCGAAAAACCTCTCTTTAGACTATATAATCTAAATTTATTGATATATATAATAACAACATAGGAATAACATCATAGTAGATACTAATATGCTCAAATATATATATATACACAATGAATGATTATCACTGCTAACTAATAATCCAATTAAAGCTTTAAACAATGAAAGAAAGAAATAAAAGATTCAAATATAACATTTGAATTCATTTTGCATAGACTCGTTAAAAAACAAATCATTATCAAAAAAAAAAAATATTTACACATTAAAATTCTATCAATTTTTGCTAAAAAACACATGTACTCTTTTGATTATTAGAATATCCTATAAAAACAAACTCAAAATCCTAGATGTCAACTTGTCATGTCCTTTAGAGTGATCAAGAACAAAACAAATATAATCAAATACTCTATGAGGCAAGCTAAATAACCTATCTAAGATATATGATTTGAAAAGATATGCAATAAGATATGGTAGAAAATAATCATCACCAAGATGAGATAGATTGTTGATAAAATAATATATCTTAAAAAATATTTAGGAACACTTTTTTCAAATAAAAGTGTCTAAGATTATTTTAATCAAATATTTATTCATCTTTTCATCCACTATATTTTGATGAGGTATGCATGCACATAAAATTTGTTATTTAATTTTATGATTTATATAAAATGTGATAAATCGATCTGGTATATATTTTAGTACATTGTTACTTCATAATTTTCTAACAATTTTATCAAAATTGAATTTTAATTATTTTGTGAAAATTAAAAAAATACAAAAAAATGACATCACGAAAAAGATATATACACATATATCTCGAGTAATTATCATCAAACATGAACAAATATCTAAATTACTCTTTGAGCATATCGCTACTAGGGGTCTTGTATATCATATCGAATGAATTTTTATTCAAAAACAAATATATAAGTTACTTTTTAAACCCAAGTCTAAATTACTCATACATTTAGTTAAAGATCTTATCATTGAAAAAAAAACATACAATTCAATGTTCAATCCCACATAAACTACTAAGTAGAGATACCAAATGGTTAAGGTAGCCCGAGCATGATTAGGGGCATGGCCTAAATTAGTCGTGCATAGCCCGGCATTGCAAGGCCGAAGTAATGCCGACCTGAGGCATGGCTTGTGCTCTGTTGAGCCATGAGCAACCATGCTTCGTGTCAGGCCAAGCACAACCCGCATGATTAGCCCAGTAGGCATGGTTAAGAACCATGCTTAGACTAAAGTCATATCGGCCTGAGGCGTGGCTCATGTCGTATTGAGCCATGGGCAGCCGTTACACATGTTGGGCAAGGAACAATCCACATGATTAGCCTAGCAAGCATGACCCAGAGGCATGCCACCCATGACCCAAGATTAAGCTCAGATCATAAGTAATAGTCTAGCTAGTCTAGCCCGAATTAAAAAAAAAAAAAAAACAATGTGCCCCATGGTCATGCCCATTACAATTCATGTAATGGGTCCTAAAAGGAAAAATGACAGCCACAACCTATCACTTTCCATGTCAACAAAAAAATAATTTTTTTTAAAAATCTAATGATCTGTAAACATCTAATTTATTTCTAACGACTATTGTAGAAATCTAGGGGATGTCTGATTTCTCCCCTTTTAAATTAGAAAAAAAATAAGAATATCAAAAAATATATATTATTTTAATATAAAAAAAAAATCTATTTCTCTGCTCTCCTAACTCCTAGTCCTATTATGACTTATCAAGTTATAAAAAATAATAAAAAATAATGAAAAGTGATAGCACAATAAAAAATTATATACAATTATGGGACATTAGATTCTATTCAAATAAATTAACATGACATAATAATGATAAATAATTTTGTTTGCTTTTAAAATGTTGTTATAACATAATATAAAATTCTAAATATAAATTAAAAAATTGATAAATAATGAGTTTAATAATAGTAAATTTAACATATATTTAGATAATAATGATAATCCAATTGAAAAGTCCGAGATGAAAACTAAATACTCTCAAATAACCTAGAATCAAACTCAGTCGCCTACAAACCTAGAACTAAATAAATTTCAGTAGTATAATAGACTTACTTTAAGATAATAAAAAATAAAAATTCTAAAATTGTCAAAAAAAATATTCAGAATATATATATAAGAGTGCACGTGATACTAACCGCATTAAGAGACATTATGATCAATATATCAAAAAACATAATATATTAGATTATATGCAAACACAACTGAGTAAGCAAAATCTTTGAAATTGAATTAAGTTAAACTTCATTAACCCCCTTCATATATCATTATGACTTTGAGAGGAAAGACGTAGTCAAATTGATTATTACCATTAATCTTTCGATTATATTTTTAGAAAATCATAAAGAAGTCAATATTATAGAGACTTACTTCAAACTCATGAATCATGAATCATGGGATTCCTAAGTGTACTAGTAGAAATATTATAATAAAATATTTCTGAGATTTTTTATCCTCATGAAAGTCCTACCACACATAAGTGTATAACAAAAATTTATAGGAAATAAAATATTCAAAATAAAATTTTTAGTATATCTTTGAATAATATTTCTAATAATAAAATAATCATTAGTATATTTATTAGAACTATTAAAGATGAGCCATTAAGAGATATTTTTGACGATTAATAAATCTATCACATAATTAACCTCAGAGCACATATGAGAATAAAAATTATTTTTACTAAAGAAAAAATATAAAATTCACTAAAATATTTTAGAATAAATTAGAGGTGTCAAACGGGTCGGCCTGGCACGGCGTGGCCCGTTTTTTTAGGGCACAAACGTGCTACCGTGCTGGGCCGGGCACGGTTCCTGTACCGTGCCGGCACGGTTTAAAAACATCCGGGCACGGCAGGCTGTGCCGTGCCGGGTCGGGAGTCGGGACCGCGGGTCGGGATTCAATCAAACACGACCCGCGGTCTTTTTTTCGGGAGGGGCCGGGTCACGCCCACGCGTGCCCGCGTGAAACCGGCACAGGAAGAACACGTGCCGCCGTGCCGGGCCGGGCCGGCCCGGTTGACACCTCTAGAATAAATAATAAATAACGCGAATTTAGTAATTTATATTTAGCAATGAGGATTATAAAATTTTAATGAATATAAAAAACTATTTGAATTATATTTAATTTATATTAGAATCACATGCTACCAATAGGGCTGGTAATGAACTAAGATATTCAGGCTCGACTCGTGATCGACTCGCAAATAGATCAGCTCGGGCTCAGCTCGTTAGCTAAATGAGATGAGCTTTAGCCTTAATTTAGGCTTGATAAATTTTGAGCTCAAGCCTGAGTCGAACCATAGCTGAGCCTGAGCCTGAGTCTGAGCCAAACCGTAGCCAAATCTGAGCCCGAGCCCAAAAGAGCCTGGACATTAAAAAATGATATCATTTTTATTAGTTGCGTTAACCCAAAATAAAAACCCTTAGTAACCTCAGGGTTAAGTCGACAGCCCCTAAAGCAAACTTGGAGACACCTCCCTCAACCCTCTCTCTCATTGTCATTGTCGCCAATTTGAAAATCAAAAACCATATTCCCAAATTCTTCCTATACTTTGAAGGCACCACTGATTGCACCAACCCTAGCAGACGACAACCTGTAGCCACCCTATTTTCTTAATTAATATATTTGTTATCAGATTGATTATAAAAAATTAAAAAGTATATGGACTGAGCATGAGGATTAATTACAATACAAACTTATATAGGCTTGAAATTGGGCTTGAGCTCGATGTTATACTCGAGCTCGTTCATATAAAAAATGAGCATAATGAGCTCAAGCCAAGTGTTTTTTTTTTTAAAAACTAAATATGAGCCTAATTTTAAGCTTATTCAAAAGCTCGGCTCGACCTCGAGCTCGCTCATAAATTAACAAGCTTTGCCCAAATATTCAAAGTTCGGCTCGACTCGGCTTGTTACCAACCTTAGCTACCAATGCATGATATCTAACTATGTCAATAATAAAAATGACAAACTTTTTATTAATAATTTAAACCGAGATAAATAAAATTATTTAAAAAAAATTTTGAAGATTTTTTATGATAGGATGAATATGTATTGGTCTATACATACTTTCATCACTTGCATTATATTTAGGTGTGTGTACAATATTAGTGGCATGATTAGTAAGTATAAATGACACTCTACATTAGTGTCAAGACTGTTGAGATGGAAACTAAACGTTTAAAATACTAGTCCATTATTCTAGCTCTATATTATTTGGCTGCATATATAAATCATAAAATTAATATAGAAAAAATAGAAAATATATAGAGATGTACATTCACTTGCATGAACTAAGTAGACGAACCTAAAAATTTTATTCATAAAAAATAAAATAACATATTTACATATTAATGAGGTGTCAAAAGAGTCAGGCCGGGCCAGTCTGATCCATTTTTTTCCATGCCCACACGGGCTCAAATGTCGTGTCATGTGAGCACGTCATTTGGAGTGCAGGCCTGACATGGGCATGTGGCCTGAAATCAGCCCAAGTTCATGTCGGTTCAGTTTGAGTCAGCTCAGGATGGTTTTAGGTTAAAATTAATTTTAAAAATTAAGGTTTGAAACCCTGTACTGCCGAGCCGCCGTCCTCATCGGGCCTACCGATCCATCGCCTGTCGGGCGACGCTACGTCGTCCCCAGTCGGGCACCGTCTCATCAGTCATCGGGCATCATTTCATTGGTCATCAGGCAAAGTTTCATCGGCCATCAGGAGCATTGCCCTTGCAGTGCCCACGTGGCAGGCACCATGCTAGTGCCAGGCAAGGCACGCAATCCATGCCAGGTCAAAGACCCTCGGTCCGGCCCAGCTCAAACACAGGCATGGGTCTGGCTGTGCCATGCCAGGCCAAGCACGGTCGAATCATGCAAGGCCAAGCACGGCTAAATCAGGCCGTGCCTTGGGCCTGCATGTTTGACACCTCTACATATTACGACACTAGATATAATAGTTGAAACAAGACTCCAAATATGAAAATTAACATCATATTCAGAGATAATTTTTTCATTCAATTAACTAGGATCAAATGACGGGGTTAGTCCGTCAAATTGGAACAAATTATCTTGATAATTATCTCTTCTGTAGTAACACCTTTACTACTGAAGAGTAAAAAAATAACTAGTTCAAATATATCATTTGAATTTGTACTCTTCTTAGATTCACTAAAAAAAACATCTTCAAAAAATATATATATACTCACTAAAAAACTAGTAGTATCTAGTAAAAAAATAATTTTACCATTTTATAAGTACTAAAATATACAAGGAATACATCGCTTAAAGGTCATGAATGACAACTTGTGTTATCCTAATAAAAAATTATAGGTTGAACTATCTCTTTCTATGATTTAGGATCTAAAAGTATATCCATTGAAAAAGAACAAAAAAAAAAATAACTAATGAGTTAGTTTATGATTAAAATTATATCTACCCAAATCATTTGGTACAAATGATTTGAGCACTATCATTCGATATGATAGACTCAGATAAATGAGAACTTAATAAAAATATTATCAATAATAATTTTAGATACTTGATTATTTTCATTGATAATTGCTCACAATATGTGTGAATATTTATTTTCATCATATAACACTAGTATTTTTTTAATATTTCATAAAATAAAAAAATTAATTTAATAAAAATATTAAAAATATAATAATAATACATTATAATACAAAAGAGATATTCAATATTTATTACACAAATCACGAGATTATATCAAATTTTTTGTATAGACACCACAACAATCAACTACTACAACATAAAGACACTACCACTACCCATTTATAACACCACCATGGCACAACATTACACCACCAAAATACAACCATGGAAACACTGCACCACCATAACACCATCATGACACGACCGTTAAAACACTGCACCACCACGAAACAATGTTCATGCCACCAAAAAAGCAGTCGTACGCAAAAGATAAAAATGCACCAATGGAATTACTATGTCGTTGTTAATAGGTGGGGATGTCAAGCAGGCCATACAAGCTAACACAGCTTGACACGCCTAAAGAAATAAGCAGCCCAACATGACCTGGCAACCTTCAAGGCTAACCCCGAAAGCTGGGTTAGATGGGATAAGCGACTAGCTCGACATGACCTTGCTCAAGGCATGGGTCATGCGTGACCTAAACCAGTTACTAGCCCGACTAAGGTATAAGCCATGGCACAACAAATGCCCTCGGCTAACCAAGATACTAGCAAGGGATCGCCCAAGTCTCTGGCTCATGCCCAACAGACCTAGCCAAAGCATGCGTAAGCTCAAGATCAAGCTACCTTTGGGTTGGGCTTTGGTGAGGTCAAGCCTAGTGGCTAACTCCAGCCAGGGCTCGGGCTACAACTAGAGGTGTCAAACGGGTCGGGTTGGACCAACACGGCCCATTTTTTAGAGCACAGCCATGCTTTCGTGCCGGGCAAGACACGGTTTATCAAAGCCAGGCCCGGCACGGCCCGCCGTGCCGGGCTGGGTTTGAATTTTTTTTTTAAAAAAAAATTTTAAGTTTTATATTTTAGTTTAGATTAAATATATATTATATTATATATAAATAATGTATAATATATTAAATTTATAAAATGAAAATTGTTAAAAATTTAATAAATTACAATGTTTAAATTTTTTCATTAAAAATAAAATATAAATAAATTATAAAGTGTAATATTTAAATTGATAAATTGACAATTATTAAAAATTTGTAACTTAAAAATATTAATAGAGTTTAAATTTTTTTTTATAATTTAAAATAAATTTAGATTAAATTTTATTAGAATTAAAATATTAAATTATAGAGTTTTAATATTTAAATAAACATTTTAAATAAAAAAATAAATTAAACAAAAAATTTCGTTAAAAAAAATTATAAAGTCAAAAAAACAAAAACAAACCAAATGAAAAATGACCAATTAGCAAATAGATATCGAACCAAACAAATACAAGTTTTAACGTAACATAAAAATAAAACATACAATCAATAAAAAAAGTAGTAGATCATCATCAATCGGCATATCATGAGCATCATCAACTACAACATCAAGATCACTATCATATGGATCATCATCATCAGTAATCAACTCTTCCATTTTGGCAGTAGATGCGGATGCAGTCCCTGTCTCATCTTCAGCACGATCATGAATTCTAAACCTCGAATCCTCACAATCCTTTAAACAAGGCAAGGCCTCAATAATATCTGGACATAATCTCGATCTCTTATCCGAAATCACATTCACTGAAATAGAAAAAACAAACTCCGATGCTACGCTCGACATCATAGGAGTCAATAGATCCCGTGTCATCCTAGATAGCACGGAAAAGGTGAACTCATATGATTTCCACCACTGTAATATATCAAGATTTTTAGTATCAGAATGTAATAAAATTGAGTAGTAATCAGTATTTAAGTATCGAGAAAGCTCGTTCCTATATGATGGTCCACCCCGACGTTTCCCCCTCGCTAACTGAATGGAAAAATCATCATCTCCGAACAAGGTATCCATGCTGGTAATCACAGTCTCACTACTACTACTACCACCATACCTAGTATCATAGTATATAAACGGGTCAGTCAACTTCTCGTGAATGAACCCTTGAGGTGACTTTTCCAGGTTCGTGCACGAGGAAATGTAAGTCAGGATAATTTCCACCCATTCCACCTTAACCCTAGGGTCCATGCATGCAGCGAGGCAATAAAGAGATGAAACGGTAGATCATTACTTTAAGTACTTGGTTTCTATTTCTACAACCATATGGCTAAGTGTCGAGTCAGCTCGATACTTCCTAAACATGCTACTAATGTTGCATATGAACCGGAGTGCAATGTAAGTCGTGGACGTATAAACCGACGAACACATATTCGTCGTGTCATAAAAAATCTTCTGGAATTTTATTTATGAAATTCCTGAAGCCCAGTCAGTGTCGTCAATAATAAGTTCGTCACTTTTACTATTGACGTAGTCGGATATCACGTGTTCATATCCAACACATGATTCCAACATCAGGTACGTGTAATTCCAACGATGTCTCACATCCGATTGGAATTTTTTCTTTTTAAGATTCACAAACAAACAAATACTACCAAACTCTTGTTGTCTGCGAGGAGTGCGAATATATTTTAGTGCATTACATATATTATCTAACACGGGGGAACACACTTTCATACCCGCTTGAGCAATCAAGCTAATCACGTGACACATGCATCTGACATGAAAGATTTTTCATAATGATGAGTCTCTAATATTCTTAACAAACATGTTAATCGCTACTCCATTATTAGATGCGTTATCGAATGTGATAGTAAAAATTTTATTTTGAATTTTATATTCCTTAAACATTTTCATCATTTACTCAAAAATAACTAGATCATCCTGAGAATGGAGAATCTCAGAGAATCCTAAAATGTTTTTATTCATAGTCCAGTTAGAATCTATATAGTGGCTGATAAGACATGCATAGAATGATTTATCGTGACTTGTCCAGATATCGGACGTCACGGACATCACTCTACTATATGCCATAAATTCATTAATTATTATTTATTTTTCTAACTTATAAAATTTTAATATGTCATTCCTAGATGTGGGCCTAGGAATCATACGATATACAGGCTGAAAATATGTCTGCATCATGCGCACTACCCTTGGATCTTCCGAAAATCTGATCGAAAGACCCATCAATGTAATAAGTTTGATCATGTCGTCCCTACCCAACTCGCTAGAGTATATGAAGGGAATAAATTGAGACTGAACTCGATCCAATCTCAAAAAATGTAGTACTAAGTTGGGTTTACCTAGTATCTAATGGACCATATTTTTTGGTACATAATTCGACATGTCACTTAAGGTGCTCAGTCCCAAACGAACTCTTACAAGTTAAATTTCTCATACAATATTTACACTGTGTCATTTCTTCTTTCTCACCCAAATAATTTTTTTATTTTATTATATTAAAATGAGTCCAAACTACAAATATCCTCCAAATTTTTTTGTTTTTTAGATGTTTGGGTTGAGACGACTGGAGAGATCAAAATTTCAGCAGCCTCAAACCTCTGTGTAATATTTTTATTTTCTAAATTTAAATATGTTTCATTAGCATTTATTATTTTTTTAAGATTTTTGTTAAAGAGTATACTTATATAGAGACTAGATGATAGATTTAACTATTTTAAGACTAAAGAGAGAGAAAGACTAAGAGAGTAAGAAAAAATTTTAAATAAATTACCCGGTAAAATAGTGAGGCCGATGACGTGCACGATGCACCACAGACCACAGTCTAGCTCAAAATTCCAAACCCGGATTGAGATTCCCGAAAAGTCGAGCCAAATGATGAAATCCCGAGTCCCAAGAGAGAGGAGCAAGAGTTTTGAGAGAGTGAAAATGTGAGATTTGAGATAATAAATATTTATGAAAAATATAAATATTATTAAGAGGTGGGAAGGATTTTATAGATTAAAAAAAAAAAATTTTTTAAAAAAAGTATTTTTTTTTGTTTTTTTTAATATTTTAGGGGGCATAATCATGAGGACCGTCAGATTCTGCCCCCTACCGTTGGAGGAGAGGCCTAACAGCTACATTTAAAATTTTTTTTTCCCGTTGGGGGAAATGGGTCGGGTCTGATTGGACCCGACCCGTGGTCTTTTTGTGCGGGAAGCTAGGTCCGAGTCATTGGGGGACGAGGGTGAGCCGTGAGGGTGCGAGAAGCCGGGAAGCCCAGGACTGTGGGTGTGGGAGACCCAGACCCGTGCCGACGAGTCGTGCCACATGCCACCGAACCGTGCCGGGTCAGGCACGGCACGAGGCCCGGTTGGCCTCGACCTCAGCTCAGCATGAATTATCCCTTACCCGGGCACGGCACGACACGAAAAAATCCCGTGTCGGGCGGGCCCGGCACGGCCGAACCGTGCCGTGCCTTGGGCCGGACCGGTTGACAGCTCTAGCTACAACATACTAATATTTTAAAAACATACAAATTTTTTTTAAAAGAATTAATAAAATGATAAAATAATCGATTACAATTTTTTTTTATTTTCTTTATATCTCAATATCTAACTTATTAAATTATAAATATTCTATAAATTATTTAAATAAATATATAGTGTTACATGTGTGTGTGTGTGTGTGATATATAAGATATAAAAGTGTATATAATCAAACATAAGTTCATATCATAAAAAATTTGCAAGAATTTTAAAAAAGTACAAATCTTAGGCCAAGTGACTTGAATATATTATTTATTTCTTATATTTTACTAGACATGTTATTAAAATTTATTGAATTCTAAATTCATTATATAAAAGTATGTTACATCAAAAAAAAATTTGAATATTTTTGATGTTTATATATAATTTAGGTTCCCAATCCTTTTGAGATAACTTTTGTAAATCGGTTTGACCATAGCCCAATTCTAATATGATATCAAAGGCTTTATGGATCATTTCCACATATCAAATCTTAAAAACTCTAATTTCAGGCATGTCATGTAGTTCACCTCCCAATTTGTTTTGATTTGAGCCGCTCGGCTCATTTGTCATCCCTGGTGAAGACAATGACATCACCTAAATGAGGAGTACAAAACAAGTGGATCATTACTTTACAACTTCAATATCATATTAAATACAACTTATTAAATAAACATAGATAAATATATAAATCACAATATAAACACATAATTCAATGTCTTACATGTTTTTAAAGGAAAAATATATAGAAGTAGCAACTCATTGGAGAACTATTACAAACTATGATAACTCATGTACACACAACAAATGAAAATACAATATAATCTACATAACTCAGCCACACGAAAAAATTCTGATGATTCATTAACAAATAATTTCATTCAGGACTTCAGGTCATGCTTGTTTAAAATTTTTTGTCCGTGTCGACACTTTGCCAAGTTGAATTGTGTCAAAGAAACTCAAAACACAACAGCCAACAAATTTAACTAAAAATGAGCACGAATGAAGAACAAAAAAAAAATCTCACAGCTCGCAGGAGGCTTATATTCCCATTCATTTTAAGGGTTTCAGCATCTTGATCTAATTGATGCTTCCATGATGCCAAGAGTGTCTCTTCCTGTAATATATATAAATTTTTATGTACCAATAAATGTGATAATATAAGATATATTCAGAGTACAGATCACCCAAACCTGTGGCATATGAATAACTACTTTATTTGGAAAAAGCTTAGAAAGAAGTTTTGTCGCTTTAGGAATGTCCTTGCCTGCTCTGTCATTAATTCTTCCAAAACTATCCTGAGAAAATCCAAAACTCTAAAATATGCATCAAAATATTAATCATACATGAAGGCAAAAAAAAGAAAAATCTTCATTTTTCAATTGCATATAATTGAACTTTTAACAGAAGTATAGGCACAAGCAATGATCTTAGAGAGAGAAGATCACCACCATTAAAATACAATCCCAAAATAATCAAGGTCTGTCACAAATTTTTATTTTTCAAGTAATACAATCCTTGTACAAAAACTCATAAAAATTTAAATTTTTATATATATCTTCTATCATTTACTCAATCGAAAATTTTTAATTATTTATCTTAAATATTTTTTGATAACTAGTCAATTTATATATATTTTAAATCATAGTTGCGTATGATCTTACGAAGTACTTCAGACAACTTTTTTTTCATTGAAGATCTTAAAAAGAGGGCATAAATATTGCATAATTTTCTTCTTTTTCATTTTAAATTTGTAGATTTTCGTACAACTACATCATAACATACATATTACAGCTAACACAATCTTAAAAACATTATATCTTATAGTAAGTTTATATAATGTACTATCAAACATAATTAATCTAATAATTATATTATAATATTTTTTTTGTCGATCAAATATTATTTTATCAATATGTTGTTTCGATTTTAATTTTTTATGAATTATAAATCCTAAATATCAAAAAAAAAATTGAAATATTGATATCTTTATTCTCAATTGAAATATATTATCATCCACATTCCAAATTAAAATCATCAATAAGTATTATATATTCAATCGACTATAATAAATCATCAATTAAATTGTACCGTCATCCATATTTAATGTTCAAATCAACTAAATATTATTTGTTTACCCAACTAATATTAAAATTTCTCTCTGATGTATCTTAACATCTTTATATTTTTTGATTTTGATTTTGATTTTTATTAATTTTATAGATGATAATATCTACAAATAACATACATCAAGATATTTATTTTCTAATTTATCATGCTACCTTATGTAAGACCAAAACAAAGATATATGATCAAAATAAATTATATTTATAGTCCTACTTACATGACACATTAATTTTAATTTTCTTATGCATGACTATTTATTACATCATATATATTTTTTTTTAAATCAATATCACAAAAATTATTTCTTTTCTCTAAAATCTCCATCCAATCAACTTTTGAGTAAATTATATCATATTTTTTCTAAATTAACAAATATTATATGAACTATTTTTTTCTTTATATTTATCAATAATATAAGTAATAAAATAATTTCTATAATAGATCTAGCCGTCAAATAATTTAATATTTTTTTCATAAAAATTAGAATTTTAAGACTATTTTTATAACTACCTCAAAATTTTATCATAATCATTAATTTTTAACTTTAAATTTTGAATAGCCTCGATTATCACTTTTTTTTATAAACTAAAATTATAAAATAATCTTTCTGAGTATCATACTTTTATAATATATAAAATTCTATTAAATAGCATAAGAACTATTGAATCTCAACTTCTTAATACTTTTATGGCTCAATTAGAATCTTATCTGGTTCAATTATTTTTCATATTTCTTTTTAGTAAAACTTTTATTTTTTTATTATTAATATCCTCTTTTCTGAAATTAAATCAATCCTCATTTAAATTTCTTAGATGTGTCTCAATGAGTTAATTTGTAAAATAACTTCTTTGTTCATCTCAAATAAATTTAATATGAATTAGTATTTTACTATGTGCTTAATATATCAAATATGAATTAAATATCTAGTTTTCATTATATCATTTTAGCTAACATAAATAAAGTTTATTACATAAATTGATATATTTTTTTTATTTCTTCAATTTTTTTATTTCTCAGTCTACGAGCACACATGAAAAGTAGATAAAACTTGAAGATTCTATCATTTCATCAAATTTTAAAGAAATTTTTCTTTTCCAAAATAATCTGTTATAATCCAGCATTCCAAGAACACCTAATCATTGTATCTCGTATATCTTTTTTACCACACTCATCTAATTGACTATGAATTAAAAAAGAATAATATTTATTTTATCTTTTATGTCCTAAATATTTATTACTATTTATGATTGAATAACTATCTAAGACTCAAACTTTAAATTTTTAACATGTGATTTGAAAGTCTTGAACTACATGAAAATTTGTTATACGCCAACATTCCAAGTACATATGAATAACTCTTGATTTGATTATATCTTGAATAGATAAAAATTGTCTTACGATAAAGATTAAAAATAAACAATTCATATTTATCCATCAAAAACTCCATTAGAATAATCTTACACATTTGCACATAGTCTAGTTTTATCACCTAATAAAAAATATTAAATATAACTTTTACTACGGCTACTCATACTAATCACAAAATGTTGTTTTTTATCTAGTAAAACATATGACAAATTATACAATCACAAATTATATAAAAAATTAGAATAGAACTATCCATATTGTTCTACACTTTAAAATCTTAATCTTTATGATTTCTGTCATACAATGTGTTTCTCCTTGCTTACACGATTTTAAATTTTAACTAAGAAAAACCATAATATCTTACAAAATTTTCTAAGTTAATTCC
Source organism: Sapria himalayana (assembly GCA_029783825.1). Taxonomy (NCBI): domain Eukaryota; kingdom Viridiplantae; phylum Streptophyta; class Magnoliopsida; order Malpighiales; family Rafflesiaceae; genus Sapria; species Sapria himalayana. Next base: position 11,580,909 of record JAREIK010000385.1, read on the forward strand.
ACGAAAAAATCCCAAATTTTTTTTTACCTTCTTCAAATAAATCATATTGTGAGGTATACAAGTAAATAAGATGTATTATTTCCAACTAAAATACAAGTAGAAACTCAAGCTATAAATAAGAATGAAAATACCCAAATATATCCACAATATATCTAAGATATATTCTATATTTGTGATTACCGACATGACGCATTATATATAAATATTCATTAAATTGATAAATCTAGAATTATTATAGAAAATCCATAATATATAATAAATATAATGACAATCAAAAATATAATTGTATATCCTTAAAAAAAATTAGGAAAAAAATATATAAATATATCCATAATATACCAAGATATTGAAAGATATATCTAAGATATATCCATATATATTTATGATATATCTAGATATATTCAAATATCTAATAATATATAATATAATCAAATTTGCTCTTATGATTTTTGATCTTATGGGAAAAAAATTCATAATCTAGAATTTTGATCTTATGATTTTTGATATAATCAAATTTGCTTTTATTTTTAAATTTAATAAATTTAAAATAATATATAATAATATATTTGAATCAATAATTGACTATATCTCTAATAAATAAATAAAATAAAATTTAATATTACTCATATTAAAATATAATTAAAATTTATACGAAAAAATTATATTTTAATACATCAAAATAAAAAAAATTGAGAAAAATATATAATAAAACTTTAGCATATAATATTACATGAGTACAATAATAAAAGTAAATAGTAATCTCTTTTTCCTAATTTTTATTATTTGATGCACTAAAATATAGATTTCTCAAATTAATATTTATCAAATAATAAAATATAATTAGATTTGATTAGAGATGACAAGTGGGTCGGGCAGCCCGGGTATAGCACGAGACATGGCCCAATTGAGTTATGCAAGCCTCAGCACAACAAGATCCAGAACTATGCCCAGTCCTAGTTGTGCCAGCCCGAGGCACAGCTCGTGTCATGGTAGGAATAAGGCACTATCCAATTGGACCTTGCTAGCCCTACCCAAGTATAAAAAAAATATTAAAAAATTATCAAAAACTGCCCCCATGGTACACAACGGGCTATTTTAATTAGCCTGCCAAGTGATTGGTCGAGCGTGTTTGAGTGATACAACCCAGGTGCATGTGGCGGCCTCACCCCAGCTCGAGTCAATGCTGATGCACCCCGAGCCCCTCGAAGCCGAAACTTCTAGACTATCCAGAAGCTTCGACTCCTAATAGCTAACCCACACACACACACACACACATAAAACAATGTTAGAAGATTCAAAATATTTAGATAAAATTTCAACGACTAGTAAACATCTGATAGTTGTCAGGTTTTTGCCCTTTTAATTTTTTTTAAAATATTAAGAAATTAAAAAGATATATTTTTTAATAAGAAAAAATTAAATATAAATGAATTAAGAGATTTAAGTTTTTTATTTAAATCTCTTAACTCATCTCTCATTCTTCTCTCTCTTTCTCTCTCTCTTTCTCTCTCTCTCTCTATGTATCTCTCCTCTCAATTCTCTATCTCTGTCTCTAAAGCAAAATTTTTTAGTTTTAGAATTAGGATATTTTTTTAAAGCTTAAATAATGTTGATGTGAAGTGAAGATTTGATTGCGGTAACTATTTGTGTTTCAATTTCATTATCTAACCTACCAAGTGTAGGATATGACTTTTTATCTCTTTCTCTCTCCTCTCCATAGGTATTATATTTTACATAATTTTTTTAAATATCATTTAATGATTAACTTTGAACATAATTCATAACTTAAAAAAAATAAAAATAAATAATTATGAATTTAATAATAATGAAATTAATATTGACGTACAGGTAGATAATATTAATAATAATAACCTTATGAAAATATTTGAGATCAAAATCATATTTTTTCTGATGACCTAGACTCGAACTCAAACATTTAAAAAATAAAAAATTAGAAAAATAACTTTAAATTAGATTCACTTTAACATAATACAAAATAAAAATATTAGGAATGTCGATAAAAAATTAATACAATACAAATATTGTAAAAAAATATATAAATATATGTCAATTATTACACCAAAAAATATAATATATTAGATCCTATGCAAACAAAATTAAGCAGTAAAATCTTTGAAACTGGATCTAGTATAATTTTTTTATTGACCCCATTCATATATCGCAATGAGTTAGAGAGTGAAGATATGATCTAACTGATCACCATAATAAATTTTTCAATTAGATTTTTAGAGGATGCTAGGATAGTCAGTATCATGCAGATATATTTTTAGACTACATATTATAAGATTCCTAGATCCATATGTAGGGACGACATACTAAAATATTATAATTTAAAAAACAAATAATAACTAATTAATTTAAGTAAAATAATGACTTAGCATCCATAGTATCTAATATCTGGACTAGTCACAATGATATATTTTTTTGCATATCACATCGCTCACTATATAGATTTTAAATGAACATTAAATAAAAAGATATTAAGATTTTCAAAGATTTTTCATCATCATAATTGACCAATCATATATGAGCATTTGATGATAATCTTTAGAGAATATAATATTTAAAATAAAATATATAATATAATATTTAATAACGGATCTATCAATAAAGTAACTATTAATATATTTGTTATGACTATTAGAGATGAACAATTAGAATAGATTTTTCATGTTAGATGCATGTGTCGCATCATTAACCTAATAGTACAAAGGAGGTTGAAGTTTGTTTCTCACATTTTATAAAAAAAATATATAACTCATTAAAATATCTTTGAATATCTAATAAACAATAGAAGTTTGATAGTCTCTATTTGTCTGGGGGTAGAGATGTGAATTGAGCCGGGCCAGGCCGGCACGGAAATTTCCCGTGCCCAGGCTCGTGCCGTGCTTGGCCCGGCACGATACCGTGGCCCGTTAGCACAGTACCACGTTGAATCTTTTTTTTAAAAAAATTAGGGTTGCTGGGCGCTGAAACCCTAATTTTTTAAAATTAGGGTTCGGCATTACAGCGTGGGCCGAAACCCTATTTTTTTTTAAATTAGGGTTCGGCCCGACCGGGCCGAACTCGGCGAATCGTGCCGCGGGCCCGTGCCTGGCTGAACCCCCAAAAAACTGTGCCGAGACAGGCACGACATAGTTACTGTTCCGTGTCGTGCCTGGCCCCGCACGGAAGCCCGGTTGGGCCTAGAAAAAATGTGTCGGGCCGGCCCGGCACGGCCCGTTTGACACCTATATCTGCGGGTCTAAAGAAAAAAAAATTTCAAATGAATATGAGACACTATTATAATTATATTTACCTGATTTGAAGTATGTGTTAGATACAAATATGTGATATCCAACTATAACAATAATAAGAGTGATAAACTTATTATTGACGATAGAGACTAGAATACAAAAATTTCTTTTGCGAAATTTCTGAAAATTTTTTATGACACGATAAATACGTGTTCATCTGTTTATACTCACATCACATGCATTGCACTCAGATACATATGCAAAATTAGTGGCATATTTAGGAAATTTAGAAATGACTCTACATTTAGTGACATGAATGTTGAGATGAAAACTAAGTATATAAATTACTAATCTATCATTTTATTTCTTTATTATTAGAATGTCTATATGAATCATAGAATTAAGATAAAGGAGATAGAAAATATTTTGATATACATATCCACATTCATTAATAAGGAACACCAACCTAGATGATTCATTCACAAAAAATTAATTGAATTATTTATATTCTCCAACATTAGGTATGATAGCAGTTATAACCAAGCTTCGAGTATGAACATAATATCATATTCGGAGATAATGACTTCTCCATTCAGTTGACGAATAGGAAACATCGAATGGAGCATCGAATATGAATGAACTATCTAGGTACTAAGATATCAATTACTACGCAATCTTGTCAAATAATAATAACACTTTGATATTTTACCATGATAAAAATTATATAAGTTCACATAACACATAATATCTAAGATAACACAGAATCTACTAACTCATCTGATATCAAAAATAATATTGTAGTCTAATTTTTTTGTAGTCAATATCATTTCAGATAGGAGATCAAGATTATGACTAAATATTATTGAGGCATTAACATGTATGAATGATTGAGAGAATCCAAGATTGAGAATCCAAGATTGTGTTGGAACAAGAGTGGATAATTTACTGACAAATAATTACTCACGAGACTTTGAGAAAGTTGAGCACCGCTAGTGATACCATCATACACTTTTGTGATGATGATTATTTGCATATTACATAGATTGACATTGAATTGAGCTTGCATGATTATGATTGATTATTTTTAAATTGTGTTATTTATTTTTGGTTGGATTGGATGATGAATTTATTTTTTTAATATTTTTGATTTTAAAAACATGTTAATAATTTTATTTTATTGTGTTTTGTGATTTATGTGAATTGTAAAATAATGGATCAACGGTGACTCTAGCTCATAATAGATAATTTTACATTTTTACTTTGCAAAATTAATATTTTAACCTTAAAATCATAAACTGATGACTGGTCAACCAGGATAGCAATAGGTTACAGGCTGCCTCCAAGCACGACCCAGCACAACCATGTACAACCAGACACAGCCTAGCCCAAATCTACCCAGAACCAATCATTAATCAAGTTGTGTCATGACCAGCACAACACTATGGCCAGACTGAGCGACCAAAAAATGAGTCATGCCAGCACACCACTACCCATTTGACACCTCTAGATTTAATATTAACTTTATTTTTAATAAATTTAAATAGTATAGAGATATATATTTAAATAATGTTTTTAATATATGCACAATGAATAAATAATATTAATTTTTATTATTGTTTATATAGTAAAATATAATTGAATATAATATTAGATTTATATCCAAAAGATCTAAATGGCAAAAATTTTTATTTTTAAATAAAAAGTTTAATATATTTATAATGAATAAATATTATTATAAAATTAATATATCTTATTGACCAATATATATATATATATATATTAATTTTTTTATAACTTCAAAATATTTATTAGACTTTAATAATTTTATTTTTATTATAATATTACATATCAATGTTTCATACCAAAATATCCATAAACATATTCTCACATATCAAGATATATCCATAAATCAAATTAATGTTATATTAGTAATTTTTGATATTTTTGCCTTTGGTTATAAACTCTAATAGAAAAAACTCAATAATCAATATATAAAATATACACGTGAAATCTCATATAAATATATACAATTGAGATATCTTGAGTTCTGCTATCCATAATATATTAAAAAATATATAAAAATAAAAAAAATAAATAAAAAATAAATAAAAAGTTGATACTTCAAGCTTGTGCATAAATATTCAAGACATCAAATTTTGAAAAAAAAAATGTAAGTAAACTTTTTCAAAATTTTTACAAAGATACTAGTTGACTAATTTGTTATAGGAAGATATATTATAGCAATAGTTTCATCTTGAATTTTCTCATTGAGAAATAAATAATTCATCTCTAAGTATTATGCAAGCCTATAAAATATCAAATTAGAGATTATATATCTTATTATTTGACTGTCACATAATAGAGTAACAAAAGAAGCAAAAAAAAATGATCTCATCAAAAAAATATATAATCTAAAGCATCTCACAAGTGTCAGTATCTCTTTGAATATTATCATTATATTGAATCTTAAAATAATTATTAAAATTTTACTTTTTTAGAATAGAATATTGCTTTCAAAAAAAAAAATAAAAAATCTATAGTAAACTTAATTTCGATACAAATTGATGCATAACTCAAATTTAAATGCTCTATTAACTATTAGAGCCATAATTGCTAAAAAAATTCTCATGGTTTGTAAAAATTCTTCACATATATCAGAATGTGAATACTTGCATATAAATAAACTTATCATGAAAAAATTTTAATGTAAAAAACTAAACTGACACAATCAGAGTTTAGTCTGATAATATTAAAAATTTAAAAATCCATATAATTCTGCATAAATTATATTTTAGTGTAACAATATCAAAATAATTAATCTTCTCAACAATTCTTATATGCATTATAGGGTGGGTCAACAAAAGAAGTATCAAAATAGAGAATAATATCTGACACAATCAGCATTTCTATTGGAGCACAACTTAAAAAACTAATCTACGGATGAGTATCGACAACATATCTTATCTATGACAACATAATTCATTTCCAAGTATAGATATCTTTATCCTAAAAAAGCATATAAGTCTCCTAAAATATTTCATCCAAAATTATAATTAAAGATATTCTTTAAATTAGTAATTCTCAACTCATCTCAAATAATAAAAATACTTTTTCAAGAACACAATAATATCAACAACCATCATTTGAGATTCTATAAAAAAATAATAAAAATTTTATAACATATATGTGCTAAAAGATATAATTATCAATAAAAATCACATAAATTAAATTATAAATAACTACTTAAGAGTATATAATATTTTTCATAATCTACAAATTGAATCAAACTGTATTTCTCTCAACTCATATGATTGTTCCATAAACAAAATTTCATCAAGATAATCATGAAAACAAGTATTTTACAAACTTAATTCGTATATCAAACATTTGTGAGATGTTGATTATTATATGTGATTACATAAATACTAATATATCAAACTTCAAAAAAACTAAAAAGTTTAATATATATATATATAACCAAATAAAGTACTAAAATGGTTGAACCATAGTTATTTAAGGCGCAAAGCGCACTGAGGCACAGAAGCCTTTTGGGGCTTTAAGGCGCAAGACGCACTTGAGGCGCGGGCTTTTTTATTTGAGGCACACTCAGCCTAATACACATAAAAATTATATATTTTACTAAATATTATCTTTAATTTACATCTACTAATAAACTAAAGAACATCAAAGATAAAAAACAAATATTAATAGTGCTCCCATCATCCAAACATTCAAAGTTTCAAAACAAAATAACAAACATTCAAAGTTCTAAAACAAAATAAACACTCACGTATCTAAATCTAAATCAAAATCAAAAAAGTCTTCATCAATATCATCCCCATCATTAATCTTCCACTCTCTCTCTTCTTCATCTTTCTCTTCCGATGAATAGATCATCTCTTCAGCTTCATTAATCAAAGCAAGAGTAGGAGATGTTTAGAGCTAGATGATCTTGATTTTGATTTTGGTGTTTGTGTTTTGCTTGGTTTATCTCTTGTATAAACCCAAAGCTCTTCAGCTCTACTAGCTCTTGCAACATCATCTCATGTTAAATCATCACCTTCAAACACCAAATCATCTTCTACAACACTTTCATCTTTCATTCTTCCCATCAATCAAAAAATACTCAGCTGAATGCAAAGGCCAATGAAGTTGAACCTCCCACATCCTATCAATGATTTCCATGATTTTCCGATACTTCTCTTCATTCTCATTAAAGCTTTTGATGATGATTTCCTTCGCCTTTTTCATGGATACGGACACGAGGATATGACACGGCAGGATACGAGAACACGACAAATTTCAAAAAACTAGGATACGAATACGACTAGGATACGGCATAAAAAAAACATATACAAATATTATCCATTAACAAAAATTTAGATAAATAAAAAAAATACTCAGACATTATTTTTACAAACATTACAACTCATTTTATTATATAATTCTGCATAAAAAAAATTATGCATTTTAAATAATCTATATTATTTCAAAATTAATTTAATCTAATTTTTTTTCTCTATCAATACTATAATACAATTTTTATTATATTTTCATTATTTACACATTACATTAATTTATTTAAAATAAATTATATAACAAAAACTATTATACTTACATATTATATATTACTAAATATTACATACTACAAAAAGTATTCATATTTATATATTTTATATTTTAATATTACATATTTATTATTATTCTTAAACAAATGTATTTAACATTAAAATAAATTATTTGTTTATTATATTTTGCATATATATTAAACAAACAATAATAATTAAAATATATAAAAAATATATTTAAACCTTCTAACCCTACCCCCTCTCGTTACTGTATTTAAAATAATTAAAATTATACTTTGAACCCCCCCCTCCCATTACAGCTTCCAACACACCCCCCCCCCCTCCCATTACAGCTTCCAACACACACCCCCCCCACCCATTACAGCTTATAGAATTAGGTTATCTTAGGTATTATCGGCGCCTTGGCGGTGTGCTCCTCGTCCTCAGCTTTAGCCTCGTCAGAATCATAAAAACACGTCGTTTTGGTAACCAACGCGTAGGTTTCGTAACTGCGCCTCGCCTGAAGCAAGGCATTTTTCCCGAGAGTGGTGGTATCTGAGCTTTAGGCGCGCCTCAAGCACACCTTTCATAACTATGGGTTGAACACATGAGATATCCATATATAGTATACGTGCGTTAGAGGTCATGTCTTGATAAAATAGCAAGTGCTTTTATCTGAGAGCTATAGGGCTTGAGTTCGAGACTCATCATACGTAGTCTTTCTAACTTTTAAGAGTAATATTATCAACATATTAATATCTCTTAGACTGCAAACCAAAGCAAGAACCATGTGTTCTGGGTACGATTTTCATATGACCGCCACATCTACGAAAAATTATATGTAAAATAATAATTCGTACGGAAACTATTTTGACAACTAAATAGAAATTATCCTAATAATCCATATCAAAGTAGATGTGTCAAATGGGTCGGGTCAGGCCTGCCCCGAGGCAAGGCCCAATTCGGCCGTGCCTGGCCCGGCACGACAGAGGAATCACCCATGTTGGGCTATTTACAGCATGGATCGTGTCGTGGTTAGGCCAATCGTGCCATGTGCAGGGCCAGGCATGGCCCAGTATAATGGCCCGTGAGCATGATATCTCGGCAGGAGCCAAGATATGTCTCAATCCACCCAGCCCCACGGCCCCAAGCCGACTACCCGATGCTCAATGGATCCGAATTTTCCGTTGGGCCCAAAACTAACCCACAGACTTTTTTGACCCGAGTTCAAGGCCCGACCATCTACCCCCCTCACCGCCACTTCATTCTAAAAGCAGAAGCTTCTGGAATGAACAATTCAGGTTGATTCGACGGTCGAACCGACAAGAAAGTTAAAAAAAATTAATCTAAGACATTGGATTTCAACTTCAACAACTATGAGGCAAAATCCAACCATAAGATTTCTGCCCATTTTTAAATTATTAAAAATATAAAAAAATAAAAATATATATTTTTTAAAAAAGATTACTTTTCTTTATTTATAAAATCTTCCCCTCCGCCTCTCATTCTAAAATTTATGTTTAAAAAACATAAATTTCTTACTCTTCTCTCTCTCTAATTTTCTCACTCTCGCCTCTTTGGATTTCATCATTTCACATTTTGGGACTCGACTTTGGTGTGAATTGTGATGCACATGTAGTGCAGACATAAAAAAAATTAAAGTTTATGAATTACAATTTACGAGTGTTTTTATTTATTTATTAGTTTTAAGATTTTAAAATTTAAATCTAAATTATAAAAATTAAATATTCAACTTCTTTACTCTAGTCTAGTCTCTCTCTAGTCAAAAAAATAAAAAAAATGACTAATTTAAATAAAAAAATAAAATAAATTATAATTTATATAACAAAAATCCTACAAAAAGATCCGATGCTACCAAAATTTTATTTTCTTCGGTCGTCTCGATTCAAACATCTAAAAAACAAAAAACTAAAAGAATTTTAGTAGTTTAGACTTAATTTAATATAATAAAATAAAAAATATTTGGGATACCGAAAAAGAATCAGTACAGTACAAATATTATAAAAAAATTTTAAACTGTCAGAATTTGTGTAGGACTATGTACCTTAAGAAGCATGTCGAACTATGCACCAAAAAATATAATATATTTAATCTTAGGCAAACTTAACTCAGCTATAAGTTTTTTGAGGCTGGATCTAATTAAATCTCAAAGTTTATCTCTTTCATATACCACAACGAGTTGGAGAATAAAAGCATGACCAATCTAATCATCACGATGAATCTTTTGATTAGATTTTTGGATGATTCGAGATTAGTTAGTATTATGCAGACATATTTTCAGTCTGCATATGGCAAGATTTCTAGGTCCACATCAAAGAACGATATACTAAAATATTATAACTTAAAAAAATAAATAATAATTAATAAATTTAAAAAATATAATGAAATGGTATCCATCAGGTTTGATATCTGGCTTAGTCACGATGATGCATTTTATGTATGTCTTACTAGCCACTATGTAGATTTTAAATGAATACTAAATAAAAAAAATTTTAAGATTCCCTGAGATTCTTCATCCTCATGATGGTCCGGCCATTATTGAGTGAATGATAAAAATCTTTAAAGAAAATAAAATTCAAAATAAAATATTTAGTATCATATTCGATAATGTATCTAATAATGGGATAGCAATTAATATGTTTGTTAGAAATATTAGAAATATACTATTATGAAAAATTTTCCACGTTAGATACATGTGTCACGTCAATAACCTGATAGTACAAGTGAAGATGAAAATGTGTGCCTGTCACTTTAAAAAATATACATAACTCACTAAAATATTTTCACATATCTTGTAGATAACAGGAGTTCGATAGTTTCTATTTATCTACGGATCTCAAGAAGAAAAAATCATAATCGAATGTGAGACAATATTGGAATTACACATACTTGATGTTGGAGTCATATGATGAATATGAACACATAATATCTGACTACGTCAATAGTAAGAGTGACGAACTTATTATTGATGATACTGATTAGGCTACAAAAATTTCATTTATAAAATTACTGAAAATTTTTTATGATGCAACGAACATGTGTTCGTCAGTTTATATTCTCACGACTTGCATTACACTCATGTGTATATACAATATTAGTAGTATGTTTAAAAAATTTCGAGATGACCCAACACTTAGCGATATGTTTATAGAGATGAAAACTAAATACTTTAAATACTGATCCACCATTTTATTTTTTATTGTCTGACTGTCTGCATGAACCCTAAGATTAAAGTGTAAGAGATAAAGGTTTTTTGACACACATTTTCTCGTGCATGAACCTGAAAGACCCACATGAAGGGTTCATTCACAAGAAATTAACTGAACTATTTATATACTATGATACTAGGTATTGTGATAGTACTAGTGAGGCTTCAAGTATGGACATGGATACCATATTCTGAGATGGTGATTTTTCTATTCAATTAGTGAGAAAAAAATGACATGATAGACCGTGAAATAAGAACGAGCTGTCTCGGTACTTGAATATCAATTACTGCTCAATTCTATCACATTCTAATACTAAGAATCTTGATATATTACAGTAGTAAAAATAATATGTATTCACCTTTCCATTGCTATCTAATATGGCATGAGATCTATTGACTCCTCCAGTGTCGAGCATAATATCGAAATCTACTTTTTTGTTACAGTAAATATTATTTCAGATAGAAAATATAAATTATATCCATATATTATTGAAACTTTAGCATAAAAGAAGGATTAAGAAGATTCAAGCTTTGAAATCCAGGATCATGCTAGGACTACAACCATAACGAAGAAATTAATTTCTGATGATGACTCAGGTGATATTGATTTTGAGAATGATATGACGATTGATGACTTTGACAATTGATAATTGAGACACTAATGTTTAATATTTGAGTTTGATTTTGATTTACTTATTTGCATTGTATTTGTGTTTATTTATTTTTTTGTTTGTGATATTACTTTGAATTTGTGATTGTCTTTGCGGATTGATGCTTGAAACTTTAATATTTATTTTTTCTAAATTTTCATTTTGCATTGGTTTTAAATTTTTTTTATATTTAAGTTTTAATATTTTATAAATTCATACACTTATACTGATACATATTTAGGGCCTGTTAGATAAACTAAAAAAATTAAATACTAAATTTTATAAGTGTTAAATTTATATTATAAAACTGTTTGATAAATTATTAACAATAAAATGCTAAAGATAAATATATTGCTTGATAATTGTAAATACTAAATACTAAAAATTATGTATTTTATTATATTTTTATTTTATCTTTATTATCATTGTATTACATATTATCCAAAATAAATAAAATTTCTAATAATATTTTATTTTTCAATATAATTATTAATTATTATTTAAAATAAAATTACTAGAAACATATCCATAAATAAATCATAATATTCAAAAAAAGACATTTTTAAAAAATAACTAATAGAATTTAAACTTTCTAAAACTATCTAAATTTTTAATATAAAAATAAAAATTAATGAGCAACTGGTTGATTTGTTATTTTTACTCTTAAATTAATCATGAAAAAGAATTAGAATTAGGATTTGTGGTGGTTGAGAAACGAGAAGAATACAGATTCACAAAGTAACTATAGCATGAATTAGAAAATAAAAAAAAAAAAGACAACAGATATTTAAAAAAAAAAATTTAGATGAAAATTTTCTGCATTCAACGATAAATAGACTTCTACTTACTTATTATTTTCAATAATTTTTTATTTAAAATTTTCAATTAAGAGATTACTAGCATTTTTTATCAAACATATTAAAAAAGTAAAACCATTGAAACTTTTCATTTTCAATGGTTTGAAAATTTTCAATGATTTATCAAGTAGGATCTTAATTTGTTATTGAATTTTAATTATTTATTTATATTTAACAATTAATATTAACTATTAAAATTAACTAATTACTAAAAACAATAACAAAAATTTAAAAAGTATTAAAAATATTTAAACAATAATTATTCTGAATAAAAAAATTTAAATTTATTAAAAATTAAAAACTGATCTGTACGGGCCTAACCCAGCACAATTTCATCACCTGTTGGGCCGATGGGCCGTATCAGGCCTAGCCTGATGAAACTATGTCGGGCCAGACATGGCACAATGGCCATATTGGGCCACCTAAAACCGAGCCGATTAGTCCAGCCCGACCCATTTGACATCTCAATATCAAACAACTGTTGAGCCTTCTTGTAACAAGATTTGCCTTAATATAATCTACTCTCACATGAACAAGTCTTCATAGTAAACATACCTTTTGAAAATCAAGATTTTAATTTTCAAGTCGCATTAAAGTAAATAACATATATCTCTTCTAAAATAGAATAATACTATGATGGGTGAGATAATATTTCTAAAAGAAACCTGAGTATTCTAATATCATCAAAACAACTAATAAAAAAATAAGACAAGAATATAATCAAACCCATGAAATAAGATATTAAATACAACTCTTGCATATTCATTTCAAAATGTGAACAATTGGAAGATCACAATCATGATAGTTGAATGCAATAACATTTTGCTTCTTAAGAGACTCTCCTCTACTCTGAACAAGTCCTGGATTTCCATGTCTATCAATTTTTGTCTCATCATAAATCAGGAAATGAATTGACTCATAAACTACTAAATTAATGAATCTTTATTCTCCCTACACTAGTTAAAAAATATGGTTTGCTAAAAAAATATTAATATTTATTAATACTTTACTAGACTAATATGTAATATGTGTCCCTTTTGAATACTAAAGCATTCAGAATTAACCTAGATAATTTCGAGAAGGTAAGAAGAATAATTTTTCTCCAAAATATAAGAATTAAAAATACACTGAGAAAATTATAAAAAAATATTTAGTTATTTATGTAATTAACATTTAATACTACGTGCTAAAAATATTTTGGAATATTCCTAATGAAGAGTTGTGTCTAAGTAATTCCAATTAAATATTTATTATATCTTTTTGTAATATTATTTTGTAACAATGTGATAGCACATAAAATTAAGTGTATAATCGCATTATCATACACAAGTGTTAAAATTATTCAAAATATCCTCTAATAAATTATCATTCCTATTTTTTTATTAAATGATTTTATATTTTTTATGAAATAACCAAAAAATAAAAAAAATGTGATTTAAAACAAAAAAAAAACTATTTAAATAAAATATATAAATAAGCCTTGTAATAAAAAATTAGAGAAATTTTATATAATAAGCCTAGAACTCAAGACTTATCACTCTTGGAAAACAATGCTTATTATCATTATGACATAATCTTTTTATTGAATTGTATCTAAAAGATAAAAATAAAGTAATCAAAATTACAATTTTTTCCATGTGCTTCCTAAGTACATTGTGGCAAATAAATTTTCTTTAGTTCTGATTTAATGGTGAACCAAAATATGATTAATCATGGTATGATAGTGATGTCCTTAGTAAATACTATGTTTTCTCACAACTTATTTTCTATTTTATATATCATATTTTATTTTATGCTTGTCCTCGATCTAGTGACACTTTGTTGAAAGTTTTTTGATGTTGACATGCAATGTTTTGAATGTAATAAAATTAAAAGTGGCCACATTCGAGACATATAGATACGACCTTTCTAATGTACCGAGAATGAAACTTGTTGAGAATTATATCTTGGTAAGTTTATGTTTTAAGCATGATTCTTGTATATTAGATACAATTTTTTTTCCAAACAAAACCCAAAAAGTTGTTACATAAACTGAACACAATAACCAAACACAATTTCTTGGCTCAATATGTACATCACAAAAAGAAATAATAATAAGAAAAGACAAATAAAAAAATAAAACAACTAGAATACATCAACATATAATATTTTTAAATATTTTTAAATTAATATAATTAAAATATATATTGTTTTGCATGAGATACCTCATGAGGAAACAAATTATTTATTTAGAACTTCAACATCATACCATGACAAATTATATTTGGTTCACCATTAAAAAAGAACTAAAAGAGAAATTATCTGACACAACTAACTTGGAAAGTTGAGTGAAAAATATAATTTTAATTATTCTATTTTTATCCCCCAAGTATAACCCAATGAGTTGTCGAATATCACATAAACACAATAATAGAGTCAATTGGTTTGATTGTCTTGACTCATCAAGTACGTTATAACTAATAAATCATATTTTTAATTGAAAAATGAATAACAAAAAAGAATACATATTTAATTGAAATTTTATATATATATATATATATATGTATATATATGTGTGTGTATTCTTTTAATAACTTTATTATGAGAAAGGTTTACTACACAATATATATGATAAATCATTACGAGTTCTTCAATGTGTAAAAAACTCACTTGAATATACTTGAGAGCTTTATAGTTTCTCAATATATAAATATGATAATCATATTAAATTTTAATTATTTTATGAAAAAGAACAAAAATACTAAAAATCTAATTCCTCTCTTTTAACAAAAGCACATTTAAAATAAGTATAATTATCAATAATATGAGAAAGTAATAAAATAATCATGTATAGTAATCATATAATATTATTAAATAATTTTATCAATGAGATTAAAAGAAGCATTGCAAATGTCATTTATACTAGCTATATAAAAAATTCTAGTATATTTTCTAATTGACATGTCTTAGAATCAAAAATAAATATTTCATTCATACTTAGCTCTAAAAATTTTAGCTTAGCCACTGACGAACAAAATTAAGAATAAACTAAATGATTAAATACCAAACATATATACGATTTTATGAGGATAGAAAAATATATACATATATATATATATATATACACAATCAAACATATTTCTCAATATAATCATCCTCAAAATTTATTGATCATATATATATAAATCATAACAAAAAATAATATAATTTAATTATTTAGTGGAACACTCAATTGACATAAAATTTTAAGAACATTCTAAAAGATAAGGAACATTAAATAAAATAAAAGGATTGTAAATAATATTATCATAACCACTAGCTTTAATAATGACATCATTGATAATTATATCATCAAAGGCTATAGTATCTATGAAAAAAAATGTACATG
Organism: Sapria himalayana; assembly: GCA_029783825.1. Taxonomy (NCBI): domain Eukaryota; kingdom Viridiplantae; phylum Streptophyta; class Magnoliopsida; order Malpighiales; family Rafflesiaceae; genus Sapria; species Sapria himalayana. The sequence goes on from JAREIK010000385.1 coordinate 11,596,837, forward strand.
TGACATAATTATTAGATCCATAGTCAACTACCCATATACTTAAAATAAGAGTGGATAAGAGAACTCAAGTAATTGATCCTCAAGATATCTTCATAATATCTCTAGAGAAGGTTCTACTATACTCATCTTTTTTAGTCCTCCCAACCCTTCTCCAAACCCAACTCATATTATATTTTGGCTCATACATATGAAATCATTCACAATAAGAACATGTCACATGACCTTTAAAAGAACTATTTCTTATATACCTCAGCCACGAGAAACTAAAGAATCCACTATTATTGTATGGCTAACAAATCATGTACCACTACCCTTTCTACTATTACTCAAGGTCGAGGCCTAAATCAGCCTCTAATGAATATTTGCTCGAGTGGGGAATTTACTTACTAAAACTACAAATCCTCATCACAATGTGTTTGTCGCCAAGAATTCATGGTACTAATCAAATAATTAGAAAAACTAGTATGTCTAATAGTTGCACCATGTTTTATGTGTACCAAACAATTAGTCTCATCCTGGCCCATACAAAATCATCCAAAGTTGATCATCTCAAATGTGTACCAAGCATATAAAATGTGTAGAAAACATACAACACAATAATCACATCTCAAACTTTCTTACACATGGTACAAGTGACAATACTAGAAATTCAAATATCAATCTACTATCACAACAATACTAAAGTTGATCATCAATGTCATCCCTTTCTCTCATTGCTATTTGTTGGCATATTTAATGTCAGATGATCAAATAATCTAACTCATGAACTAAGTTTTCAATGAATAAGCTCATTGGCCAAAAAAAATAAATAAATCTCTCTTTCACTAAACAATTATGATAACTTCATTTTAAAACATAGTTATCACTATGAAAAAGACCAAAAACTATCAAAGACCACCAAACAAAAAAAGTTGGTCAACCCTAATTCAATTCAATTTAAATACAAAATCTAATCACACTAAGAGTACAATTCTAGTGCCACTTAATGTCATCATTGTCTCAAATTCAAGAAATCAACTAAAAATCAAAAAAAAAAATAGAATTTTGATTGTTGAATAAAAAAAATAGCATGACTCATTCAAAATAATATTCAATCAAAGTGACCAAGAAAAAAAAACTAGAGGAAACATGAAAAAACACCCTAAATAACACCAATCATGGTTGTCTATAATGCTAAGATTAGAGGTGGTAGTTAGATAGTGATTGTTGGTATCATCAGTGGTCACCAACAATGGTTGTCGACATCAATCAAGTGCGATGGTGGATGCCAACATCAGCAACGATGACTAATAATTGTTGATGGCATAGTGGCAATTTCAGTGATTGTTGACTATGATGGCCAATATCATCAATATGGTTTTCCACAACTAACAGTAATATTTACCTTGATAAATAACTTTGATATTATATTCAAGTTAAATAATAAATTATAAGCCAAAAATATATAAAAACTAGACATGATGACTTTTTATAAATTAGGAGTATTCACAATATAAATAAGAATGTTCATTTTAAGAAACATTAAATAAAAATAATAATACTCAATAATAAAGAATATATAACTTACACCCTTAAATAAAAAGTAAAAGTGATTGGGCCAGCTCAAAAATCGGATGCTCCCATCAAAAATACAAAAATAATAAAAATTTTTTACTTTTTAACATAAATATATTAAGTCTTAAAAAATAATAAAAATCAAAACAAAGAATAATAAAGATAGCAAGATTCAACATAAATATATCACCACATCAAAAATTTGTAACACTTATAAATCCTTCCCAAATTTTTTGTGACATTTTTTAATAATAAATTTAGACCCATGAATTGAATGTCAAGGCGTCTTAAACCTTGAATTTCTCATTAATTGATAAATGGCATTATACATCTAACTCAACAAGCCAAAATTTTATAAGTAAATAAATAACAGCGAACAGAAATTTAAAATACAAGCAGAAGGAAGTAAGAGAGAAGGGAGTCAGCACCGGAAAAGCCAAGTCTAGAAGAGCAGTTTGACTGCCTCCAAACTTTGTAAAAAAGAGGCTGCCAGGATGTGACTGCAACATAGAATAAAACCAAAGGAACTTAATTTCTGACTTGGGATCAAATTCGCAAAAAATTTAACATAGAAACAGTTAAAACATAAATATTAATCAGCACACTAAACCTAGAACATAAGTAATATTTTTTGGTAATGATCCCTTACAACTTTTTCAGCAAGCACATTTGATACACAAAACAGGCAGATGCTAGGTCTCCATCAGAAAATCATATTCTTTGCAGCTGTTTCTGACAGCTGCCTCAAAATAGCTATTTTGAAATTTTTAGCTGATATTCTTATAACAGTAGCTCATTAAATACCAAATTTGCATATTAATTGAGAGCCTTCAGCTAGTAATTATATCCCTAACTATGAACAGCTTAAGCAAACAGAACCATAATAGAAGAATGGGGCAGGCACACGGTGACCATTACCCAAGACCAGAGACGGGTCGTAGGTCATGGGTCACAGAAAACCTAACAACCAGTTATCAGTGACCCAGCAGAGCCTGCACCACTTTTTTTAAAAATGGATTTTTTTAAAAAAAATTTGTTTATACCAGTCACGTCCATGTGGCGAGTTTTTTTAATGAAACCCGCCCGCACTTACAAAACCGGCACGGTCCAGAACAACCCGAGATCACCCGGTTTATATCCCTACCTACAAAACCCGCCCGCACCACTCAAAAATTTGGGCCGTGCCCGGCACGGCATGGTGGCCCAACTGGACCACCTAAAAACAAATCTTGCAGGCACAACATAACCTCTTTAATACCTCTAATGTGACATGAATTTAATTGTTAATTATTAAATTAATTGATTATCATCTTCTACTATTTTAGGATGTATTATCCATCAATTGCTTCATCTATGAAAAAACAATTATAAAACTTTCCTGAATTTTTGAGTGAACAATATCGACCATTATTTTTCTTTTAAAGTTGTTGCAGCTTATAGTTTAAGGTATTTTTATTTTTTATATTTCTTTTATTTTTCATTAAAAATGAGAAGGCTCAATTTGTGGGTTGCCCCAATCAGGAATAAAGTGCATTGTGGCAGCACATGGCACATCACAGTGTGTAATTCTGAAGGCACACAATCATGTGTGTAATTGCATCAATGTTGCACACAATCATGTGTGTCATTGTATCAATGTCACACACTAACTGTGTGCGAAAGGCATCGTTCCCAATGTGTGGACGACGCACGTTAGTGATGCACCAAAAACATGACAGTACAGGTCAAGAAATCATGTTTTTGACTATTCAATTTTAGCAGAAACTGATTTTTGGTTTTTTTTTTCCGTGTATATTAGTATTGATTAGAGGTGCCGTGGGGGTCAAAAGTACTCTCAAATAAGCAATTAGAATATTAGGGTGACAGATTAGTATTTCAATAACCATAATTGTTATAGCTTTGAAAGTTATGAGATTATTTTGAAAGAGATGAGATTATACTCAACATCTAATTTCATAGTTTTTGTCAAACTCTTACATAGTAATATTTTTTGTTTATTTTATTATTCATCTTGACGATAATAAGACACTCAAGACTCATTCCAAGATATTTTCTCATTCAAAATGATATCAATGCATGATAAAATACGTGTATGCTCTCCACTCTAATGTGCTTTGGGAACTGTAATCATTACCTTTAAAAATATAAGTTATTGATTGCAAATGTATGTTTATTGTAGAGATATGTTCAGATTGAAAAAATAAATCATCTTAAGATAATACTTATAACTAGAATATTCACTCAAATATTTGATGTTGAATACTAAGATACTTACTTTCAAGATGTCAAGATAATATCAATATGAATTCTAATTACTCTTGAAGCATCTCATAGTTAGAGGATACATTAGATAGATATAAAAAATATATTATTTCAGAATAGCCTTGAGGTAGAGAAGCATATGGAGCAGCTATTTGAATTTCAAACAGCACAGTTTCAAATGAAGAAACTTAAGAGAACTAAAATTTTCTTAACAGAAAAATAATCTATTCAACAAATTATATTATCTTGTCATAAAAAAGATATGTATTGAATTATCTTGCAAATGTCAATTTTTTAGATTGTACTTAAATATAAACTTATTAATTCAGGTACTGCCTTAAATTTTGAAGAAACTCCTCTAATTGATTATGTTACTTATAAAAAAATTATAGGAAAAACAAACACATTATGATTAGACAAGATATAACATACATTGTTAATATAATTAGTTATTTCAAGATCTATAATATGGTATATACTCTATTCTCTCACTACTCTTTAATGTGATGGTTAGACAATAATGCTAGAGCTCATTCGAGTATTTCACGAGTAGACAAAATACATAAAAGTGAACTGCTTCTTCTTCAAAATAAATATTCAAGATTATATCATTACTACAATATATATATAGACAATATCATCGAAAATCACTACCTACAAAAATCTTCACAAAGATATTTACGATGTCTCAACTTATTTTTTTTTCCTTCAAACTTGATATCATAAACTTGTACACATAATCTAAAAATACTACCTTATGTTACCAATTTAAACTTGTACACAAACTTTGATTAGCTTTTAAGTTAAATTTATTTTAAAACAAAACTTATCTTATGTTCTTTTAGAATAATGTATCATTTAAAATAAAAGTTTATACATTTTAACAAGTCGAGAAAATAAAGAAGATTGAGTTGTCCATCAAAAGTAAGAGCATCAACTTGAATGTTTCTTAAATATTAATATCCTAAAGTTATATCATTATATCCTTGTAATAGTTCTCAGAGATAAGAGTACAAATAACAAGGTTGACTCACATAATCAAACTCGTTTTGTTGATAATCACATTCTAACTTGACCAAACATTTATTAGTTTTCCTTTAAAGCATCATAAAGACGTTATGCAATCATGTAAGCTCTTCTAATCTAGTATAGACAAGAGCTAAGCCTTCGTCATATCACATTAAAGAGTCGAGTCCCATAATGAGATGTCTTTTTGAACTGTTTACAAAATTCAATTTCTATTTATGATAATTTTTCCCAGAATGAACAAACATATTGTTAGATTTCAAGAAAAAAATGAAAAAATATCTTTTTTTTAAAACTAGCAAGGTGGCTCAAGGACCTTAATCCTCTAATACTAAAATGATGTGCATACTAATACCCTAAGTTCCTTTTAAAAGATTCTCATTAATTATAAAAATTAAAATGTAAAAATTTAAAAATAGTGCCATATTTATGGTGATTCTTCTACCAACAACAAAGTGGCGCATGCAAGATTTTATTGAAAAGGCTAATTTCCATTCTTTGTTACTCTAGTTTGGGAATTGGAGATGTGAGCTATTGGGGGTCTAGAGATCAGTCTCATATATACCTCTCTGGGGAGTAACATCATAAGTGAACTAGGTGATGAGCTGTTAACAGAGTTGGCAGAAAGTTGATCAGCTTGTATAGACTGAACAGAACATCACTGCCTTTGAAGAAGAAACAGCAAACAAACACCTCTATTTTGTCTGATCCTTCTACAATGAGAACATTGAAAGGTAGATATTTTAATATTTCGCCACTCTTATTACATCTCCCTCTCTAAACTTGCTAGGGCAATTTGCTCTTATGTTTCCAAGGCTAAAGAAGCCAATAACAATCTAAGATACAACTCTGACCTAGAAGAACAAATCTATCTAATGATTTAGAGTAATCTATCAATCTCAAATTAATGACAAACTGAGTAAATCATGAATAGCATTATAGCAATCAAAATTCCTAGTAGACTTTGAATAGTCTATCAGTCCCAAAGTCATCAAAAAAAAAACATCATTAATTCATAAAGCATGGCTAACAACTCCCAAGCTGATCCAATAATTCTACAAATAACAAATTCCATTGGAATAGATTGCTAGAGGTATCAACCGGGCCGGGCGGCCCAACACAACATAGTCCAGAATTGTGTCTGGTCTCAGACAGTGTCACCCCATGGCATGGTTTCGTACCATGTTTGGCCGGCATGAACCGTGCCTCGTGCCGGTTATACGACCCATGTGCATGGCCCAATAGAACAGCATAGAAATTATATCGTGTCATATCTGGTATGGCACGAGAATCATATCGTGTCATGTCTGGCACGACACAATGGCACGGCATAGTGGCACGGCCGTGCATAGCAAAAACGAGCGGTGCCGGCACAGCATGGCTTGTTTGACACCTCTATAGGTAGCTAACATGAATTGAACATAAACAAAAATTGATTGTTAGCATGCATCTAATCAACGCAAACTTGATCTATAGGAGCACTCACTAACACTCATATCATCCAACTTTCACAATGTATCATTATTTTGCTTAGTCATAGTCACTATCTCATGTGCACCATATATTTGTCTTCAACGCTAAGCTAGTTCCACCATCCCACCCCAATTCAAATCAAAAATTAACATTTCTATGATAGATCTATCTCATGTTCACCATATAGTTGCCTTGAACACTAAATTGATGTTGACAACAAATTTACCTACATATAAAAAAAAAAAATTACGTGGTGACATTTTTTTATCAAGTTATGATCTAGGTGGTATCAATTGTCACTGGTGAAGGCAGCAACAAAAAACAACATTGATAGCAATCAACATCATCCATGGTGGACAATCGGATAGAGATTGGTAGTAGGCTATAGTCATCAGCCACCTTATTGTCTGGCATGGTATTATGATAAAGAAAAAAAATACTTTTTATATTATCTATAGAAATGATACAAAAATAATATAAATAAAAAATATATAAAAATTAGAACACTTATAAATTGAAATACTTCTCATAAATAACTAATGAATACAAATAAAGAAATAAAAAAAAATATTTATCAACATTATTATATTGTGTGCATGTGTGTGTGTGTGCATGTGTGTGTGTGCATGTGTGTGTGCTTGTATGCGCGTGTGTGAATTTATGTATGATTTGTGAAGATAATGAAAACAAATATGTATTTCGTTTGGGAACTTTCATAGTATAATGATCTACAGACACACACAAAATATAATATTACCTTTTCCTTGCGACTATCTAACTGTATGTGTGAACCAATTATAACCATATTATCTGGAAGCTTTTCAAGTTTGTTTTTAAAAGTAGACTGCACATCTGAATGTGCCATGATAGACTTCTCCACATCTTTCACAAACAAAATGAAAGGATGGTTTCTGCTCTCATTATATACAACCTAACAGTTCAATGAAAAAATAAGTCTAAGGCCACATAAATAATTACACAAATTACCAACAGATTTACTGAGAAAGTATATATTGGTACCTCAAACAATATTTTAAGCAAATTGTCCAAATCTTTCATTCCTTTGTTATCCAAACAAAGATCAGAAACTACAGAATGAGAACATGGAGCAGCTTCATTATTAACTTGAAGTACAAGAGGCCGAAAAATATGATATCATGATTATGCTCAAAAAATAAAAAAGTTGGGAATCCAAATATTATTCTTAACTTCAATCCCAAACATCAAGTTGACATCTTTTATTAGAGTTAAAAGTTACCCACATTGAAAAAAATTTTAAATTATTATGATATTAATATATGATTTTGGTTTTGAGCAAACTTTTGAGAATGAGTTTTTCTCATACCCAATTTTGCATTATATATGGTATCTGAGCAATTTATGGGCAACCCACAAACCATAAATATTTAACCTTGAAAACCCCACAATCCATATGCCCAATCCTGGGGAAGAGGGGACGGTGCTAAAATTAACCCACACCAAATAAATTCTAAATTATTATAGTATTAATATATGGTTTGAGATCTCTCTCCCTTTGAGCTAACTTTTGGAGATGAGTATAGCCCAAACACAATTTCTAATATGTGATTTATCAAGAAAGAATATATATACACACACATACACACATATATATATATACACATACACACACACACACACATATATATATATATATATTAAAAAATCATAAATAAAAAAAATCAAATACTTAAATATCTCTTTAATCACATCTCTACAATATCCTCATATATTTGAGTATATCAGATTGAACGAGATAATATTCATATCAGATTGACGTGTAGAATAAGAAAGTCGGATAAACTTTCCTAAAAACATGTCATATACTTTATAATTGAAATACCCTTTTAAAACTTGAATAAAATATTCTTAAACTTAGTTTGAGATGGATGATTAAACTGAGAATGCATAAGTAACAAGTATAAAATACTCCGACATCTAGGAGGACATCTTACTATCAAAGAAAAGAACAAATATAAAATACATTTCATCTTGTTTAATCCCAAATACACGTTGTCGGAGTCTCATGATCTTACAAATAAATATTGGTGAAAATAAACTAAAAAAATAATTCACAAAAAATAAACTAACAAGACAATCAAAAATAAAAATCATGCAAAAAATGATTAAAAATAAAAAAAATAGTATTATATTTAATAACTTTTGAATATTTATCATAAATTACAATAATAATTTCAGAAAAAAAAATACAGTGCATATAATATAATTATCAATTATATAAATATTCATTTATGTGTCAAAAATCCAAAAATTTGAAATGAGAGTACGAGTAAAATAACTATTAAATTTTAAAGAAAAAAATAAACTGATATTGACTTAGAGAATAATTTTGTTTATTTTTTTCTAGTAAATGTCATAATAAATAAACTCTATAAGAATTCCTTGATATATTTGATAATCTATCTATCTCTCTTACTATTGCATGAAATTCTCAGCCTTCTCTCTAAAAATAATATCCAACAAACATCTATGGCGTGTCTTATCCTCTTATAATATATATATTAAATTGAGACTCTCTTGCATTTATCTTTGTTATGATAATTTATATTAATTCATCCAAAAGCATAGTTACACCAAATTCTAATATTAATTCATTTATCTTTCGTTTATGGTTGTCTTCTTTTTTAATTCGGTCAAAATCCAATTATGATTTTTGTCCACAGAATCACCCTCACCATTGTCAAACCACCTCACCAACCACCACACATCTTTCACACAACCACACATCTCGGAATTCGCATTCACCACACCTTGTCAAGTCCACCAATGTGTGATGCACAATGCACACTTTAACTTTGCACACCTCCACTAAACATTTCTCCTCCACATGCACATCACTATAGGTTCCTCCACTGAGCATGCACCTACTAGAACAAAAAGAAGTGAGTTGTTAGCACATTGCACAAATTTATACACTATTACATGAATATTATTTACAGTTTAACAACCCAAACTCTCATATCATATTACATTTAACATAAATAAACTAAAATAATGAAATAAGACTCTAACCAAAATTTATATATTATATGTTCTTATATAATAGATAAAAATAATTAGAACAACGCACACATCATGTACTCATATCAAAAATACAAAAAAAAAACTAAACAATAAGAAAGCTACAATATATAATTTTATGAACATCAAAAAAAATCAAGAAAGATATTTGGATAAACTCTATATACACATAACAAAATATCAAGAAACATTTGTAAACATATTTAAACATTTTTAAATATATCAAGAAACATTTGTAAATTAGTATTTATATATATATATCAAGAATAATTATTAATAAACAAAACAAAATATCAAAATTCATTTAGATAATTTAATTGGAACTAGTCTCTACTAATATCACCACATGTTAAATAAACTCTATATAGATTTACAAACCCTAGCATTAATATGAAACCCTAGTTCAAAAATCATTTGTATAGATTAGATGAGAATCATTTTATGATTGACTCAACAATCTTGACTTGACTCAAAAAATGATCAAATTAAAAGTGAAAAAGTAAAAGATCTAAGATAATCAAGTATATGATCTCTCTAGAAAGATAAATAAAAAACATAAGGCATGTGAAATTTAAAATAAGATAAAAATAATATTAAAAATAAGAAATAAAAACACAAGTATCCAAACTAATATTATAGTAATCAATGACAATAAATTGAAAAATTTAGGTATTTGGAATCATATCTTTACAATGAAAAATCATCAAAAAAAATAAAAAGAATAAGAATGAAAATAAAGATAATAGAATTTTATATCCCAAAAACAGTTGTGGCATGTTTAGAAAAAAGAATGGTGACCTTGACCATCTAAGTAAGGGAGCACCATGTAGAACCTAGAGTAGGAAGGGTGATCTTGTTCTCTGTGCCTACCCAATTGTAAGTAAGACTGCCAACTTCCATAATATAAAGTGCTACACAAATCTCAAGTATGTCTAGTGATACTGTAAGAAATTTCTCTTGTTTCACCCTCTCCTCGGACCACCTCAATCTCTTGCGTAGTCATATAAATAACAATATGTTGTGCAGCCATGAATGTTATCCTAATCTGACACTATCTTATGGACCTGAGGAAGACAGTGCCAGTCTGTGATACATATCAAACCATAAGATAAGAGTGAGCTGACTAGATATAGAAGGCTTGAGTTTTTATTGAAATAAAAAGGTGTGGCGACATATACCCAACTCTTCATTTGATCTACCAGCCATAAGCTTATCAACTGTGCAATCATTTCATAAGCTTATCAATAAAGCTCAACAAACTATCAAAGTAAGGGTGAAACAAAACAACAGTATGATTTAATTTTGATTGTGTTTCATCAATAGGAAGATAAAAAATTAGGTGACCAAATGTGACTAGTAAAAAGCAAAGGATCATTATCCTAAGTTGGCTAGTAACTTATTTGAGCTCCAAAAACAAAAAACAAAAGTATCCTAAAAGAAGATAAATACAACTTTGCCATCGAATCCAGAATACCTTATTACATCAAAATACATAAAATGAACAAAAATCAAAATGATTTCACTTAGATTCAAGAGAAAATGATACCACAAGAGCACAATAAGGACATCGACAACATCTTACAAAAAGTCAATTGGATTTTAATCTGGAAAGAAATGAAAATTAGAATCTTTGATTTCTATTAAATATATCCCACATTTAAAAATTCAGATAAATTATGATATTTATATATGGTTTGGGTTCCTTTACCCTTTGAACTAGCTTTTGGGGATAAGTTTGGCTCAAACCTAGTTTCTAACATGGCATCGGAGAAAATATAGGCCAACCATAGATGTTCAATCCTGCAAAAAAAAAAAAATCACTCCAAATGTCCAACCTTAGGTGTCAGGAGAGTATGCTAAAATATCTCACATCAAAAAATTCTGAAAAATTATGATGTTTATATATAGTATAGGTTCCTTCTCCCTTTAGCTAGCTTGTGAGAATGAATTTGGTTTAAACCCAATTTCTAATAATCTCCAACTAGAAAATTACTTGAAACAACACCTAAATAATATGCAAATGCTTTAGTTCTTCAGAAAAGAGTAGTGTGTTGAACATTGAAATGGGCGACGTTGACTCTTAGTGAGAACTATAAAATAACAACGAAAGCAAGGATTGGACAAAAGTAAGTTCATCATTATCTGAATTATGATTCTGACATCATGTTAATTAAAGATTATTTAAAAATTAATATTTCATCAGCAAATCATAAATATATACTCATTTACCAATAGATATAAAAAAATATATAATAAATAAAATACAAGATATACAATAAATAGTCTCACTAAATATCATCTTTTCTTATTAAACAATGTAAGAATCTTACCAATTAAAAAATGGCAACTCAACATCTTGGAGATAGAATCGCTACATTGCTACATACATGTTCAAAAAGTAATCAACATTACCATTACAGAAGTATCCATGTCCACCCTCACAAAGACCCCCAAGATCAACCCCATCAGATATGGGTTTGTCAAATCTTACACCAACTTTTGACAAAGGATTTTCCCCAAACAGTAAGATGACACTTCCAAGTATTCCAAAAGGAGGTCCCCTAGTAAGTATCAAAAGGGAGATTAAAAAATATAAAATTTAAATAACAGTTCTGATGGCAAAAAAATGAAAGCCTTGTAAAAAGCACATATGTAAAAAATCAGAACCAATAATAAATTGCATGATTAATTAGATAGCTGGAAGATGGTTAAAAATGTTGTCATCAACAATTTGCCACATAATAAATGACACCATGAATAATTACAAGTAGGTTAAGTGATTTGCAGTAGAACTTGGTAAACTGGTGCATGCATCATCTGCCCTATTGCTAAAAAATATATATCATCCTAAACTTGTTAGCTCTGAATAATTTATTTTTTTTCTCCATAATATTCCATAAAAGTGTTTATAATTTATTCAGATAAAATCTATTTGAATTTTGACCAAACTTATCAAATACAAATATATATTTTTACAAAATTTTATCTTGACAGTATAAAATTTTGATTTGTATTGATAATCATAATATGCTTGTGTATATTTAATTATTAGTATACCTCTATTTAATTTTGATCATGTTAGTATACAGCATAATTCTATAATCTGCTATTAAAATTACAGTTTATTGGGGAAACTTTTGCAATTCTAATTTCTAATGATGATTGATGTGATGGAATGGATTGTATAATTCTAATTTTTTCCACTCACAAGTCACGTGCAAGGCTTGAATTGTGGAATTTTATCAATCATGTACATTGTTAGTAATTGGGATGGAGAATTCATCATGTTAACAACACACTAACTAACATTAAATAAATGAACATTATCTTAATGGACTACAATTAAAATCTAGTTTATTGTCAAGTATAAGATGAGACATGCATTATTTTCTCTCACTACTATTTATTATGACAAGTAGATAGCAAAACATATAATCTCTAATTTGATATTTTATTAGCAAAAAAATCAAATAAAAATAAAATATTTAAGATTGAATTATTATTATAGCATACATTCAGAATACAAAGTAGTAGCAAACAATTTCACGAAAGTCTTAAAGATACCTCTCAACTAACACTCCTTTCCTCTAAGCTTTGTGTTATGAAATAATAAGTATCAGCTTAATGGAGGAGTACAACTATTTTTTTTATGAATACACACGTGAGTTACCCCAATCACTTTGGCCCATTACATAAAAGTATTTAACAACTTGGAGAGGCACCTGTGAAATGAAGAAAAATAAGTACAACATATATCATTCAATCCTCATGAAATCATCTGTTAAATTTGTTGATCATATACAAAAACATCAAAAGATTAAAAAAAATAACATAAGTCATGACACAGTTGTTTAATCAAGCAACTAATTGAAAAATAAATAATAATAAAAAACTAGAATAAAAAAACTCATGTTAAAAAAAAATATTCAATATTAACATTAACTATAGACTTTACAAAATAAGTATTAGCTCTCAAAAAGAGATGTCAACTAGGCTGGACAGCCTTGGCACCGCATGAGACACGACATGATTCAATCGTGCATAGCACAACCTAGACCAACTCAAAGCAATGGCTGGTCCACTACATGGTTAGGACCATGTCGGACAAAAAATTCTAGCATGAGAGACACGACATGACAAGATCCAGCACGATAGCCCATGTGAGCTGGTTTTGTCTCGGCTGACCAAACAGGCTAGCCTGGTATTGACTTGAGCTAGCTTGAAACGAACCAGATTAGCCAAGAATGGACTCATACTAGCCTAGAATGAACCATGCTAGCCTAGACGAAACTTAGGCTAGTCTGAAATGAACTGGGCAGACTTAGAATGAACCGGGCTAGGCTGGTCAAGCTTGACCCATCTTGGCATAACCCAGCTTAGCACGATACAACACAACCCAACCAAAAGGCATGTCAATTGACCTTACCGAACTGCCTATTTTTAGGCATGGCACAACAACCCGGATGAGCCTAGAAAATGAGCAATGCCAGCACAACAGAGCCCATTTACCACCTCTACTCTTAAATAAATGACCCAAAAACCCAAAGTGAGATTGTAAGAAGAGTCATGGACATTGGAGTATCCATATATGCTTAATCGAGTATGCATTGTGTCTGTCAAAAAAAAGAAGGTGCTTAATTATTGTGCAATTCCACGATCCCCCATCACAAGCCCATTGTGTGTGATGTACACATGGTGACAAGTGTATTTAAGGTTTTTTTTCATACAATATATTTGCACGTCATGTAAGGGTGAACATTAGTGTATTTATGGGATAGCACTGGTTATGGTGCAAACCCTATAGTTATTGTGTTGCAATTTTTTTTGTTATTATTATGGGATTTATTATATTTATAATAGCTAAATTTTTAATTACTTTATTGAAAATTACAATTCGTAATTACTTACATTGAACAATAATAATTACAACGTGATTCTTTAATCAGGAATTCAAGATTACATAACAAACGAATCACCTAGCAATGATACAAATGAAAAGCAATTACAGAAATAATTTCATCTTCTTATTGTTATGTGACTGACCATCAAGTTAGATCTAATCTAAATTTTTTTTTTTTTTGCACAATATGAAACAACCTATGTGAATTGTGAAAAAGGGCTTTGGTTTTCAGGTCATGATGTTTCATGCCTGGCACAGCCTTTTCAGCTCATGTCGGAGGAAGGGCTCGAGCTGACAACTATCTGGCAAATTTGACACATCTAGTTTAATATAATATGCTAGGTCATATAATCATCTAGTAGAGATGAAACCAATGAAAGATTTAAATATTTCATTATTTTTTATTAATTATTAATCTTAATTTATATACTTATTTCTTTTTGTTCTTGATAGTAATTTTTTTTATTTTTTTTATTTTTTTTATTTTTTTTATTTTTCATAAAATAATAAAAAATTAATTTAATAAAAATATAAATAATAAAAAATAAATAAAGATGTCACCTAGGCCGTGTAGCCGGGGCATAGCCCGCAGCATGGCACAGTTCAGACCTTACATGGATGTACTACGGGTCAGCCCCAACATGACTCGAGTCATACCGAGCCAAACATTTTGGTATGGTAGTTGTGGCATGGTACAACCCATCATGATGGCCCGTGTAGTTCATTTTCAAATCAGCTGGCCAAATCAACTAGCCTGGTCCTAGAGGTGTCAAACGGGCCGGGCCGGCCCGGCCCGGCACGATAAAAAAACGTGCCCGGGCCCGTGCCGGGCCCGGCCGAACAAACCACGTGCCGGGCCGTGCCTTGGCACGGCACGTCGGCCCGCGTGCCTGAGTCGTGACTCGTGACCCAACCGGGCCCCGCCCCCGGTAAAAAGACCGCGGGTCGGGTCCAAACAGACCCGACCCGCCCCGCCCCGCCTGCCCTGCCTTGCCGTGCGCCCGTGCCCGAGCGGGCCGGCACGGCACGGCACGGCCTTGCCGTGCCCACGGGCCGTGCCGTGCCAGAATTTAAAAAACCGTGCCGTGCCGGGCACGGCACGGCACGGCAGCACGGCTGGGCACGTGAAAAACGGGCCGTGCCGTGCTGGGCCGGCCCGTTTGACACCTCTACCTGGTCCTGACCTAGACTAACCTAGAATGAATCAGATTAACCTGACCAGACCTGACCTGACCAAACTTGACACAAATCACGACCCAACACAATCCAACATAATTCACCCAAAAGTCATGCCAATGAATCATGTTTGACACCTTCAAAAATAACAATACATTAAAACAGATATCAGATAGTTTTAGTACCTACTACATGGATAAGACCATACATCAAACCTTATGTGTTGGCAGACAATCATATAATTAAGTGATTTAGATAACTCAAATAGTCCACTTTAGTAAGAGTGTTCCAAAACAACTTTAGAAAGATGAGATATTAATCATAAATTATCTTATCGACTATATATATTCTTCCATTATTTATAACTGTGTGATCTATCAAATTAAACATTCTAGAAAAAAATTATTTACTGTCTCTCATATTATTTGAAACAATTTATTTTGTTCTCAATCTCTCCTATGACTTTCTAAGACATGGGATTTGGATAAGATGACATCTAAGGTATAGAACTATAACTTTCTTAATTACTCATATAACCAAAAACAATATAAATATTTTTTTATCAAAATCTATTTCTTAGCATAACTCATTTTTTTAGCAAACTTAAGAAAAATAAAAGTAGAAAAAAATACACATAGACTCATTATTTTTTCTTATTCATATATATAATCACTAGACTTAAATTAGAAAAAAAATATATCATAATAATTATAATGTGATTATTTTTTCTTATACATTATTTTGTAAGAAGGAAAATTTATCTATCGTCCACATTATGATCACACCTCAATTCCAATCCATGATAATCTAAAAACAAGAGAGTTGATCACTTAAATTAATTTTGATCTTTTAATTACTCTCTGAGAAAAACAAAAGAGTTTTACTCAGTATCTAATCTCATAATTTTGATCTTTCATTTACTTGTTTATTTGTCATAATCATATTTTTTTTACTTTCTTTAATATATTTTTTGATGACATTAGGATATTTATATCTCATTCTGAGACATTATCTCCTCATGATAACATAAAATCATGTTGAAAGTGATAAATATGTTCAACTCTAATGAAACTTGAAAACTACAACTTCAATATTTGGGAATGTCTAATATTAATTGCATGTGGATATTTATTATAAAGATATCTCTAGATTAGAAGATAAATCGCTTTGAGGCAAAATTTATAACAGGTGAGTTCAATCATACATTTAAAATAAATTATTATAATATTTCTCTCTAATAATAGACATCAACTTCTTTTATAATTTAAAATCATGTTTAATATGCATGTCATACACTCAAAAAGATTGATTTGTTAATTTGTGCTCTAGTCAATACTCCAAACCCATGTACTGATTTCTTAAATAACATCTCTTTCATTCAATATTATTTCTTTTATAAGAATCATAAGAATAATTAACTATTTGATCATCAATTTAGATATAACTTATGCAGCCATTATAGTTAATCATTTTCTAAATTATCTTTGAAAAATTCACCTAGATGTAAGTATTTATATGATAAGTAATGTGAAAAAAAAAATTAGGACTTAAGATCACTTTAAGAATGATAATCACTTATGATTGGATGAGGATTTATATTCAAATTTAACATCACCTTATACTAAAATAAGATCCACAAATTTTTATATTTTTTTTGGAGACAAAATTCTCTCTTTGAAAAGTAAGAAATTGATAGTTATATCAAGATTCAGTAAAAAAAAAATTAGAGCAATAGTGATGGTAATGATTACCTGTTAGATGCAATAGATATGACACCTACTCAAGAAGATCATATGTTAAATTTCTTCTCTCATTATTCTTTACTATAAATTTATATAACAATATATAATCTTTAATCTAATATTTTATAAGCAGATAAAATACATAAAGGATGACTATCCTTTTTTTCTCAAAAAATAGATATATTATATAACTATTATTATAATCTATATTCAAACAACAAATTAGTCTACATGTAATTTTACAAAGGCCTTCAAGAGACCTTAGCTAACATTTCTTTTCTTTAAACTTAATATTTTAGATTTTTATGCATTAGTTTGAAATAGAGGTGTCAAACGTGCCGGGCCGGCCCGGCCCTGCACGAGGCACGGCACGGTTCGGCCGTGCCTGGGCCGGCCCGGCAGGATCAAAAAATGTGCCCGGGCCCGTGCCGTGCCCGGGCGAACAAAGCACGTGCCGTGCCGTGCCTGGCACGAGCCGTGCCGTGCCGTGCCTGGCACGAGCCGTGCCGTGCCGTGCCTGGCACGAGCCGTGCCGTGCCGTGCCTGGCACGAGCCGTGCCGTGCCGTGCCTGGCACGAGCCGTGCCGTGCCTTGGCACGAGCCGTGCCGTGCCTTGGCACGAGCCGTGCCGTGCCTTGGCACGGCACGCCGGCACGCGTGCCTGCGTCGTGAGTCGTGACTCGTGACCCAACCGGGCCCCGCCCCCGGTAAAAAGACCGCGGGTCGGGTCCAAACAGACCCGCCCCGCCCCGTCTGCCCTGCCTTGCCGTGCACCCGTGCCCAAGCGGGCCGGCACGGCACGGCACGGTCTTGCCGTGCCCACGGGCTGTGCCGTGCCCAAATTTAAAAAACCGTGCCGTGCCGGGCACGGCACGGCTGGGCACGTGAAAAACGGGCCGTGCCGTGCTGGGCCGGCCCGTTTGACACCTCTAGTTTGAAAGATATATTATAATTTTAGTTTATTTTTAGTTTCCAACTTATTTTTACTTAATTTCTGTATTTATTTCATTATGAATATGAACATTCAACATGTGTGTTGTCCTAATTCATTTTTTCTCATTAGAAAATAGCATTCCCATGTACTTGTTCTTTTATGAGTTTTAATAATTATTAGATAGCTTAAAGCATGAATGTTACAAGGCACAAAATTGAATTTTCCTAAGATCAAATACACCAAAATTTTTGGATCATTGTTCGACACATCTTATAAGGTGGATCCTACCTTCACGTAGTATCGACTCACACCAACTCCACCAATGAATCGTGTCATGTTAGGCTTTTATGTTTCATGCCAAGATGGGTCATTCAACTAGTTTACCAATATACCCTTATTAGAAAAGAATATGCACATCTCTCCCCTAGCAAGATAGTAACAAATACTTTAATCATTAATGAATCATGTATTTTTTAGTGTATTTTTCAACAAATCTCATAAGGTGGATCCTGCTTCGGGCTGTGCCACTCACACCAATTCCACTAATGAATCATGTCATGCCAAGCCTACATTTTTTGCCGATCATGTTTCAAGACAAGATGGGCCACCCAGCTAATTTACCAATTATACCCTTATTAGAGAGGAATATGTAGATCTCTTTAGCAAGATAATAATAAATATTTCTCATTCTCTATATATTACATTTCTCACAATCATCTTTTCAATTCAAACTCTCAAATTACTAATTCATGAACAAACAATGAAATCACGGATAATCATTTCATATTTACTAAATTTTTTAATTAAGATAATAATAAATATGCACATGTCATGCCAGGCTTTAATGTTTCATGTCAAGATGGACCGTCCAGCTAGTTTACCAACTATAACCTTATTAGAAAAGAATATGCACACCTCTTCCCTAACAAGATAGTAAAAAATATTTTAACCATTAATGAATCATGTATTTTTTGGTATATTTTTTGACAAACCTCATAAAGTGAGTCCTACCTTCGGGTTGTGTCGAGTCACACCAACTCCACTAATGAAACTTGTTATGTTAAGCCTGCATTGTTGCAGCTCATATTTCATGCCAAGATGACCACCCAACCAGTTTACCAACAATATCCTTAATAGAGAAAACTATGTACATCTCCTCTTTAGCAAGATAATAACAAGTATTTCTCATTCTCCATATATTACATTTTCCACAATCATCTTTTAACTCCCAACTCCTAAATTACAAATTCATGGGCAAACAATGAAATCGCGAATAACCAATAAAAAGGTCGACACATGTATATATTTAATTTTTTCATTGTTATCTAATCATTATATAAAAAGATAATTAAAATATTTGACAATGATAATATTGACTTTATATTGTATTCTTTTTCCTGCTATATCTATTTCTAAATATTCAAGTAACCTACTTTCTATGAATTATTTGGCTAAACAACTTGATTTAGATATTATTTTTCCCCAAAGAATTTTATTTGGCATAAATAGAAGACTTCAAAGAAGACTATTTTTGAGACTAAGCAAAGCAGTGAATAAGTTTTATTTCACAATTAGATATCTTACTAAATATTTAAAAATTATTGATCTTTTGCATGTTCATTCTCAACTTAGTCATTCATCACAATAACATATAAGCATTTACATTAGATTGTAATGTATATTAGATAAAAACATATATCAAAACTTCTTATCTTGTCTACTAAA
The DNA here is from genome assembly GCA_029783825.1 of Sapria himalayana. Classification (NCBI taxonomy): domain Eukaryota; kingdom Viridiplantae; phylum Streptophyta; class Magnoliopsida; order Malpighiales; family Rafflesiaceae; genus Sapria; species Sapria himalayana. Next base: position 11,616,689 of record JAREIK010000385.1, read on the forward strand.
ATTATCAGTAATAACTCATTCAATCTGATTTATTCAAATATTTTAGAACAAAATAGAAATGTCACTCAAGTAAAGGTGACAAGTGGATAAGGTGACCCTGGCACGGCCCCTACTGAGTTGTGCCTGGCCCGGCATGAAACTGTCCAGAACATGCCTGGACCCGAGCCATGCCAGCTCCAGGCACGACTTGTGCTATGTTGGGCCAAGGGATATCAAGCATCATGTCGGACCAAGCACGACCAAGCTACCAAGCCCATAGACATGGTCCAGCAACATGGTAGGCTTTAGTACCCTAGAACTCAGACCGAGTTTCGGACGTGATCCAACCCCCCCAATTTTTTTAAAAAAATTATATCTATTCAAATAAAAGAGTATGCCACCCCCACCAACCACTTGGCAAGTTTTTTTTAATAAACCAACTACATGGTTGGCTGAGGGCATTCATGGGCACAATCCAAGTACACTTGGACACGTCACATGCGGCACGTGTCTTCCCCCTAAAGAAACATACCGATCATTGCACCAAAAAATATAGTACATTAAATCATAATCAAACACAATTGAGTAGTTGGCTCTTAGAGGATAGGTATAGTTTAGATTCTATGTTAATCCTTTTCATATTTCACAATAAGTTATGAAAGAAAGGTGTGACCAAACTGATCACCACGATAAATCTTTCGACTAAATTTTTAAAAAATCTAAAGATAATCAGTATCAAATAGACTTATTTTTAGTCTGCATATCATATGATTCTTAGAACTACATAATATTTTATTCATTATTGTTATTCATATTTCATTATTATCTATTATTAATGATTTTTTATTTTTAAGATTTTCATGATATATTACTATTTCAAGAATATAAATTTTACATGCATTTTATTAAATATTTCATTATATATTAATATTTATACAAGAATAGTATTTGATGAACAGTCACCTGTGAAATCCTTATGATCCATACATATGTTGGAAGTCATATCAGCAGTGATGCGATGACAATTAATTTCATCAAAGGAAGTTAGTAGATCTTGAGTTCAAGACTTATCAAACATAGTCGCTTCAACTATTGAGAATAAGATTATCAAAATATTAACTAATCCAAATTTCCCACTAAAGTGAGAGCCATGTGCAGTGGACATAACTTCCATATTTATTTTATTAAATTTTGATTAATAATTAAGGATGCATATGTTATGACCAATAAAAAATTATTAAATTTGATTATATCATAAAAATAATATTTCACAATGATGGCAATGGCAAAACTACCATTAATCATCCTTCGATGACATGTTAAATGTTAAGAAACAATATAAAATTATTAATAGAAAATAAAAACTTATTATGAGCACCATTGATAGTCACGGGAACTTTTCAAGTTTGTCATCAATAATCTATTGTTCAATCAAATTGACTACTAACTAAGTACAAGCAAGAGGTTTCATATGCCGAGTATATCCTCAATTCAAGGATCCCTTTGAGAGTGAACATAAAACCTTGACCCAAGGGCCAAGAGACAAATCTTAATAATTGTGATAATTTAACATTGCCATGGTAATTACACAATAATGGCATCAAATAAACTCAGTCATCACTCTTCCTCAGCTGCTCAAACCACTTTCCCATTTTCAGCTCTTTCTAGTTTCCAATTAACCTTTGATGACTGCATTATGTTAGCAATCTAGATATAATTTAGTTAAGTACCTTGAAGTAGAAGCAGATGGATATATATCACCACAAGTAGAACCTATATATTTTACCCTATCCCCTGCAAGTTGAAATTTGCAGTTATTAATTGAGAATACCAGTGCAATAGACATGGTATTGTGAATATCCACAGCGAAATTAAGCCCATCAAATGCTCAAGCACCTCTTTTAAACACATGATCAGCACAAGTCTCAGAAGATGATGGCAAATTATCAATATCGATACTTGGCAGAGACTCTTGGCTAGAAGGTGGATTTGAAAAGCTGTGAGTTCCTGCTTCACCAGCCAACGAGTTCGTGTTCTTGGTTATGTTTGTGGTTTCAACACTTTGCTTGGAACAGGCGCACGATTTGTCTGCAACAAATCCATCCTTAGTATATTCGGTTTCCTTTGAAGACAAGCCCTACATATTCAAAGCCATATCCATACCTAATGATTGAGCCCTACATATCGATCTGAAAAAAAATAAAGCAATCTAACAAAGCACACTTGCATTAACTTACACCCAAGAATGAGTTTACATCAAATATGAGCAACTTAGAATCAAAATACTTGGCGAGCGCCTTTGCCAACATCTCCTGATATATGTCTGAACCTGTGGTTAGCATTCAAAAACGAAGCTTCATTTGGTATCAACTTTCTCACCAATAAATATAATGGGGTCCAAACCCACAACAGAAATTAGAAAATACCAGCATACCTGAAGGACCGGAAAGCAAAATTCGTGGGTTTACAGCAGTAAGCTCAGAAGCATATTTTACACATTCTTTGTGTTTCAAGTGTATTAACGAAGCTGCAATCAGAACATTTTTTGTATTCGCACTGCAAAAAAAAAACATGAAAAATCAAAAAAATGATATGGCACATTGGTCAAAATGTTGTCTTGCCTGGTTGGGGGCAAGGCCATTTCCATGACCAGCATAGCCTGGGTATGTGGCCAATTCAGATGGCCTGGCTTGTTGCACATTGATCCTAGTGCCTCTGCCTCATGGCTCTAGAGCCTGGCCTCTAGCATTCCAGTCTGGCAGAGAATTCTGCATGAAATCTGCAGCTCCTAAGTGCCAACATTGGAATCTAGCCGGTGGACCACTGGCTTGGAGCCTTGCAAGTTGGGTTGAGGACCTTGAGGAACAAGGGTCGTGGCCATGAATTACTCATTTTTTTTTATTTTTGCAATAATAATTTTTATAATTTTTGTGTATTATCATTATCGTATCATTTAGAACAATAAATTTCTTCAACCTGAAAACTACAATTTATTTAACATCAAATATTAAATTACATAAAAAATATATGATTAAAAAAAAACAATTTATTTCATATTCAATTTCTCGAAATCTTTGAGAAATTTAAATTCTTGATGTTGAATTGTCATGTGTTTGCCTTCTCAATCTTTTAAAAATGTCAAAGCATATAACATATGTGATACAAGGGTCATTTGCAAGTTTGTAATGGCATTCAAAATTTAAAAAAAAAATTAATGTTATAATAGACATCAACATATTAATATATCATATGACATTTTAGATATTATTAGGAATGTTAACTATTAAATTATTCATCATCTCATAATATCAAATAGATATAAAAAATAATTCAAATAGATATGAAAAATAATAAATATTTAAACAATTTGAAAGATTATATCTATTAAACAAAATTAGCTCCACATTTTTTCATAATTTATTGTGAAAGAAAAAATTATTTCTAAATATAGATTGAATCATTGCACTTAAAAATATATTATCAATTATACTCTCATTAAATTTATATAATTTATTTAATTATTCATACATCTTACCATCTAATTTGGTTGTTAAGTTCATATAATTAATTATAAAATATAAATTACTTGTTATATCTCCAACTTAACTTTTGGATGAAAACAAATAGCTAGGTAATATAGTGATTTTGTGTTCATCTCATATTTTTTGCAAAAAAAATTATTTCTATCCATTTTCTACTAAAAATTAATATTTCTCATATCATTGAAAAATATATCTCATATAAATAATACACATAAGAATAATATAAGATGTAGAAATATATACACAAAAACATAATTAATAATTGCATAAAATATTTTCAATAATTTTAAAAATTAAAAAGTTAGCTCATATTCATATGAAAATATTATAATTTAATTGTATTTTACTATTTATAAAATATGATACAATATTTTCTTATGTAACATAAAATTTTAATATTAAATAAATTGAATCTCAATTATATTAAACATCATATAACTTTCTTTTTTAAATTAATTAATTATAACACAATATAAAACTTTAATAATTTATTTAATTAATTAATAAATTTTAAAGAAACTTGAATAACTTATATTGAGGATGATATTAATTTTAAATTAACTTATATTATTAATTTTATAATATCAAAAATAAATCTAACATAAAAAATTTTATTTAATTTATATTCTCTTATTATTTTTACTATTAAATTTATGACAATATTATTATTTGAAATATTATTAAAAATAATATTAGAAATTTTATTTTTAACACTATTTTCTCTAAAAATACTTATAAAATCAAATATGATAAGATAATTATGAGAATAAATTATTTAATTAAAACCAAATATTATTTTTTTAAATATCTCGTTTCAATCAACATAATGAACATACATATGTAATTAAAATATTACTTTGATTAATTCATATATTTAAGTCATTATTACTACATTGTTACTATATTTTTAAAATTATTTAATTATTAACTATCACTTTTGTCGCATTTTATCACCAAGGTCAAAAATATCAATAATATATGCCTTCTTATTAACCAAAAAATAATATATTTTTTTAATTAATAAATTTTTAAAAAACATAAATAACTTATATTGAAGATAATGATAATTCTAAATTAATTTATATTATTAAATTTATATTATTAAAATTATATTATTAAATTTATATTATCAAAAATAAATCTAACATAAAAAATTTTATTTAAAATATATTCTCTAATTATTTTTACTATTAGATTTATGACAATATTATTATTTAAAATATTATTAAAAATTTTATTTTTAACATCATATTTTCTAAAAATACTTATAAAACTAATTATGATAAGGTAATTATGAAAATAAAATAATTGATTAAAACCAAAAATTAGTTTTTTAAATATCTAATTTTGATCAACATAACGAACATACATATGTAATAGAAATATTACTTAGAATAATTCATATATTTAAGTTTTTACTACAATGTTGCTATATTTTAAAATTCTTTAATTATTAATTAGTATTTTTGTATTATTTTATCATCGAGGACAAAAATATTAATAATATATGTCTTCTTATTAACCAAAAAATAATATTTTTAAAATTTTTTAATTATTAATTATTAAAATCTTTGAATTTTATAAAAATATCAAAAAAATTATATAAACGTCAGTGCATATTTTAACAAAAATATTGATATAGCAAAAATTATTCAAAATTCATGAAAATACATTGAGCCTTTGACAAACTTTTTTATAAGATAATAAAATAAATAAGAAGACATATGCTAAGTTAATCTGCAAGGATAATTCATTATAATAAAATTGATGCAAATTTTCAAAAAAAAAATAAAAAATAATAAAATGACAAAAAAGAGTTGATTTTACAATTGTTAAACTTAATAAGTATAAAATAACTAAATTAATAACACTCAATGAATAATAATTTATAACATTCTCTTTTATATAATAAGCAAATAAAATTAGAGCAAATTAGAGGTTGAGTGCTCCTATTAAAAGTTTAAATAAGTAAAAACTACATAAATAAAAATTATAATATCTCTCATAAAATTGGTACATACAAATCTACAACACACGGCTTAAAAGAAAAAAAGATAAATTAAATCTTTTCAAGGTCTTTATTAAGATATATATTGGTTGATTTACTATCTAAATACGTGTTGAAGTAATGATTTCATCTTCGATATTCATCTTTAATAAAAAATAATTCACATATATATACTTCATCTACTCAAAATATTAAATTAAATACTATATGCATTACTATATAACTATCATAATAAAGAATAATAAGAGACTAATGTGCATACCTAATCTTTTTGAACAGATATCACATCTAAAATATCTCATAAATAATTATTATCATCATTTTAAACTATGTTTATACATTGAATCTTAAAATAAGTGTCTATCTATTATTTTTTTAGAAGACAAAGTTAATACGGAGAAAATAAAAATTGTCTTGGATAGATCTCCTCTCAATACATGTTGGGGCCTAACTTGAATGTGAATATTCAACTGACTACAAGTATCTATGATCCCAAAAGATATCCCCTAAGCCACAAAGCCTTTTTCTCATACCTTAGTAAGCAAATAGTTGTTTCAATATAAACCTACTAAAAATATAAATAAAAAATGACTAAATATATTAACTATGTATAATATATTTAATTTGATCATATTCAAATAATTAATCTAAATCAATAAGAGTAACTAGTAGAGCACAACCCAAAATATCAATATCTATAAGAGTATCAAATATATATCTCTTATGTGACAAGATAATACCCCCATAAAATAAGCAACCTCGTATAATAAACAATCTCTATGTTAAGAAAATATGAGACCCTTAGGGTCATATAAACTATATCTGAAGATACTCTTTAAATTGAATAATTTTTAACTCGTTATCTACAATAATTAGAATTTCATCCATATAAACAATCAATAAAAATATCTTACCATCAAAACTTATGTAGAAAAACAAAACCAAAAAATTAATATTTATATCCTAAATGAGATGAATGCATGTGAAAATCTCAAAAATCTAATTCTCAATAACTACGCCTGGCTGTATAATATTTTCTCAATATATAAATTACATCTAACTGTAAAGCTCAAAACATAATTAATAACTACAAGAGGAGGCAAATGAGTCAATTGGCTTACGACACGACCCAGTATGGCCTACACAAAGTATCCCACAACATGGCCAAGCATATTTGGAATCATGTCTGAAATAAGCATGAGATAGTTGGTGGTACAGCTCTAGCCATGTTGAGCATTTGTTTCTGGCTCATGTGCATTAAAAGATGCATCACAACATGGCCCGTCACACCAGTCCATGTTTGTTGGTTTTGACTCAACTAGCCATCCTAGACTAGCCTGGACCTAATAAACCCAATCTAGCCAATAACAAATCCATGCTATCATAGGTTCGATCTATGCCCTGTGCATGAGTGTGTCGGGGTTGGGACGAACCCAACCCAGCCTAGCACAACCCAACATAACTCAAGAAGCCGACGAGCCAAAGGGTCATGTTGGGATGCCCTTCATTAGAGTGGTGTCGGCACAGCACAGCATGACCCATGCTAAAAACCATGTCAGCCCAACACGGACCGTGAGATAACTCTAGTTGCTCCATATAAAGTTCCTCCACAATATCACAATGAAAGATTATTGTCTTTCATGTCTAGTTGATACATCCTCTAACTATGAGATACTAAAATTGAAATGAAAATATGCACAGATAGCAACATTGTCATCGAAGAGTAATTATCTTGGTAGGCTATCACAAATATCCAAGTATATTTTCTCGGTAGAAATTTTACTTTAATACAATTTATCATCTCATCTAGAGAAATTTTCACAGTAAACACTTGATTACAATCAACAATAAATATTAACAAAAGTCATGATAATCATTCTTTGGTCTCGTTAGAATGAGTACCCTAGTACCACTATAATCAGTGTTAACATAATCTTCGGTGAGATGATATCTTAGAAAAAAAAATTGATATCCTAGTACTATCAAACAAAGTAAAAAAATAAAATAAAAAAATGAACAAGATAAAAATAAGACGACTTATAAAAATAAATATTGAATATATGTTACAACTTTTATATAACTAATATCTACTCCAAAAAAAATAGTTGATGACATTCAAAAATAATTATAATAAGAGTCAAAAAAAAATTACGAGAAAAAATAATAAAATATTATATGAAAATCATAAAGTAGAATTGGAGAGTGTAATCACTCAATATAAACTAGCTAAAATTAATCTATATCTCAAAAAATAAAATCATAGACAAACTTCAAATAAGTATACAAAAAAGAAATATTAGAACTTAAAAGAAGAACTAATAAATATATTTAGAAAAATACTAGATAATGAAATTAATTAATCTTTAAACATAGATGTAAATTCTTTATGAAATATATTGACAAATTATATAAAAAAATATTTAAAAATATTTTAGATATATATAAAAAAAACATTTACTCACATAGAGAAACTTGATTATAACAATTTGAAATTTATCAAATTATTAAGAAAAAAATAAATTTATTTTAAAGATATTAAAAAAACAAAAATAAAATACAATAAAATTATATAAAGAACAACAAAAAATTAAAAGAATAATAAATAAAATTAACTTTAAGCCATATATTAGTTATATGATAAATTACAAAGTAGAAAATAAAAAATTTATATTTATAGCTAACTAGAATAAGAAAAAAAATAATAAAAATTTTTGCTAGATAAAATATATAAAAAATAAAAATATGTAATCAAAGAGAGAGAAAATATATTATCATGATCTTTTAAATAAGTCTATGAGTTCATATTTAAATATTAAAAGTAATAAAGGAATAAACTTTATATATATATATATATATATATATATATATAAAAAATCAAGATAAGATTCATAGAGATTAAAAAAATTCTCAAGAAAATAAATATCAAAAAATACTAAGACTTGACAATATCACTATTGAAATTTAAAGTCATATAAGAAAAAAAATAATTTTATTGACTATGATGTTTATCAAGATCATGAAAATAAAAAAGATAATGAATGAAAAAATTATTATTATAGTTTTCATGTATAAGAGCTAGGAAAACAATTAAAATAATAATAATTATTGAGATATTAAACAGATAATATTCACTATAAAACTTAAGAAAGAAATAATTAAACACAAACTAAAAAGAGACAAGATAATTTCAAAAATCAATTTAAATTTATATGAAATAAGTCTACTATAAAAACTACCGACTTAGTCAGATAATTAATCAACAAATATAAAAAAAAAATTATACATAATATTTATTAATTTAACAAAAACATATAATAGACAATCAAAAAATTAATTTGATTGCTATTATGCAAAGCAAAATAATAAATATATATATTAGACTAATCAATGACATATATGAAAAAGTAATATTCAAAGCTGGATTGATTTAATGCATCACTTATAAGTTTCCAATTAAAGGTGTCCAACGAGTTGCGCGGCCCAGGCCAAGCCCAGGATCTAGCCAGGTTCAGCCGTGCCTGGCCCAGTACAGCATGGTTTTAAACCAAGCATCATGGCGGGCCAAGCATGGCCCATGTGCCTAGCCCGACGGCATGGTAAACATAAACCAGCCTAAGGACCCAGCTGGATTTTTTAAAATCTAACTGAAAAAATTAGGTACGACCCGACAAGTCTAGGCATGACCTGCACTAAACTAGGTACAAACCAGGATGGCAGATCGAACAAGGCCAGTAGTTCTCAAGCCGTACCATGTATGGCACAACACGGTTGTTGTACCATGTCATGTCGGGCACGGCACGATGGCCTGATTAGGAAACCAAAAAATAGACCAGCCCAACCCATTTGACATCTCTATTTCCAATAGATGTGAGACTATGTCATGGATCATCATCTAATCTTTATATTTTTATACAAGGTATAGATAAATTTACAAAAAGTCTCCAAAAAGACATCCCTTAACATATGTTATTTGTAGATATAATATTAATTGATGAGATTGAAGATAATTTAAATAACAAACTAGGAGTTTAAAGAATTCCAATTAAGTCTAATGAATTTAAGATTAATCATAACAAGATAGAATACTTAAAATATAAATTTAATCATATTAAAAATGATAATATATGATAATTAAAACAAAAAAAAATAAAAAAATATCAAATATCAATCATTTGAAATATTAAAGTTATTAAGTAAAGATAAGAAAATTAATAATAATGTATCTCATGAAATTAAAATTTGATAGAGCAAATTGAGAGTTGCATCAAAGATAACTCATAAATAATAATATAAAAAAGAATCATCTAAGATAATTTTATTACATCCAACGTAGGCCTCCTAGTGCACAAATCAAGAATTATGAGATTATTCAAATGAAGAAAAAAAGAGAACTAGATATAGAACTACAAAGAATATAAGAATTTAAAAAATAAAAATAAACATAATTTTTAATAAATTTGATTAAAAAAATAAAATCAATATAACCAACTCTGAGTAATTAAGATAAATTTTAATTAATAATTATGACAATGATGATAATAACTAAATAATAATTATATATAAAACTTCAATTTCAAATTTATATATTTATGATAAAATTTTTTAGATTAACATAGGATAACTAATTATGAACAAAATTGAAACATCCTTGAAAGAATAAGTGACTACAACTATTATTATATTTCATACAATAAAGTTGTTAAAGAAATTATACATATCAATGATATATTTTTGCAAACTTATAACAATACAAATAATTTTTAAATAATTTAAGACACATTAAATATAATAACATCATGCCATTAACTTGATTTTCTTGAGATATATTAAAGTTTACATTATAAAATTAATTAACAAAAGAAAATTCATTCTAATAGGGATAATCAAAATAAACTTGTATATGAAGATAAACATTTCACATGAAATAATATTATTTGAGCTACATACATTGAAGAAACAAGATTAATATTATAGCTTAACCAATCTCAACCATAATACCAACACAAAAGAGAGTTTCAAACTCTAAAATTATGTCATCTTTTTTATTAATAAATAAATATGAAAAATAATTAATTCAACATAAAAAAATATTGAACTATCATTTTTAGGAACATCTTGTGTTTGAGCCTTAAGAAGGTATTTGACCTTTTATGCTTCTTACATCCATCGCAATAATGTTTTCCACCCCAACCATCTCTCTTCCATTACTACTATCACAAATTATGACTTGAAATGGAATTTATAGTCTTGACTCATAAAATGGATCTCTATAAATCAGTTTTCATGTTAAGTCTAAAAGCAATGAAAACAAAAATAGCAATGAAATCTGAAAGCGAAACTGAAATATTGGATAATATGTAACGATGAGAGTAAACTACCTTAAAAAGATTCCACATGAGCAGAACAGACTGCCATTACAATTACAACCACTAACATCATCAGTTCATCACAATTATATGGCATAAATTATCACTTGAGTATTAAGAACACCTCTAGAAGGGACCTACCCAATGGAAAGGTCAGTTATGGCAGGAATCACACTTGCTGGTTGTTTGGTGAACGGACAACAGAACATCTATGGCCAAAGTCTCGCAGTGAGATACAGAAGAACAGAAAGATAAAGAATTGTTTGAAAGACAGATGACTATAGTATCAGTGTGATAGAAGAGATGGCACTTGTGACACTCTAATCATGCAACAGCAGCTCAGTGTCATGCAAAATGAGTAGCACTTGCTGTGATGAACAAAATCACTGCATGTCAAACCCAATACATTATCACACATCAATTAAGATCATCTTATTATATTAACAGCTATGGAGGTCATGGAAATGGTACTCAATGAACAATCTCTACCTTTAATATGGGATCTAAGAGATATTAATATCTTAACAGTTTTATCTCTAGAAATTGGAGAAACTACGTTAGATGTGTTAAGTGAGCACATCATGAGGCACAGCCCAAATTAGCAATGTCAGGCCCAACAAAGCACGGTCTAGAACCATTCATGGACCTGGACCATGTCGGCCTGAGGGACGGCTCATACCATGCTGGAGCCAATTGTGCCTCGTGCTGGGCAAGACACATTCCATGTGCTCGTGACAGGCCCATTTGCAAGGTCACAGGTCATGCCTGGTTGGGTAAACAACTGATGTAAAATTTTTTTAAAAAAAAATTAACCAAGTAACTTGGGTTCAGCTTACATGGCCTCCTGTGCGGGGCCTTCAAGCTTCACCTTCGGCTGCTCGTCACGTTTTCACGTAATGACTGCCAATATCGAAAGTGACAGGTAAGCCATAAGCCGCTTTTGCTGTCTTTAAAAAAACACTTTTTTTATTAAAAAATTTGTAGGCAGATTTCTAACCATATATATCAATAAAAAAATTAAAAAAAGAGAGAAAATTAAATATTTTTTAAATATAAAGAATTTCTATAAATAAAAAATATAAATTTCTTAATTTTCATCCTCAATTTCTCTGAATCTCTTCTTTCTTGCTCCTCTCTATCACCTCGCCTTCTTTTGTACTTCTATTTTTGTTATATTTTTATTATCAATATATTTAAGTACATGTGGTGCAACTAAAAATTTTAATTAAGATCAAATGTGATGCAAATGAAAGTTAACTACAACAAAACAATTATAGTTACAGTATACTATTTTTATTAGTTATAAGTTTGTTATTAATTTTTTTTATAAATTAGAAAAATTTAAGAAAAAAATAAATAATAAATATAATGATAATAAATTTAATATACATACAAATAATGACAACCCTATGAAAAAATTCGAGGCTGAAACTTAAATGTCTCTAATAATCTCGACCCAAACCTATTTTCCTTTTAAAAAATAAAAAATTAGATAAATTTTAATAATATGAACTCACTTAAAAATAATAAAAATGAAAATTCTAAAAATATCAAAAAAGAATCGACATAATATATCTATTATTAAAAATTATATAAATGTAGAAGTACATGTAATACTGAGCACCTTAAAAAGTATGACGATCAATACACTAAAAAGCATAGTATATTAGATATCATGCAAACTCAACTGAATAATGAGATCTTTCAAGTTAAATCTAGTTCGTATTAATATACCACAATGATTTTAAAAAAAAAATTATCAAACTGATTATGATCATAAATTTTTTGATTAAATTTTTAAAAAATCTTATGATAATTAGTATTATGCAAATTTATTTCCAATAAGTTTATCGTATGATTCCTAAGACTATAAATAAGAATAACATAACAAAATATCATAAGTTAGAAAAATAATTACTATTCAAAAAATTTATAAAATATAATTGAGTAATATACATGTTATCTGATATCTGAACTTATCATGATAATGTATCATTCGAATGTCTCACTACCCACTAAATAAATTCAAAATAAAAATTTAATAAAAAAAATTTTTAATTTCCTTAAGATCATCCATCCTCATGAAAATATTATTATATATGAGTGTATGACAAGAATCTTTATAAAATATAACATTCAAAATAAATATTGAATGTTACTTTTGATAATACTTTTAATAATGAAGTTACTTTTAATATATTTATTTGGACTATTAGAGATAGACAATTAGGTAAGATTTTTCATGTTAAGTATATATGTCGAGTAATTAATTTCGTGATATAAATAAAAATAAAATTGTTTCCCTCACATTAAAAAAATAAAAATTCACTAAAATATATTAAGATACTTAATGGATAACAAGAGTTCAGCACTCTTTATTTGTCATTTGACTTAAAAAAAATTCAAATATATATGAGATACTATTAAAATTATAATTATATGATGTTAGAATCATATATTAACTACTAACACGTAATAACTAACTACATTAATAATAAGAGTAATGAATTTATTATTAATTATTCTAATTAAAATACAAGAATCATTTTTATGAAATTATTAAGTTTTTTTATAATACAACAAATATGTATTCATCTATATACACTCTCACAACTTACATAACACTTAGGTGCATATGCAATATTGATAGCATTTTTAGAAAATATAGAGGTTATCTTACAATTAGTGTCATGACTATTAAGATGAAAACTAAATATATAAAATACTAATCTTTCATATCATCTCTTTATTGATTGACTACTTGTATGAATCTGAGGATTAAGATGAAATGGATAGATAATATTTTAATAAACATATTCATATGTTTGAACCAAGAACACAACCAAAAAATTTTATTCATAAAAAATTAATTTATTTATTTATATTTTATGACACTAAGTATAATAATTGTAGCTAAATACAAAGTATGGATATAAACATCATATTCAAAAATAATGACTTTTTTATTTAGTTAACCAGAGATAAATAATGAGATAATTCATCAAATAAGAATAAATTATATCAATACTTAGATACTAATGAATACTTGATCTTATCACATAATAATAATAATAATAATAATTTAAATATTTTATTTTGATAAAGATTATACAGATCCATATATATTATACTATCTAAGATGATATATGATATACTAACTCATCCAGTGCCTAGCATAGCATTGAAGTCAGCTTATTTTATGACAATCAATGCTATTTCAAATAAGAGATCAAGACTACAACTAAATATCATAAAAAAACTTGCATGCATGAAAAACTATGAAAATTCAAAATTAGGCATTTAGAATAAAGTACAAGAATTACTGACAAATAATGATTCAAGGGACATAGAAGATATTAAAGCCACCACTATTAATACATTCAAATGCTTAGATGATAATGATGATCTATATCCACACAATTATACTAGTTTTACAGACATTAATTAATGACTTAGTGATTTTTAATTATTTTTATTCATACCATATTTTTATTATTATTGGATTTCTGACAATTATGTCATTATACATTAATGATTTTATGCTTCATTTTATGTTATGTATATTTTTATATATATCATATTTTATTTTTAACTATAGAATAAATTATTTTTTTTATTAAACAAATTTATTTTTTAGTTGAACCAAATGTCAGATTTTTTTTAATTATTTATTTTATTTTATCATTTAATGATTTAAATTTAATATTTTTAATAAATAATAAATTAAATTTTCAAAAATGTTTTAATTGGATTTCTAGCCAAAAATCAGCATTATCCAGCATGACTTGGCAAGGCTTGTCATGGTTATACCTGGATGTGGGCCTAATAGGTCATGTTGGACCTGATAGATTAGAAGTCATACGGCACAATGGCCCAACTGGGCTACAAAAAAATAAATTGTGCAGGCATAGTGCGTTTGACACCTCTATATTGTATTTAATGAGTCTCTTAGTTGAGACCTACCTCCATTAGAGGCTTAGACAAAATATTTGTCATTGTTAATCTCTAATAATTATATATAACATAAAGAATTCTCAGATAATTAGTCATATTAACACTATTTTAACCCATATACATTTAACTCATAGATCTTATGAGATTCGGTATGTTAGTATCTATTTAATCACACACATTATTTTAATAACTAATAAATACATATATTCCCAATGTGAATTACTGAACCAATCCACAAAACATAAGAACCCCATAACCATGGAAAATATGATACCTTAAATAGTAGGGAAAATTGTCAAATGAGACTTCAATTTGTTTCCCATCAAGAACACCAGCACAAAGATCTTCTCTGAATACCTCGTGATGCAACAATATGCTGTAAGATGATGAGGGCTGTAAATCCCTTGTTGACTCAAGTTTTTCTTTTGATGCCTATTAAGTATTTAAAATTAAACACATTTGTATATATCATCAACATCTAGGTAAAAAAAATGCTATTATATTTCAATCATCCAGAAGGTTTAGATAGTTTGCCTCTAACCCAGCTTCAGGTTTGAAATCATTAGAATGGTTAGTTCCAATCATTCCACCATCAGTAGCATTATTACTCCCCAGAGGTGGAGCTGAATTGATTTTCAAGCCATCAAGTTGTTCGACCTCTGTACTATTATCATTAACAAAATGAAGAGGCATCTCTGTCTTGAAGTCAAGTTTGCTACTAGATTGATCTGAAAACTTAGATTGCAATAATTCATGTTTCGGGCCACAAAGAGATGCCAATATTGTTGCCCCAGCAACAGCTGAGAGATCTGCTGATCTCCCCATTGCCCCAATGTTGAGTGAAGCATCAATCAGGAGTAGCTGAAAAATCTATGTTGAAGGTTGTCAAAGAAAACTACTATTGATAAAACAATACTCTTTAACAAAAGAACTAACATCAAGGGACACATAACACAGATATTTGATCTTAAAAAAATAAAATTCAAATTTAAAAAAAAAAAGAGAAAAGGTAAAATGGATACATAAGCATGTTTGCCCATCAAACCGAAAGCCACTTCATCACCCGGGTGAAGTTCACGCCTGGCATTTTTCTTGACAACCACTCCATTTACTTGCACCAATCCCTTGCTCCCTGTGCTCTCCAGAATAGCCCATACACGCCCTTCACGCTGATCATGCTCAAATAAATGAGAACAAATATATCCATACAAAAGAAATTATCCTGACAAAAAAAATCTTAAAACATAACTAATTAGACTTAGATGAGTAGTAAACTTAAAGTCTCACATGACACAACATATTTAACTTGGTTTTATAAAAATAAATTGCGATTGCAAAGTATATAATGAGCTTGGACATTATTTTAACTAGCAAAGGAAACCAATTTTATTTATTACATTAAAGAGACCCAGACTACAAAATTACACATAATAAGGAATTAGAGTTTGAATATTATTTTTTAGTCTGAAAAAGTTTAACTACCTAAGAAATTAGTCTCCTAGTGATAAGAAAAGGAAGGTTTTGCCACAGACTAACTCCTAAATATTAATTGTCATGCAGTTATTCATCAAGAAAGATTTATCTTCAATATTTTCATTTTGCATGACAAGCAAGCTATTATAAGAACTAGTAACATCACTATACTTATCCTAAACTATGCAGATATATCATATATAATGATAATATAATAAATTTTTTTACATGGTATATGAGCAAAGAGGCATGCGAACTTTAGATAAAGAAGAGAGATGAGAAACATATGTCATGCCTCTGTAATAGTACAGACACGTGTGGGTGTGAGTAAGTGTGTACACAGAGTACATGCATCATGTATAAATGTGCATTAGGATTTAAACATTTACAATGATTGTCACATTAATCCACTATTCATGTTAAAACGAAGTTAACGATGTCAACCTAGTTTTGGCGTAAAATATTAATTTACATGGTGTGTGGATTGGCAATGTAAAGGTGCACAATATGCAAAGAATTGTGCATAATATAGAATAGTGTGATAGTATACGTATAGTGTGCACATATGTGCAATGTGTGTGATTACTCTGAGTATTATAAAGTATGATGTGGCTCACATATGCATATTTTAACGAATGAAAAAAGTCAAATTTATAATTATTACATTGTAGAGACTAGACAACAAAACTACTCATAATGAAGAATTGAGATTTATATATCTAATAAATAAATCTCCTAGTGGTAAACTAAAGAGTAGTTATAGACTAACTTCAAACTATTGATTAACATGTGACAATCTATCAAAAAATGTCTATCCTTTATATTTTTATCTTGCACGTTGGCAAGATAGTATGGAAACAAGCAACATCAATATATTCATCCAAGATTATGCAGATACATAATATTGTTTCATTGTTCTCAGATTTGAGATAAATTCTAGACAAATTGAATATATTATGACTTATTTTATTCATTTCACACAGCAATTATATAATTTTTAAAGATATTTCTACTAAATGTGGATATGATTGAAAGAGTAATATACAGTAGCTTTTTGTCATGATATTTTCATACTCATGACCCGATATTTTTTAAGCTTCACAATAAATTAGTAATGATCATGTCATTCCGACCAGATCATTGATACATCATCAAAAAGTTAAAATTATGAGGGACACACAAATACTCATGGCAAAGACATCTCATGCAACATATATTAGCAGTAGAAAAAATATCAATCATAACTCATCAACAAATATAAAAGATCATCAATACAATGCACAAAATTTAAAATAATAAGCGAGATAAACTAATTATCACAATTATCCATGAATATTCAAAATTATTTTTGTGACTCTTTTCAAAAAAAAAAATATGTAAAATTCTTCTTAAATAAAGTAATAGTTAGGCACTTCACATTCCTCGTGTATTATAAATAATAAGGAATCAATAGTCATATCACAAATAATTATTATTGTGTATTATATTTTTTTTACTTACGAAATATTATAATAATCAAAAATAAAAATCATTTATTATGACAATATTTAATGCAATAATTTGTCTCTTTCAAATATTTTTTTTCTTGCATGCGAAAATTCCTAATAGTCTTATTTTTATGAATTATCTTTTTAGTCATCTCAACTCTTACAATATTTTTTTTCCACAAACATTAGTTTTTCTTCCACTAATCGAGTTAAAGTATCAAAAGGCTTCTAAAAAGCCTTCTTTTTGAACAGGACAAAATAAAATATCATTATTTCTATGAATAAATATATCACACTGTACTTCAGTATTATTGAATCATTACTTATTTATTCTTGACTTCATAATTCATCTCTGACTAAGTGAAGAATAAAGACTTATTGTGCCCGCTAGTATTAAAAATTTCTCTATCATAGAATATGAGACATGTTAGTTAGAAAAATACAATACAAGTTCTTATCCTGCGCATCAATTTTGTGAATAAAAACTCAATGATACTCTCAAATATTTAAGGATCTAATAAAGATGAGATTTGAGAAGAATTAAGTTATTTTATTATATTTATTAAGAATTATAAATGTTTCACTTGATAACCAAATCTGACTTAGATGAGTAATAAATTTTAAGTCTCCCATGACAAAACATATTTAACTTGGCTCTATAAAAATTAATTATGAATGAACAACATATAATAACACTCATAGTCATTTAAATGAGCATAAAATAACTCATTAATCATCATCATTTATTATATTATAAAAGTCGTCCATATAAATTTCTTGAAACAATTGATCTTCTAGCAAATCATAATACTAACTTCAACTTATACATTTTTTGTCATGACATTCATCTACCTTTTTAATGATCAATATTGTATCCACATCACTTAGATGGCATTTGTTTTTTTTATTTAATATTGAATAGAATTTTTTTTGAGATTAATACTAAATAGTACTTAATAGCATTGAATATTAAGTCATTTATTTTTTTTACTTAATACTGAATAGATAAATAGAGATCGAAGTGAAGTTTTTGATTGTGTGGGAATGAGCTTTTTCTAAATGAAAAAAAACAAATTTTTTGGCTATTTTATTTCAGCTTTTTTTTAAAAAATTCAATGATAAATTAATAAAAAATAAAAAAATAAATGGTTGAATACTGAAATCAAATTTGTTTCAGCATTCAGCCAAAAAAACAAATACACCCTTAGTCACATATAATCTCCTCACATGCTCGCATCACATATTGTATCCACATCACTTAATGCTAACAATTTAGATATGAAATAGTTTGGATTTTTCATAAATGAATGAATCAATAATGTGTTGGCAAGTTAAACATAATTAATAAACAAATTTCCTATATTTAAATTTTAATAATTTTAATTAACACAAAGTCAAATAATTCATTATATATGCTATTTCCAAAATAATTATACCTGTTATTAATTGCACTCATTTTACAATAATAAGCCTCAAGCCTAGATTAAAAAAAATTATCATTTGGGTGGTTATAAACAATCATAAAGACAAATCATATCTTTTTATCATGGATTCTATTTTTAAAATGTTAAAATGGAAGGTTGTCGCACTATAATTAATTGCACCTCCAATGGAATATAGTGGCAAATAAATTTATTTATGAGTCAGTTGAAAGAATTACTAAATAGCATGTAAAAAAAAATGTAAACCTAACATTTATTGAAATGAAAATCAATGATAGCATTATTCTTCATGAATGAGGTTAAAGAAATAAATCAAGTATTGAAACACCCTAATCTATAATTTATAAAAATAATAATAGGATGAGAACAATATCAAATGGAGAACAAAGGTAAGGAATTACATTATGTTTCAAACACCCTACTATAGATTGTATGTAAGTGACAAGATAAGATGTCATAATAGTGACACCTTTTTAACAATGTGAAACTTATCCTTAAAAATTTAAGATAGAATTATGAGCATTATAAAAATATTAGAAATAATGCATGACAATTGAGAAAAAATTATAAACATAATAAACTTGATTGTCTCTAACATAAATTAATAAAATATAAAAACATATTACCAAAAAAAATTAAAGAAACTTATATAAATCTTTTATAATTATTTAATTGTAATAGAATTATTTACTAAGTAATAAGAGCACCCAAAACAAAGGTTGTCCCTTGTCCCTATAATTTTGTCTCATTTATATATAAGTTAATTTTTATATTTACGTAAGCAAGTTGTATGACATAATTAATACTATACATTTTTTTTTCACATTGTATTAAAGTAAATGGGTGTGCAAAACCTAGATAATGAAGAAAGATAAAAAACATGTGACATGTCTTTGTGGTAGGGCATACACACGTGAGTAGATAACATATCATCTAAAAATGTGCATTAGGCATTTAGAGTGATTGTAACATCAATCCATTGTAATATCCATCCATTGGTGTTGACATACTCAACCTAGTGTTGGCATCAACGTGTTGGTGTGCATGATGTTTGTAGTGGCAATTTGAAGGCACACAATGAGCAATGGAATATGTGCAATGAATTGTTCACAATAATAAGTATTGTGTGATAGTACAATGTACATGTATGTGAAGTGTGTGTAGTTATCTTGAGTATTATAAAGTGTAATGTGACTCACAAATGTATATTTTGACTTATGAAATAAATCAAAATTTTATTTATTACATGGTAGAAATTGGACAACAAAATTACACATAATGAGAAACTAGAATTCGGCCATTAAGATATAATTTGTAGTCTAAGGAACCTTGACCACCTGAAGAACATATCTCCTAATGATAATACAAAGAAGATTTAGTTACAGCTTAACTCACGACTATTGGTTTACAAGTGATAATCCATCAAGAAAGTTGTCCTCTATATTTTCATCTTGTACAATATACAATATATTATGAAAACTAGCAATATCACTACATTCATCCAAATTAAACAGATATATAATATTATTTCATTGTTCGTGAGATTAGACAAGAGAAATCTAAACAAATAGAACATATCACCACTCATTTTACTCACTTCATATAATTTTTAAAGTTACTTCTAGTGGAGGTAGATATGATTGAAAAAGTAAGATAGATAGACTAGTTTCTTGTCGTGATATTTTCATACTCATTACCTAATTATTTTTTAGAGCTTTGCAACTAAAATATGGATAACATAGACTCTCCCACCATATCATAGATTAGAGGTGTCAATTGGACTGGACAACCTCAGCACAACCTAAGGCACGGCACTTTCATGTTATGCTAGACCTGCCTTGTGTCTCAATGGGCATGTAAGGGATGGCACAATACATTCGACATGACTGACATGAATAAGCATTACAGAAGACTATCATGTACTTGCCATGCTGACAAGTAAAAAAACATGACATAAATTCATGTGCCTTTCTTTAATGTTTTTTTAAATGGGGCACATACCTGTCACAAAGCCAAGATAAATTTTTAGCTCATTGTTTACTAACAGACGCCTTCAAAAAGACATGCTGACAATGGTTGTTAATGTCAAAATTAATAAAAACAATAAAAAATTAATATTTAATATTTGTCAGCCATTGGATTTAGAGCCTATTTGATAAAATTAAAAAAATTAAATGTTAAAAAATAATTATTAAAAAATTAAGACAAATTTTTATAATTGTTGAATTTGTATTAAAAAACTATTTGATAAATTACTATTAATTGAATACTGAATATAAATATATTATTTGATAACTGTAAATGCTAAATACTAAAAATGATATATTTTACATATTTACATTTATTATCTTTATATTACATATTATCCAACATTAATAAAATTTTTAATAAAATTTTTATTTTCACTTCAATTATTAATTATTAAAACAAATAAAATCTCTAAAAATATATTCATAAATAAATCATAAATCCAAAAAATGTATATAAATATTTTAAAAATAACCAATAAAATATAAATTCTTTAAAACTATCTAATTTTTTAATATAAAAATAAAAATTAATGAACAATTAATTAATTTGATATTTCCTCTCTTAAAGTAATCATAAAAGAGTGTTTGAGTTAGAATTTGTGGTGGCGGAAAAACGAGGAGGAGAAGACAAGTTTACAAACTGAACTGTAACATGACTGAGAAAACAAAAAATAAATAAATAAAAAGAACAAAATAGTAATTTAAAAAAAAATTGCTGAAAATTTTCAGCTTTCAACATTAAGTAAGTCTCTACCTACTTATAATTTTCAATGAATTTTCACTTAAAATTTTAAATTTTCAACTCTCAATATTTTTTTATCAAACGCACTTAAAATTTAAAACCATTAAAAATTTTAATTTTCAAATGTATGAAGATTTTAAGTACGTTATCAAACAGCCCCTTAGTCCAACTATAAACAAAAATCTAATGATTGTTAAAATTCTATTAAAATAAAAATTTTAGATAAATATATTTTTTAATATTATAAATTTTTTATAAATATTTTTCACACTAAAACTTTAATTTATTTTCTCTCTTCTCAAAAAATTTAAATTATCATGTATTAATAACAAGTTTGTATCATAGTGTTTTAATTATGTTTTAGATTAAACAACTATAAAGTTATTTGTTTTCTAATCTATGATATAATTAAATTTAAAATACAACTCTCTAAAATATAAATTATTTTATTTGAAGTTATTTATTTTAATCTAAAACATAATTAAAAATTATTCTCTCTTCCTCTCAAAATTACAATTTTCATATATTCAATAATATCAAACTTGTATCATAACATTTTTTTATAATTTGAGTCAAATATTAATTATTTTATTTGATATTATTTTCTAGTCTATAACATATTTACAATTTAAAATATAATGTAGTTAAAATTTTATAGTCAAAATATTGGAGTGTAAGTAGTTAACTTGAGTATTACAAAGTTTGATGTGGTTCACATATTTATTTTGACTAATGAAATAAGTCAAAATTTTAGTTATTACATGGTAGAGATTCGACAACAAAACTACACATAATGAGGAACTAGAGCTGACATATTATTTTGTAATCTAAAAAACCTTGACCATCTTAAGAATACGTCTCTTAATGATAAAACAAAGAAGATTTTGTGACAAACTAACTCATGACTATTGATTAATATGTGACAATCTATCAATAAAGATTTATCCTCTATATTTTCATCATGCACAATAGATGAGATATTAAAATAACTAGCAATATCACTATATTATCCCATAATACATAGATATATAATGTTGTCATTTCTAAAGATATTCCTAAGAGAAGTGGATGTGAATGAGAGAGTGAGATAGATACATTGGCTAGCTTCTAGTAATAATATTTACATACACATTATCTAATAGTTTTTTAGAGCTTTGCAACTAATATATGGATAATCATGACATCCCCACCAAATCATAGACTAAATGTGTCAATTGGGCAGGGCAACCCAAGCCTAAACTGAGACATGGCATTTTCATGTCGTGCATAACACGGCACAACATAGTCATGAATCATGCATAGACCTATTTTGTGCCAGGGCGGGCCTGGGAGGGATGGATCACATGCCATCCCTAGCATGGTCCAGAGTATTCGGCATAACTAGCACGAATGGGCATGGAAGGTGCTAACCATGCACCTACCATGCTGGCATGTTGGAAAAGGGGGCATAGAATGTGTGCACCTTTTTTAAATGTTTTTTCAAATGGGACAATTGCCTATCACCTAGCCCAATTAAATTGTAGCTCCTTGTTTACCAACAAGCATCTTCCAACATGCTCATTGACATTGACTATCGTTATCCAACAGCTATGAACAAAAATTTAATGGTTACTGAATTTCTATCAAAATAAATAATAAAAAATATTAAAATATTTTTTTAATATTAAAAAAATTATAAATAGAATGTTCATATTTATAATTTTGCACACCAAATTTTTAATTTGTTCGCTTTTCCTCTCAAAAATTTCATGTTTTATGTAATAACGAGTTTGTATCCTAGTGTTTCTTTACAATTTGAATAAAATTAAATTACTTTATTTGAAGTTATTTTTTTCTAATTTATAATGTTATTAAAATTTAAAATATAAATTCTCTAGATACTAAACTAGAAATATAATAAATATTAAAAAAATATTATAGACCTAGACATAAATAATGACAACCAACTAAAAGATCTAAAACTAGGTTCTCTCAGTCATAAGTTGACCTTAGCCCCTATACCTAAAAAATCTAAGAATATATACATACAAAAGTATTTATAGAACTGGATACCTTAAAAAAAATTATCGAATAATATACCAAAAAATATGATGCATTGAATCTCAATCAAACCTAAATAATCATGAGTGATAGAGTCTTGAATAATTATCAACTTTAGATTTATTAACTTTTTTTTATCTTCATGAATTTATAAGAAAATACATTACTAAGTTTATTGGTAGCATGGATCTTTTGATTAGATTTTTAAAAAATCTTAGTTCCTAGATTACTGAATCTTATGCACATATATATCCAGCTCACTAATCATAGGATCCCTAGGATGAACATTAAAATAACATAATAAAAAATTATAAATTATTAATAATTAATAATTAATAATCTTAAAACACAAAGTAAAATAAGCTCTATTATATCCGATATTTAAACTAGTCATGGTGACAATACATTCGCATATCACACTACCAATTTTGTTAATTCAAAGTGAAGTTAAATAAAAAAATATTAGAATTTACTAATATCATCCATCATCATGATAAATTGATAACTATCATATGAATTAATGTCAATAATCTTTAGAAAATATGATATACATAATAAAATTTGTAATATTATATTTAAAAATATATTAAAACATAGTGTGATAATTAATATATTTATGACAATCATTAGAAATAATTCTTTATGCGAAATTTTTTATATTAAATATATGTATCATATAAATAACCTAATAATATAAATCAAATTAAAAATAATTTCTCTCATTAGAATATATACTAAACACACTAAAAATATATAAAGATACAAGCCGATTACAAGAGTTGCACACTCTATGTAAGTTAGCAAATTTTTAAAAAAAATTCTAAATAAATATTAGATTCCATTAAAATTATACTCGACTACCAACATAATGTGATAATTAATTTTAAATATTATGTTGAACAATTATATTAGCTACCAAAATATAATACTCAACTATATTAATAATAAAATCAATAAAAAATAATTGACAAGTCATATTAAGATATAAAAAATTAATTTTTTAAATTTTTTAAGATCTTTTATGATACAATAAACATGTATTCACATATAGATTTATATCATATATATTACACTTATGTACATATACAATATTAATAATTTTTTTAATAAATATAAAACACCTAAATTTTTGTACATTGATTATTGAGATAGAAAAAAAGTATTTAAAATACAAGTTATTCATTTCATCTCTTAATTATTTAGCTACATATATAAATCCTATGATTAAAATAAAATGAGTAAAAACTAATATCAAATAAATATCTACTTATATGAACCAAGCACAAGAACTAAATAATAAAATTTATGAATAATTTGATTATTTATTTAAATATTACAAAAATATATATAATAATTTTTGTGAGCCATCAAATACAAAGATCAATGTAATATTTATAAAAATTCGGTTAGTTAGAAAGATAAGATAATAAGATAATATAGGAGCAAACTATTAAGATACTTAAATACTAATAAATAATATATTGACTGCAACAGCTAACTTGGACTAGTCAAGCCCCATAGTTATCCATGAGTCGTGCCATGCATGAAAGCGTGTCTGGTTACACCTAATGGAACTCAGCTCAGCATGGCTCAAAACAACCTAATGCTTTAGTTGAGCCATCAAACCATGTTGAACCTACCTTCCTCAAAGTCATGTCATCATTGCATGAATTAAAGGTAAGATCTATGACATGTTCATCATGGCATTGTGACCCAACCATGGCTATAAAATTTGAGTCTTGTCAGCCCGATATGACTCAATTAACATCTCTATCATAGATGCATCATCAAAAAGTTCAATATATGCAGGATACATAGATATTCACAAGATAAACATCTCATGCAAC
This sequence comes from Sapria himalayana, assembly GCA_029783825.1. Taxonomy (NCBI): domain Eukaryota; kingdom Viridiplantae; phylum Streptophyta; class Magnoliopsida; order Malpighiales; family Rafflesiaceae; genus Sapria; species Sapria himalayana. The sequence continues at coordinate 11,642,599 of JAREIK010000385.1, forward strand.
ATATATTAGGTAGAGAAACTGACAATTATAGGCAAAATACATATAGAAAATAATTAATATAATGCATATGTTTTAAGATAATGAGAAACAAATTAACTACAAGAATCATTCATAATAAATCATTATTTATTTATTATATTTGCTTCTTATTTATTAAATATTATAATAATCAATGATAAATTATTTAAAATCTTTAACTATGATAATATTAAACATCATATTTTATCACTCAAATGTTTTTTTATTCTTGTGTATCCTAACTTCTAATAAACTTATTCTTTTGAAATTTGTTTTTTTAGGTATCTAAACTCTTATAATAATTTTTCTACCATTACTGTTATTTTACAATATCAAGAGATTTCTAGGAAGATATTTTTGAGACTAAGCAAAATAAAATACATGCCATTACTTTTATAATTAAAATCATTAGGTGCTTAAACATTGTGATTCATTACATGCTCATTCTCAACTTCATCATGTGTCCATAGCTAAGCAAAGAACAATGCCTTCTTTTTTCTACTTGTATTAGAGATTTCTCTATTCTATAATGTGAGACTTCTCACTTAAAAAAACACACCATAATTTATTCTGCACATCAAATTTGTGAATAAAAACTCATTTAATTTAATACATTTAAATGTTTGACAATCTAATGAAGATGAGACTTACGATATATTAAGATATTTTGTTATATTTATTAATGATTATACATGTTTCATTTAGTTATTTCTTTTTTACTTTACATCATAGATTTTTTCTATTTTAAATAATTTCATATAAGAATAAAAAACTAATTTAATAAAATATAAAAATAAATCAAAGTGATGAACCCTTAAAGTAAACATATGATAAATTTTATATTTACTATATTGATCATAAAGTCATACATCAAACTTTTTGTGTTAGCATACACCCAGATAATAAGATTGCAAATAAGAAAAATAAATATATATTTAAGACGGTTTAAACTTCTCTTTGATAAAAGTGTTCTTAGAATTTTTGAAGATAAGTGATTTCTATCTTTAATTATATATTATATCATCAATTAGATATCTTTTTATGTCTTTTCTCATCATATATTTTTTCAAATTTTATATTCTAAAAAAAATATTTAGTTTATCTCTCAATTTTTGAGATAACTTGTTTTATTTAAAATTTATCCCCTAACATGGCAAGATCGACCTGGGATGATAAAATATACATTTATCGATTACTCAAATATTTTAAAAAGATACAAATAATATTTTATTGAGCAATACTTGTTTTTTAACAAATCTACAAAGAATTAAGATTCAGGTTATGCATTAAAATCTCGTAATCTTTCATTATCTCTTAGATTCTCATGTGAAACTCTAATTAGTAGATTATCAGACATCGACTATTTTTGAATTTATTGAATAACACCATAATAACTCTCATGTGCATCAAGTACATGATAGATTATGTGTGAAAAGAATAAAATTTTCTAACTCATGAGATATATACAATTTCTTTAAAAGTAAATATATCATGAGTCAATCAAGGTAGTAACTCTTAAATCAATTTCAAATCTAACTCATAATGAGTTACAAAGTATAATTTTTGATCACCTAGAACTTTTATCCTATCTTAGGAGAATGAGTTATATACAATTTTATCATAATTGGGATGAGAATCTTTCGAAAAACTATATAATCTTACCACCGACTCTTTTATTCTTAATCTTATGATTATTTTTTGGAAGAAATGGAATTGTACTTAGTATTTTTTTTTCATGTGTTTTTATACTTACATTTTCTTTCTTTATTTGTATTTTTTATTATTTATTTTGACGATACTAAAATGCTCAACTCACACTCTAAGTCATTACCTCTAATCTCATTTAGGATGACAATAAGTCATATTTAAAAAGATAAATTTCTTTACTCTAATAGACATAAAAATTAATACCTCTACCTTATGGAAAATATATATAAGTTACATCAAAATGTTCACCGAGAAGATAAATTAAAATGAAAAAGTACATCACTTGAATACAATACATGATATAAAATATTTTACTCGGACATTTAAAATAAATTATCATAATATTTTCTCTTATAGCCAAGATTAACTTCATACGAATATTTACAACACTAAATTATCATAAATACAATATATAACAATTAGATTTAAAAAATATTTTTCTTAATAATTTTGAGGAGAAAATACAATAGAGAAATCACCCAATTTTCAAGCAGACCAATCAAATTAGAGGTGTCCATTGGACTGGATAACCTAAAGCCAAGCCCACATCATGGCTCAAATATGCATTGTCATAGGCAAGAGCTATGATTGCCATGCATGAAGGTCAACCCATGACATAGCCCACTCCGTGTTTGGCAAAACAGCCCACGTACCCATGCAAGGCATGACACAAGATGTTCAACATGACTAGCACGATAGGCATGACATGTGTCATGTACAACATGGATGGCAAGTGCCATGTACATGCCTCCATGTACACGCCTTCCATACTATTTTTTTAAAAAAGAAGTATAGGAATCTCATGTGCTTGTTTTAAATAATCTTATATTAAATAGGCCCATGACAAGCACACGCCCATATTAAAAAAAACTATTAAGATGCAATGGTTAGCTACCAACAAGTCAGCCAACAAGACAACATAGGACGTCAATGTCCTGTCAGTAAAGTAATAAATTAATAAAAAAATGAAACTTTTATAATACATTAATAATTAGATATTTATTATAAAAATTAAAAATATATATTTAAATTATAAAAATTATCTATAAATAAATTATTAGCATTTATAATTTTTCACAGTCAAGGTGTTTAATATATTTTTTTAGATATTTATTTTAATCTTATAGTTATATAAAATATAAACATTAAATAATATTGGTTGACCAGCCTTGTAGTTGTCGAATTACAAAATTGTGACTTCTAACCTTCTAATTTGAGTGAATCATGTATAAATTTTCACATGGTACACACATTTATTATTAAAATTTTTTGCTATATTAATTTTGAATTAAAAAACAAGATCTCTCATTTCCTCAAAAATTCTCTAAATTTTAAAAAATAGAAATATTAATTAACATAACAAAAATAAGATAAATATTAATTTAAATTATGAAAACCTAATAAAAATGTCCGAGAATAAATCATCTCATAATCATAGGTTGACCTCAGCCAAGACACCTAAAAAATATAAGAATAAAATTGAATGTTGATAGTATGGATCCATCATATATTATTTAAATTAAAATTCTAAGAACATCAAAAAAATTTGATACAATATATATATTATAAAAAATATATGTGCTTATAAAAGTACTAATGAGACTAACATATTAGGAGATACATTGAATAATATACTAAAAAATATAATATAATGAATTATAAGCAACCCTAACTAAGTAGAAAGAATTAAATTTGGATCTACTTTAGGCTAGTTCAAAAAATCTTAGTTTAGTTCATTAATACATTACTAGTATGGATCTTTTTCTTAGATTTTCAAAAGATTTTAGACTAGTTCATTTAATACAAATATACTTTCAATATATCTTTCATATGATCTTTAGTATCATCAGACATTTGGACTATTCATAATGATAAAGTATTCACAAACATAAAAATCATATCTATTTTGTTGATTCTAACTAGAAGCTAAATAAAAATAATTAAAATTTTGTTGGACCATATATCCTCATGATAATCCTATCATATATATTAAGTAAAAATTTTGTCAATGACTCAAACAATAGTATTGTACTAATATTTTTGTGGGAACCATTAGAAATGATCACTTAGGAAAAATTTTACATATTAAGTATATGTGTTACATGATAAACCTAATAATATAAGTTAGCTTAAAAATTATTTCCTCTCCAATAGAACAAATACATAATATATTAAAATATATTATGATACCTAGCAGACAACAGACTACAAAACTTTATACAAAAATTAAATTATTAGGCCTAAAAAAATTCTAACTTGATATCAAACATTATTAAAATTCTACATATTTATATTTAATTTATATGTTAACTACTAACATGCAATATCCAATTAGGTAAGTAGCAAAATATATAATATAATAATGAACAAATTAAATTAAAACATAAAATTTTTATTTTTAAAATTTTAAAAATTTTTATGATACAACTAATATCTATTTGTCAATATACACTCTCAGAATTTACAATGCACTTGGGTACATGCATATGTAATATTAGTAGTGTCTTTAATCAATATGAAGAATAATCATATTTTAGTAACATGACTATAGAAATAAAAAAAAATATTTAAAATAATAATCATTAATTCTATCTCTTCATTGCATAGATGTGTATATGGATCCTAAAATTATTGTGAAGTAAATAAAAAAATACTATAAAATATAAATCCACTTATATGAATCAACCATCAAAATCATATAATAAAATTTAAAAATATTTAGATAATATATTTAAATATTATAAAATTAAACTTTATAATTTTAGCAAGTCTTTGAGTAAGAAGACAAATATCATATTTAGATATGATAACTTTTTTATTTAATTAACTATAGACAAATAATAAAGAGGTTAGCCAAATAAGAGTGTGATAAAATACTTAGACTTTAATTATTATTTTATCTTATCTTATAATGATAACAAAATATTTGACATATTGAATTGATAAAAATGATACAAATCTATTTTTTTATAATATTTAAAATGATATGTATGCAATTTAAATGAGGAGCATTTTAAAATGATCCTGATCCCTCAGATATTTAGCATTGCATCAAATTATACTATTTCTATAACTATAAATGTAATTTAAATAAGTAACACATTACATTCATATATTATTAAAATTATATCGTACTTAAAAGATTGGAATGATGCACAAATATGTCTTCATAATAAAATAAAAGAACTATAAGTAAATAATAACATATACAAAAATGATCATAGAGACTTTTAGAACTGGGATGATCCAAACCATACAAATTGAGAGTGGCTAAGATTAACATTATGTTTATGTTGTCACTACTTCCATTACACTAACGTACTTTACATTTTATCATTCTTTTATTTTTAATTTTGTATGCAATGTTGGAAAGAGATATATTTACATTTTCAATTCAAACAAGTATATTTTTTTACATTTTTGGACATTGATTTTTAAAAATTAAATTGATACGTGTGTGTATATAACATTACACATGATTAACATTAGATACAATAACAATGAACAGCCTACTCCACGGCCAGTCCAGTAGGCAATAGCCTACTGTCTACTGAAAAGTAGGCACTAGCAACTGCCTAATGTCTACTGGTAAGTGGAAACTAATAACTGCCTACTGCTAGTCCAGTAGGCAATAGCCTACTCGATAACTAAACTAGGTAGTAGTCAGTCCAGTGCTAAATAAAAATATGTTATAAAATAAATTAAATAGATTCAAATTCAATAAATCAATTGGGAAGCATAGAAAAAAATTCAAGCTTTGATAATAACATACTTAATTGGAATAATGTTGTCAAAGTTATAAAAATAGTGAGCATTGTGTTGCATATTAAAGATAATGATTTATAAATAAAGATGTCTATATAGGGATAAATCATTTTTTATTAATGTGTATATGCATTGTTAATGACATATTTATTAATAACATATCATTTTTAATAATATATATATTATATTACACTTAAGTATATATGTAATATTAATAATATGTTAAAATAATAAATAAAACACTCATATTTTAAAGACATATTTATTGAGCTAAAAAATATATCTAAAATATCAATCAAATTTCATCACTTTGAAACTTAGGTTACTGTGCTTATTCTTAATATAATAAAGATCAATCAACCAAGTCATTAGAAGTCGTTCTCAATACATCGGGCTCACACTTTCGAATGAGGTTTGATAAAAATTAATATTTTAATAGTTTTATCTTCAAAAATTAAAAAAGATATATCTTATAAATCATGAACTTAGAGACATAATATCCTTTGACAAATTTGCATTAAGTCGTGAACTTCAATACATGTATGTAATACAAGTTCTCAAATAACCAACCATTAAAAAATATAAAATGAAAAATAAATAAAAAATAGAAGACAAAAAAATATATGTGATAATCAATAAATGAGCAAGATTTTTAAAAATATGAAAAATGAAATATTCTAAGCAAACAATGTTGAGAATTGTTCCCGACTTAATTTTTTTTAAAGAACAATAGCACCTCATCCCAAAGTCCAACCAGTTTATTAAGATAAATGGATTGTTGCCTAACTATGAAATTAATTTCAGATAAACCTGTATTTGCTTAATCTTGCATAGAATTGCACTGGTCGTATGATCCCTCAAGTGAAAGTCACAGTGTCTGCTTGCCCCAATAGTAAAATGAGCGGTACGGATAGGAACATTCTGATTCTGCATTTCATGCATTTTTTAGGACAGATTTCATTGAATTGAAATAACAAAAGATGAATCGTTAACATATTGTTGCGCCAGAGTTAAGATCTTGATGTTTTGATAATCTAACTAGATTGTATAGTTTCAAACTACCTGCGCAGATTGTGCAAGAAGCTTGCACCAAGGTGGCGATGTGTCAAAAGTTGGTATGTGTTTCTGATTTAAACTCCACGCAGAGAAATTCCTTGGCTTTTGCAGTACAGAAGCTGTAGAATCTTAAGATTTATATCCATATATAGCAGTCCAAAATCACAATTCAATAACGATTGTTTTGATCACCGGATGATGCAAAACATGCATTTAAAAAATTTATCCATCGTTTGTTTTACAGAATACTAGACAATTTAACAGCATAATATATGTTCGATTTATGGGTGTATTCTATCAAAACTATATCTTGTAAGCCAGGGCTACCTTCAGCCTGTGGAACTGGGCCAGAAACTAGCGCCTCTTCCCCCTTCTCTGAGATCGCCTCCTCATTTTCACCGTTTCCAGTAGCAGGATCATCTCCAGCAGCTAATTCTGCAGAATGAAACGGTTCGGCAGGATTTGATTCTTTCGAATTCTCATGCACCAGAACTGGCTTATCAGGAGTTTCTTCATTCTCAACCTGACATTTGAAAATCAGGAAAAAACTTTTAGCAAATATTGCCGATTCAAGAACCAACATGCTGCAAAATATCCCATTTCACCTTCTGGCGTTTAGAGGAAGAATTTTCCACCGGAGAGGATGATCTTTTAGCATTAGCGCCTGAGAGAGACCCACCTCTTCTCGTCGACACCATTATTTTGCTTTCCTGGAGCTTCGTTAGTAATAGTAGCCTTGGTTTCCTCCGAGAACCAAGAGTGCAGCTTCTTCTGGATGCTTAATTTCCGAAAAAAGCGTCCTGCCACGGATTACGAATTGAAAAACAACACTACCAAATTGTAACGTAATTTCATTAAATTTGATGATACACGATGGGAAGTTAACATTATATATATATATATATATATATATATATATATATATATATATATATTATTTATTTATTTATTTATATAACATTAATTCTAAAAAAAAAAACAAAACAAAAAACAACAACAAAAATAAAAAAAACATATATATATATATATATTTATTTAATACTAAGAAAAATTTCAAATTATATTTCATTGTCAAAATATAATATATTTAATTTATTAGACACAACAAATTTTTTATTATTTAATATATCAAACCAAAAATAATTATGTTTGAGCTTTTGAAGAACACAAATAAATGTGTAGTTTATCCACCTCATGTAGACTTGATAATTTTCCTCTCAGCTATTAGGTGCCTTAGTGGGAAGTTGAAAATCAACTCAAAGCTTGAACTCTTTAAATGTCAGTTGCCTATACTCTAATTTATTTTAAAGTCCAAAGCCAATCTTTCATCCTCAAATAGCTTGGGCACACTAATAAGAACAACTAAAGATTGTTCAGTTCTAGACATTAGACTCTCTCATTCCTTCACTAATAGTTTAGAACTTCCCTTTGATCTAACAAATCTATGCGAGCAGATTGAATTGTGATAAAATAACTAGAGGTCTATCCAACACCTTCTATAATAAAGATGACCTCTAGAAACCCTTTTATTCATGGAACAAACATTAGAAAGAATCACATTAACCCACTTAATTTCATCGAATGTGGATTGAAAAAAATACAAATTTATGGCTCTTTCCATCCATTTAACCCAAACAACATCAAGAGAGGTCTCCTTTGCGATAGGTGAGATATGCCTTTTGGTAGGTAGTTGGAGACTCTTCTCACTCGTATATCTATCACTACATTGTTTGAGATCAATGTGGGTCTTCCCATTCAATACACATATGAATGGACTTATCTTTCTACCTCTCACTTTGACAGGTGAACTCATAACTAGTTTCAATTACCTTCCACCAAATTAACTCACATAACTTGCATCATCCAACATACATATGGATAACAAGCGTAGTTGGATATCCAAAACATCTCAGGTGTTTCTTAGCACCAACTACAATTTAACTAACATAACTTGTATCTCATTGTAATAGTCATCTTTACTATGTAATAGTCATTGCATGTGTATGATAAAAAGTAGACAATATTCATAGTGACATGAAAAAAAATGGAAAAATCATCTCCCAACACATTGAGTCGACAAAAAATATCATTGTGTTAAAAGTTAGGTAGCCTTTTATTATAGAAAAGTTCAACTCTTTTTTTCTCTCTCTCTCTCCCTCCCTCTTTCAACTACATTTTCTATCCCTCACACTTGCTTGAACCATCTCAATGGTTGACAATCTCTCCCATAGTATTTCACATTGTTGTAGTATTAATATCTAATAGTAAATCTACTTTTCCATTTCATCTTAGAAATATAATCTCTTCTGTCTCCTTATTAATACCTAGAAATACTCATATTTCTCCTCTCATTTCTTTTTGAATTAAACATATTAGAAATTTCACCCCATTTCTTTCCACCTTACCTCTTACTCACAGGGTTATCTATAACCATATTAATGGTTGCAACATCATTCGGGATTGAAGTACTTGATAACACAATTAATGTTTTGTCAAAGATAGAGGCTCCAATTGTCAAAATGGAGAATGCAATTATCAAATATGGAGACTCCAATTGTCAAATATAGAGACTCTAATTTTCAAATATGGAGGATTCTAATTGTCAATAATTTGACCACCAATCATCTATTTTTTCTTCTTGCTAGGTAGCCTAATTTTGGCTATATCCCTCTTTTTTTTTATAAATAGAGATGTTGTCTATAGAGGAAAAGAATATCATACACATATCTAAGTGTGAGAGAGAGAGAGAGAGAGAGGTGAAGGAAGAGAGTTGAAGTGAGGGAAAATTGAGAGTAATTTTCTTAGAGTGTTGTAAACACTATTTTTTCTCCTTTTAGTGAAAGATCTGCAGCAGCCCATGGAGTAGGCAATTTTGTGCCGAACCACGTAAATATTGTGTGTTACTTGATTTGCTTATCCATACTCATCTCATAAATCTAGTAGACATAGAAGTGTATTATTTTGCCAATAATTAGTATCGGATGTTATAAGTATTAGCATATTCTTTGTAAGGTTACTATTTGTTGGTGATTCCAATTTGTCGATAGAGGTATTCTAATACATGGTGGTTTGCTTGAATAGTAAGAAATGATTCGAAGGTTCTAGATTCGAGAGAGAGTGATGGCCATAAATGAAGGAAATGTAAAAATTGAGAAGTTCGATGGCGTAAACTTCAATTTTTAGAATATACAAATTGAAAACTATCTTTACCAAAAAAAAATATATATCAACCTCTCTTAGAAAAGAATCTAGATAATATTATGGAAAATGATTGGAATCTTCTCGATAGACAAGCTATCGAAGTTATTCAATTAACGCTATCCAGAAATGTTGCTTTCGACATAGTAAAGGAATAGACCATAACGGGTCTTATGGCAGCTCTCTCCAATATGATGAGAAGTCATCAGCCTCAAACAAAGTTTATTTAATGAGGTGATTATTCAACTTGCGGATGAATGAAGGAGCATCAGTGGCTCAACATCTGAATGAACTCAACACAATCACAACCTAGTTGAGTTCCATGGAAATTAAATTTGATGATGAAGTTCAAGCAATGATTCTCTTATCATCTCTATTAGACAGTTGGAATGCTATAATTATAGCAAATAGCAGTTCATTAGGGAATAGTAAATTAAAATTCGATGATGTTCAAGATTTGGTATTGAGTGAAGAAAATTGACATAGAGAATCGGGTGAAACATCAAACTCCTCAACCGTGCACATAGAGTCTAGAGGGAGAACTTCAGAAATAAATTCAAATCACAGTAGATCCAAATCTAGACTAGGCAAATCTAGATGGGGAAAAAAAGATTTTAATTGTTACAATTGTGGAAAGAAAGGTTATTTCAAGGAGTGTCGAGCACTAAATAAAGATACCAACACACAGAAATCTACCCATGTAATTGAGGAAGCAAGTGATGATTCTAAGCATCAACAATTCAATTGAATCATGAATTTTGCATTCAGGGGCATTTTTCCACACCACCCCATGCCAAGTAATCATGAAAAACTATGTCAGTGATGATTTTGGGAAGGTTCATCTAGCTGATGATGAAACTTTAAAGATCTTTGGAAAGGAAGACATCAGATTAAAATTATCAAATCAGATAATATGGAAGCTACAAGGGGTAAGACATGTTCCTAGCCTTAGAAGGAATTTGATCTATGTGAGACAGCATGACAGAAAAGTTTATTGTACAACCTTCTCGAGACTTGAATGAAAGATTACCAAAGGAGCACTCATCATTGCTCGTGGTAAGAAATCTAGTACTCTTTATGTAACCTCAAACTTAGAAAATATTATTATAATAACACATGCAGATGGAATATCATACCTATGGCACCAAAGGCTTTTGCCATATGAGCGAGAAAGAAATTAAGACACTTCAAAAGGGAAGTTGCCAGATCTGAAGAACGTAGATGTTGGTCTTTGTGAGGATTGCATCTTTGGAAAACAAAAAAAAAGTTAGTTTCACAAAGATCGGCAAGACACCCAAGGCAGAAAGGCTAAAGTTTATTCATAACAATGTATAAGGACCATCTCTAGTTTCATCTCTAGCAGGCTCCTTGTATTATGTCACATCCATTGATGATTCTAAAAAGAAGTTTTGGGTTTATTTTTTAAAGAATAAATTAGAAGTCTTTGATACCTTTAAAAATTGGAAGGCCATGATAGAAAATAAAATTGATTTGAAGATCAAGCGAGTGAGGTCAGACATTGGAGAAGAGTACAGAGACAACAGATTAAAAGAATTTTGTGCAAACAATAGGATTAAGATGGATAAAATGGTCCCCATGAAACCACAACAGAATGGCATAGCAGAGTGCATGAATAGAACTATGGGTGAACATACCAGAAGTATGAGGATACATACTGGCTTACCCAAGATGTTCTGGGCCGAAGTCGTCAACATTATAGTCTACCTAAACAACCATGGGCCCTCAATTCCTTTGGTTGGTAAAATACTGGAAGAAGTTTGGAGTGGAAAAAAGATAAATTTGAAGCCGAAATTATCAAAGTAGTTCAAAATGAAATATTTGGGCACTGCAAAGCAGATTCTTGGAATGAGGATCAAAAGAGACAAACTCTAGGACTTTGTTTTTATCACAGGATAAATACATCAACAAAGTACTATCCATGTTTAACATACAAAATGCTAAAGTAGAGAGTGCACCTTTGGGTGCCCATTTTCGACTCTCTAAAGAACAGTCACTAAAGAGAGGAATAACATGCATACATGGCAAAGGTTCCGTACGCCTCAATGATAAAAGTCTGATGTATGTCATGGTACATGAATAATCCAGGCAAGTTATACTAGGAAGCGGTCAAATGGTTCCTCAAATATATGCAGGGTACTACATGCAAATAAATTTGTTTCAAAGGTGGAGATACGATACTAACATGCAATGTATATGCTGATTTAACAAGAAATAATGACATTAGAAGGAGCACTATAGGGTATGTCTATACTCTAGGAGGTACTGCAGTGAGTTGGGGTTCTCAATTATAGAAGATAGTTGTTCTCTCCACAATCAAAGCAGAATATGTCACTATTATAGAAGCCAGCAAAGAAATGATTTGGCTCCAGAGTTTCTTGGAAGAATTAGGCAAGAAATAAGAAGACAATGTCTTATATTGCTATAGTCAGAGTGCTATCCATCTAGCAAAAAATCTATATTTTCATTCAAGAACAAAGCACATACCGTTGAGGTATCACTTTATCTAATCACTTTTAGAAGATGGGATGTAGAAACTTGAGAAGATCAGTGGAGCTCAAAATCTGGTGGACATGTTAACAAAGACCATGGCTTTTGATAAAATAAAGTTATGTTCAGCTTCAATTGGCCTGAAATAGTATCAAGATCGGTGAGGACCTACTACATTAATCAAGGTGTGAAGAGAGATTGAAATCAATCTTCAAGTTGGGGATTGTCAAAGACAAAGACTCCAATTTTCAAAGATGGAGACTCTAATTATCAAAGATGGAGACTCCAATTTTCAAATATGAAGGCTTCAAATTGTCAAAAATTTGATCACCAACCATCAATTTTTTCTTTCTTGTTAAGTAGCCTAATTTTGGCTGCATCCCTCTTTTTTTATATAAATAGAGATGTTGTGTATGGAGGAAAAGGCTATCCCACACATCTCTAAGTGAGAGAAAGAGAAAAGTGAAGGAAGTGAGTTGAAGTGAGGGAAAATTGAGAGTAATTTTTTTAGAGTGTTGTAAACACTATTTTTTCCCCTTTTAGTGAAAGATCTGTAGCAGCCCGTGGAGTAGGATTAATAACCATGGAATTGTGTTATTTTCCCAACATATTTCTGGAATATTAGGAAGTTGACTTAGAATTAATAAAACATTCAACTTATCTTCAAATTGCATTTTTATAGATACAATCTAGTTCACTAGCCTTAAGAAGGTGTTCATATGTATTCTTTTCATACAACAACAGCAAATTCTATCAAAAAAATTCATTCTTTGCTCATCTTCAATATTATTTATTATACTTAAAATGACCCATTTCAGAATCACTACAATGCCATTTAGATGACATATCACTACTATTACCCATTTCAGAATCACTCCTTAACCCCTTTAAGACTCAATATCTTCCTTTTCTAGATCATGTAATTGTTTGAGTTCAATTTAATCATCCTAACAACTATTTATATCTCATAGAGAAAATATAACTTAATCAAACATTCAATCAAACAAGTATCACGAACAAATAATTTAAACCATTTTGAAACCATATGTTGAGATCATAAGTTCAACTATCACTAATTTGCATAGAAACCCTTCCCAAAACCACCAAAAAGGTTAGAACACCGTGTTTTGAGGAATAGGATTTCTATTAAACTATATTTTTTGATTCAAGAACCAATTACCTAAATAATTAGAGTACTGCTACACAATTAAAATTCAATAGAATAAATAAACCTTTCACCATGCATATACTTCAATAAAATAAAAAATATATATAGAATAGATATCCTATCAATAAATGAAACAACAAAATTTATATAGTAAAATAAATTACATTTTTTTATCAAATGCCAAAATATTATTGCATTGCAAAAAAAAACACATACTCATATTCACTACACTATAGAAATTGCATATTAGTATATGAGTCATAGAAGTAGTAAAATTAGATGTAAATATATATATTGATTCTACATAGATTATGTAGAAAATTTAACCAACTACTGCTCGAGTTGAATAGATAGACTTTGATTTTTTTAAAAATTCTTAGATGATAGGATTAGCTCATTTTTTATATATATAATGAGAATTCTTTAGTATATAGGCAATATTTTGCTTAATTGTTAGATGAATGGTACATTAGTGCAAAAATAGTCTAGTTCAATTTAAGCATATAAGGTGTTTGTCATCCTTGGATTTTCTTTGTCAAGAATGATCCCCTTGTAATTATATTCTTAATATTCACTAGTAAAACCATACTTATTCCATTCAAGGGTTATTCATACATCTAGTCATTTTAAGTAGTACTTTAATTGCTCTTGATGACTATTATTAGTATGTATTTATATTATTCAACCATTAATATCTTAAATACATAAAATAATGTAGTAAAATAAGTTTATACTTTTAGCTTTGTAAATGTCATACACATATTAATTAATTATTTTTCTAATGAATCTCACCTATAAAAATTATAAAAGAGGAAATGACTCGTGGGGTTATCACCACCATATGAATTACCTATACTTACATCTATCTCATAGTTTACCTGTCATCATCTACCATGACTAAAACTTAACTTTTACACTATGGTGAAACCCTTGGGTTATACATCATCCATAACTCTCATAATATTTGAAGGTAAATTCTTATAAAATATGCATAATGGATGAATTGGTCTTTTTATACATTTGTACTTTTGGCTTCATAAGCATCTTATTGTAATAATTAAACTTATCTTATTTTCTAATTTTTATGCATAGATTTATCTCATATAATAAGTTAGAAGGGTCATCACTTCTTTCATACCATATCATATGAGTGTGTCCAATGACTTACATGTATCATTCATAATGATCAACACAAAAACTTATAATGTTGTGAAAATCATAAATTTTAGTTATAATTGGCATCCACATCAATTAATATTCAAATTAAAATATTACCACAAATAAAAGTTATACATTTATATCATCATAATATAAGTATATCAAATTAATCTTAGGCCTCAATTTAACATGATATTAGGAAAGAATTTATGCAAAAAATTTACCACGGCATCTTATGGAATTGAAATTAACCAATGATAGCCCTAATGATTATTGATGTCAAGGCCCCCAGGTGCTCTCAATTGAGAGTTGTGATGTATTTGGTTTGATTATTTAAATTTAATATGATCTAAAATTCTTTAAATTCCAATATGAAGAGTTTTTGAATTTTTAATGTTGGACTTTTGTAAATTTGGTAAACTGCTCATCAAGTGCATGTAAGAATAAATGAAATGTTATTTTATTAAAAATATTGATCCAAAAGAAAAAAAATTATATTAAAAGATCAAGAAAAATATATATTATAAACAATAATGCTTCTGATCGACTATATGTTTGTAGAAAACATTAGACAAGTAAAGAATAGTTTATTCCCTTCCCATTTTTCATATTAGTTTCAATATCTAAAATACTTTAACCTCAAAAAATCAGTGGAAGTAAATAAAAAAATAAGTCATGCTTCCTCACATCTAGTCATTTAAAATGAATCAAATTCTAAAGAGCATCATAATAAATAAATATAAACCATCAAGTTAAAATAGTCACATACAAGAGTAAAGTCATTTATATAAAATAGCCTTTATGACCAAATATATAATAAGGTTCCAAAAAACTCATCTGGATATTCCACCAAAACCTTCGAATTGATCTATAAGCTTTAGAATCGGGCTTGGCAATCAACATTTCCTTTACCTAGGGAAAACAATGATGAGCAACTAATGTTTGATCGGAAAATCTAAAAAAAAATATGGAATGTCTTACCTATATAGTCACATATGTTTTCCAATATACAATATAAGAGTTTAAGAATATATTTTAATATATATATATAGGGTCATACAGATTTATAAAATCATAATGTGTGGGTTTGTGTAAGTTCTCAAAGCATTCATTTTTTAATTTCCATCCCATTTTCACAAACATACATAATTTATATATATCAAGGCTCCATCAGGCCACAATAAGATATATAGAAAAAAAAATCAACCTATTAGCTCTAGTATAATTACCATCCTTATAAAAAAACACACACATCCATTATTATGATCCAAAGACTCATGAGAAATTTATCAGTTTCTAACTCGATAACTACCACTTCCACATAGCAAAACTCAACCACAAGTCCATAAGATGATTTAGGGACATTCATCTAAGGGCATATCTAATCCATGCATCTATGGATATTCTTGTAGTTTTAACCCTCCATTTTATTGCTAGGACTAATAGTTATCTCAAAACCTCATATCCAAAATATGTAATTATTTAATTTTATTCAAAATATTACATAGCTCATATAGCTTCGAATCATTTCTCATATGATTTTATACATGCATATCAATATAAATCCATTTCAAACTTATAAAGATCAACCATTATTTTTGGTACCATTTACACATAACTAAATATTATGTTTCTATTTTTAGAAAAATAATTTTTTCTAAAAAATATATGGGTAAATGAGTTCCAAAATTTATAAAATAAAAATTACTTCATGGCATTAAATTTATGATTTTATATCAATTAATCATATATATTAATTAAATAATTTAAATTTCATGAAATTCATTTCAAAGAAACCAAAACAAAATAGTTTAGAACCACAACACATGAAAAAATAAGTATATGTAACTAATAATATAAAATATAAAATTTCACATGAGTTTCTAGAGATTTCTTATCTTAACAAGCTTTTCAAAGACATAAACTTCAAAAACTAGCTCTAATATTTTAATTCGAGCTCTATAACCATAAGTCAAGCTCAAACAAAAACAAATAAAAAATAGGGTTAAGAATTAACACAATTTTAAGCCTAATTTATAAATTTAAGTAAGAAAAAAAAATATTAATTGACATCAATCCTACCTTCCTTTATGAGATTACAATAATTTCATGGATGTTTATAGTTGAATGAAAGATTTATTATGCTTAATTATTTCATAGAAAGAATTTTAATTAAAAAACATAAATTATGTGTTTTATTTCCATAATATTGGGGAAGAAATGAGGAAAACCAAAGAAATCTAAGAAAAAATGGAAGAGAAAAAGGAAAAAAATCATGAATTAGAGAGATAGATGAAAGAAATAAAATGTTATCTTTTATTTAATAGTGAAATGACCAAATTGTATCTAGGAGTTCAAACTGTCTATCTTTCTCTATTAAACTTCAAATCTAACAAATTTGGTATCAATCTTCTCCATTTTCTATCGCTAGATTATTTTTTAATATTAAAATTGTTTTTAACACTTTTTTTTTGTATTTAACCAACTTTTCCAATTCAAAATAATGAGTAAAATGAAAAAAAAAATTATTTTTTTGAGCCTCACAACTTTACCCTACTTATTAAAATTTCATCCTCAACCTCAAAATTAAAAATACTTAATTTGAAGAGGACAATATTGATATGCCTGGTGGGGAGTTGGACATTGGTTAAGACTCAGGGACCACCCAAAGACTCAAATTATGTGGAACCTACTATTTGTTACTATCTAAGTCTCAAAACATAATTCTAACTAATTATAACTTATATTCACCCTGGATTTATTCCTAATTAAGGGTTAGAAGCCTCACAGCCTAAGGTTTTCATGCTATTGGTTCAAATTTTGATTTTTCTCCTCTTTTTTTTTGAAATAAATTATGTATTTCTTTCATTCTTTGGGCCCCATACAAATATTTAAGTTGTAAGTTGTTGCATTGGGTTGAGGTCAAGACATTTTCCTTTTTTTAATCTTTGCTAGAATATAAAATTTAATGATGGTAAAGAATTATCATGATAGAAGTAACTCTCATCTATATCACGAAGTCACAAAAGGAAGGAATGATCTGATTGAAGCTTTTCCTCGCTTGATATTAAAGTAGTGATGTCAAGAATATCGTAACTAAGATAATTGCTCTTTGGGACACAAAATTGTACTAATGCAATTATCACAACATAAACAAATGGTCTCTAGAACATAAAGTTATGATAGTAAGAATTATCACAACTAATCCAAGTACTCTTTGTAATATAAAGTCATGATAATAAGAGAATGTCACAACTTAAAATTGTACTCTTTAGATGACAAATTCATGACAAAATTATTATCATGACTAAAAATTATTTAGTATTATATGATTTTTTGTTTTATATTGATTAAGTTGTGATGTTGGAAAATATCATGACTTATTGTACTATTATGAATATAAATAGTATGGTTGCAACTCCAAAAAATAGCATTTAAATTAATATAATGTTGTACAATGAAAAAATTATGATGACTAAGTGACAATGTCTTGACATACATAGATTACTATGACTTGTTTTATAGAGTTACGACCCAAAATATTGTCATAACTTTTTGATAGACTATAAATAGTATAACCATGTCGTAACATGAAAATATCATGACTTTTAAGTATTTTTTAGCCTTCCAAGTCACTGCTCTACCAAGTTTATCAAAATTATCCAAAATACTTTTGATTTTTCTAATATTCATCAAATTCTATTAAAAATATGATTTAGTGAATTTTATGCATTTAAATCCTAAATTAGAACAAACCCATCACAAAATTCATGCCAAATTACCCAAAAATATTGATACGTAGAGTACCAAATAACTACATCATAATTAACATGCAACACACTTGAAGAAATTCATTATCCAATATAATGCACATTGTCTTGTACATAATAGACATTGAAATTCTTTATCATACACAAATCATTACCCAATCTTCTAAAGTGAATTGAAAAAATTAATTGGTTATCAATCTAAGGCAACAACCATCCAATGTACAAGATACAAATGATATAGGTTTCTTCATTATTTAATGTAGCATGTGTGTAGATGGAACATTGAAAAAATCAATTGAAACTACTAGTGAGACTTCTTGGCTACTCTTTGGAAAAGAGAGGACACAAATAAAAATACAATTTTATTTTATATTTACTTTTTGTCCAAGAGACATTGCATGCATTAATTTACTCATTTTTTTGGCTAGTGTTTTTAAACACACAAAACCCTTTTCTTTTTTTAGAATCTCGTTTTCTTTTTTCTATTTGTTTTAACATACATTTTCCCAATTCAAGTGTGTTATCGAGAACCTTTTAACCAATATCCCTGCTATACTAAAAAAACACAACATTTTTATTTTATTTTTTCATTTATTGATTTTAATAAAAAAAACATATTTGATTTGCATGTGTTGGGAAGACTTGTTTAAACTGGTTTGCCTAGTTTAGAATATTTTAAATAATCATTATGGATGCTCTACAAAAATCACTTATCATGTACAATGCTATAATATATAAAAAATAACACATCATATGTGAAAGAGAGAGAAAAACACAGAGAATGTTTGTTGTGAATCTTTTGTTCTCTCTCTTTCTCTCTCTCTAAAACATGATGAGCAATGTGAAAAATAGGGTTTGCACACCTAAACAATATCTTAATTATATCAATTACTCTTTATGTATTGCATTTACTACCATATTTTTTATGTTTCACTACAAGAAAAATCCCATATATCTAGGGATAATTCCCTAGCTTAATGGAGGTTTTCTGTCGCTAAATGGGATATAGCGATGAATTAATGATGGATTAATGAAGGAAGCTTTCCCAATCTAAAGTGCTCATTACTAAAAAGTAGCGAGGAAAAGAGTCCCTAGCTAAAAAATTTTAGCAACGAAAATATCCCTAACTAAAATAATAATTTCTCTAGTTAAATTATCAAGCTAAATAAGAGTTTTCATCGCTAAACGGATATATTGATAGAAGCTTTCCCAAACTAAAATGTTCGTTGCTAAAAATTAGCAAGAGAAATAGTCCCTAGTAAAAAAAAATTTTAGCGACGGAAAAATACCTAGCTAAAATAATAATTTTTCTAGCTAAATTAGTAAAGGAAAAATCTCTGGCTAAATTAGCAAGGGAAAATTCCCTAGCTATTTTCATTCCAAAACTATTTTCAGAAATTTATATTTTTTTTTTCAAAAAATTTAATTAAACAATTTAATATTTTTATATTAAATTGAATAAAAACAGAAACTAAAAATGATAATTTATAATTAACAAAAAAACAAAATCATTTAATAAATTATTATAATTTAATATTTTACATAATTCAAATAAAAACATAACAAAACCTTATTGAATCTTATTCATCAATGTATATACCGACAATGCATAAAGTATAATATTTCTGCCATTGACATTGCTTTCTTTCCCTCTACTCCTCCGATCACTATCTTTCTGCTACGACAAAGTTGTCTGAGTCACGGTGCATCATATCCTGAGTATATACCTATGTATATACCACATTTGCTACTGCTACTGCTGCCGCTGATAATAAAAGTGGGGCGAGTGATGATGCTCGACTGATGTACTTCCCTGCCAACCACTCATTTTGAGATTGAGCGAGTTTTTGATGAGGCAGTGAGCTGCTTCTCCTAAAACAGGACTCAATATTCCTCCCAGCACTCGCGGCTTGTAAAAATTGTGTAACATTACATCTTTTCTTCTGATTGACATAGTTTTGTGAAATCTAATAAAATTACATAGCACTACATGAGCATCATCATCATCATCATTCTAATACCTAGTATAATTACAACCATTCATTACAATACCTACAGTAAGAAAACTTATTTCCTCATTCATATGCTTTATACAATGTGATAATTGCATATCGACACAATTACTAAGAGATTTAAGATCAACCTATGTCTGCCTGGCTAGCCTGGACCAGAAATATATTAATGCCATAGTTATGAGGAAGGTCTAATATCCATGACTTTTATGACCTGCATCGGTAAGTAATGCACGATGATGACCAGACCAGCCCGAGCAATTATATATTCAAACATGTGTGTGTATGTGTGTGTTTAAATGTGCATGTATATATGAAAATAAATACATGTACCCACTTATGTATATACTCGTACATACGTATGTATATACTCAATATATACATACGTATGTACTCGATATAAACATATGTATGTACTCACTATTTTTTATAGTCACTAATTTTAGTTTTTTTTATCTTGAATTAGCCCCTCTAAATCATTATTTTCTAGAAAAAAAAAGCTCAGTGAAAAACCTCATAGATTTCCAAGGAGGGCATGTGCGGAAGAAAATCATTTCCTATGAAAAAACACAGGAAGATAAAATCATCAACTATGCACTCAAAATTAATCTCCTTCAATTGCCCTAGAAGATCAGAGATCTTCATATCAAGCTCCAAATATTCTTTGAGGATCCAAACACGGAGAAGCTGCTGAAGTAAAGAGAAATGGAATCAAATTAGTATTGACCATATAGAAAAGTAATATTCGGGGTGATATTTATATACATCTCTGAAATCATTATACCTGATAAGGTCATTTAATGGAAGATTTACTTTCTTACTTGTTGATGAAAGAAATGTTTTTTTTCAGCCATTACAACTTGTTTAAACCACCCTTTTGACTTCGCCATACTTGAATTATCTCCTGAAGGCCTAGTTTTGGCTTCTACAACTGATTCGCAGTGACTTCTCTTTCTCTTCTCATGTATGAACACATCCTATCTAGGACAATCCAAAAAACTCGTTTTGATTTCAATGCCAATTAATTTCGAAAGCAAAAGGAACCAGTTAGAACATTTTAATACACGTGTACCTCTCTTAATATTGAAAAATGAACTTTATGGATTGCCAAAGCTAGCATTATTAGATTAGCATCCTGCACAAAAACATTCATTACTATTCAAAAATTAAAAGAGATTCAGAAGAACAAGATTTAAGCATGTAACAATAGAAGTTGGAAATCTTCAATTCCATTATGCAATGAAATTCGTATGCCAGACCATACAGGTTGTGACAACAATTTGGATTATAATCAGGAAGTATATGCTGTAAGTGAATAAAAGACATTATCTTGTGCTCGCCTTCTCCCGGGACATTAGAATCGGACAGAATGACCTGTAACATGCCCAATGTAATGCTAGAAATGCCTTATTGAAGAAGATAAAAGGGCTTGAAACTAAATACTTAGTTTCATGCGAGAACACTGAGATAGAGTTCAAACCTTCAAATCCTTCCACCCAACAGTGCTTCATTTGCGAACAAATATATTGTCGGAGTGCCTTGGATACCTCGTGCATAAATGCAGTTCCTAGTGTGATAACGTTGGAGTCTGAAACTTTAGATACCTACTTTGGAACAAGGGGTTTACCTTTCATTTCATATCCTTTCTCAACCTCTCTTTCTCAATTTATTGGTGAGCATAAAATCACAAAACCACCCAAGTACAGCCAAATAAAATATAAAAAATAGTGTCCAATGTAGGGTGGGAAGGTGGGGGGGACAAGTGAAGCATATGAGGGAGGAGAACCTCACTTCAATTTAGTTGTCTTTTGGTGTTAGGAAGCATCTTCTTCGTTGCTGATTCATTTTAGTGCGGGGTGCAACCTATATGCAAATGTAATTTAAACCACAAATACTTCATAAGTAAAGGACAGAAGATAAAAGATTGATGAGGTGCGACCGAACCAATTCAAGTTGATGCATGGGCACAGGTAGCCATGTATGAACATAAAAACCATACTGATGATCATATATAATAGCTTGCAAGGTCTTACGATGCTGAAAAGCTTATCAATGTACTTATACATGTTGTCGAATACTTCTTCAAGGATGTCAGATGAAAAAAATGAATTAGTTTGATAATGAAATTAATGCAAGAATGATACTAGGGATTAAAAAACACACATATAGGTCTCTCAGGGATAGTCAGCATCTTTTAGTTCTTTATCCTCTGGTACTCCATGCAGATAGAGAACATTGTTACACATATGCATGGATATAACATAATATATTTACAAATCAATAAATAACAAAACACAATGCCACTGATAAATAGATAGACTAGCGCATGCAATACAAACTGCCATTTTCTAGAAATATCACACAACGAGATAAGCATGAGCTTATTTTTAAATTACCAAATCAAGATTACTCCAAGATTTCCAGTGAACTACCAATCAAAATATTCTTCTGTATTGCCTAGCTTCACACATTAGTTCATGGTTAATTATAATAAACTTTGAAAGTGCCAAATAAAAGAGAAATAGAAATTGAAATGCCGATAGGTTGCGTGGTATTGAATTTTTTTCATACCTTTAGGTTCATATAGGAATCCATCAAAGTAAGAAAAACTAAAAGAAATGAAAAAAATGAGAAAAAAAAATGCAATGCACGTGAGGACGTAGATTTGCATGAAATAAGAGTATCAAGAACAAACATGCATTTGCATGGGATCAGAATTTATTCGTTAATCTCACAGCTTCAGAAGCTAAGGTGCTATTCTCAGCACTAGGAGGACCAGCCAAGCCTTTTATATACCTATTATAAGCTAAAACATTACCCTAAATATTCGGATACACACAAATATATTCATAGATATATAAAAATAGTAATTATAGACATGAACAAACATAAATATGAGTTGATAGTCATACAACTTTAACAAATATCTAAAATATGTCCAGCAATGATGTTTAGAGAGAAAGAGAGTGCAAAATAAAATATTTATGGAATAATGAAGATAATAGAAGCTCGACCTCCTTTTGATCCAGTTGAAATCAGTAACGATGAGACCCGTGCATATTGAAGTCAACATCAACAGCTTCCATGATCATTCTATGATATATGTTTGATGCTTCTTCACCACAAGCAAATGATTCAGTACCCTCATTTCGGTCAATATTCATAGTCATTGTACTTTCCTCATGATAAATCCAAACAAAATAATTTGGTACAAAGCCATATTTAGCCAAATGGTATATTATAGTATTTACATCACGAAAAGAGATATTATGTTATACATCTAATTATAAATATTGTTACATGTGGTTATACATATAGTTACATATATAGTTTAAATTATATTTAAACATGTAGGTATATATATATTTTTTCATATAATTTCATATATATATACATATAGTTATGTATAGGTATAGATATACTAAAATACATTTTTTTATACTAATATATAAAAATATAGATTAAATATATGATGTTAATTATATATTTAAATATAGTTATGTATAATGTTTTTATAGTTACATGTAATTATAAAGACAATTATTTCTACATATGAGTAGTTATATGCAGTTATACATAAATGTATACAAAGTTATAAACAAATATATAGATTTTCATATATGTATACATATATGTACAAATAGTTAAAATTATAGTTATATTTAATTATATAAAATTTTATTTAGCTATACATACATACATATATATATAGTTATACACATATAATTAAACATAATGTTGTATGATGTTATACATGTAATTATAAATATAGTTACATGTGATTATACATATAGTTACACATATAGTTTAACTTATATTTATACATGTAGGTATATATATTTTTTCATATAATTTCATATATTTATACAAATAGTTATGTATAGTTATGTTGATGTCTTGTTTGCTTATTGTCGCAATAGATGTGTGTTTGCTATTACTAATATTGTTTGCTTGGTACATATTGTAACTTTTACATGGTTTAATTATTTTATTTATTTATTGTGAATGATGTGTATTTTTTATTACTATTATTATTTTCTTGCTACATATTGTAGCTTTTAAACATTGAAATTATTTTCATTCCTCATTACAATTCTTGTCTTTCATCACATTACAATTGCATCAATCTTCATTGTAATTCTTCACTTACAATTGTTGTGCTATCCTACAACTAGATATTAAAAATGTTGCCATTACTTGCTCAATCAATCATGATACACTTTTCATGGATATTAAGTTGTGTTATGTTCTCATTTGATATTTTACATAAATCTTATATAGTGAAATATATTTAGACTGGTGCATAATATGTTGATTCTATGATTTTTTTTTATTTTGTAATTTTTTTGAGAAAGTTTATATTTTTTGTTTGTATATAAACTTGTTGTTTTGAGAGTTTTTTTTTTTTGGAATTTTGAATCTAATTTTTTATGGAATCTATTATTTTTGGTTTTGTGAAATAATTTGTGATTTATGAATTATTTGTCTTTATTTAATTTCTAGAAATTTGGACAAATAACATTGTGAAAATTTTAAAACTAATTTAAAACATATAAAATTAACATTGATTATTTAAATTAGCTTCTACAAAAATCCAAATAATATGTCCTCATCAATGTAGCATCAGAATACTTGACGCTAACACATATCTATCAGAGATTTATCATCATTTTTTTTAATTTTTTTTTCATATTTTGTTGATTTTAATTTCTCATGAACATAAAGGATTAATCGATGACATTTAAATTAAAGTCACTAGTTAGACAATATGAAAAAGTGGGTTGCAAGATTTTTTTATTGTTGAAACTTTTCATAACCCTACTATTTATATATTGAAACCTAAAAACATAAGAATGTCACAATGTGTTGGGATTAGAAAGTCAAACATTATCAATTTTTACAAAAAACTTTGTTTGATATTACTATTTAGGTTTGAATGTATTAGAATGAGGGATAAAGTTTGTATATAATTGATTTTACTATTTTTAGAAAAAGCCTTTTTAACTACCCAATTAATTAGAGTATTACTTGATATCAAATATTCAATAAAAATAAATCATTTATCATTAAAAAATGTAACTATAAAACTCACATAATAAATTGTCAAAATCACAAAGCAATATATACATAGTTATTCTACAAAAACTATTCCTATAAAATAACATTACAATGCAGAAAACATATATTTCACATGCATTACACACATTGTGTATTTCCTGTTCATGTAGAAATCTAATGCACTATAATATACATGCTTTAATATGCTTAAACCAAAGAGATTTCACATGACACATATCAATGCATATTCTCACACACATTAGTAAATAAACTTGAAAAAAAAATAATTTTATTGTGTAAAATTTACTAACTTGAATGAAAAATTCACCACAACACGCAAGTCATCAACTAAAAACTAAAATAGAAAAAATCATGGACTTACTAATCAAGCCAAGGTAAACAACAAACAGGTGCACGACATAGATAATACCAAGATTACCTTGATGTTATGTGTATTGTGCATTTAAGAGGAGAACATGTATGAATCAATTTAAAATCACCATCTTTTTTCTTGATGTGAGTTGTTGTCTTCTTTCATAAAAAGTGAGAGAGAGAAAAAGGGGGGGGGGGGGACTCATACACTTGAAACACAATTTTTATTTATGCTTACTTTTTCTCAAAAAGATAGTGCATATACATAAGTGTATTCAATTTTTGTCCATTGTTTTTTGAGAACACATAACCTTATTTTTTAGTAGCCTTTTCTACTTATTTTCCTCTTGATTAAAAATTATTTTTATTTGCAATTTTATTATGCTACTCAATTTCATTGTTTAGGTTGTATCCCAAAATTGTATTAATGAGATATTATGACTTTGTTACTCTATCTAATTTAAATGGTTAGACGATATCATAAAAATTAAACTTGTTAACAAGATTATCCCATCAATTGAGATTCAAAAGTACACCCGTTAGTAGTTTGGTCTTCTAATAAGAAGCAATCCATCTTCAAGAGAAGGGAAATTCATATTGTTAAATAATCTTAGGGCAGAGTCTAATTACTTAATTTATGTGATGTCGTTAATTTGTTTGATATATATTATGTTAGACACAAAATAAATATTAATGCGTACTTATGCAAATGACTTATTGTCCTATCGACACACAAAGTAATTATCATCATTGATTCATTATTTCATCATGGAGATAGAGGTGACAACTGGGCCGGCCCGGTCGACACGAGGCACTGCACGATTCTGTCATGCCTAGGCCGGCTCGACACGAAAATTTCCCGTGCCCAGGCTCGTGTCGTGCCCAACCACGACACCAATCGTGACGTGCCGTGCTGAGGCCAACTGGGCCTCGTGCTGTGCCTGGCCCAACATGGTACCTCAGCATGAGCTGAGAAACCAATTTTTTTTTAAAAAGTAGGGTTTCGGGCGGTGTGGCGGCACGATGACGCACGCCAAAACCCTAATTTTTTTTAAATTAGGGGTTCGGCCCGGCTGGGCCTAACCCGGTGGATTCGTGCCTCGGGCTCGTGTCGGGCTGATATTTACAGAACCTTGTCGAGCTAGGCACGGCAGGAAAGCAGAATCGGGCCGGCTAAAAATGGGCTGGGCCGGCCTGGCACGTCCCATTTGACACCTCTACATAGAGAGAATATTTCATATTTGTGCGAGGGTCATTAATAATCTCATACCTTTTAGGTAACTTTATTAACTCTTCTTGATAGTTACTTCGTATACAAACACTTTTTTACTAGCTTATATTATCTTAAAGATTAATAATTGATATAGTTTGTATGTATTTGTATTTTCGACTTCATAAGAATCATACTCTGACAATTAACATATGCATCATTCAAATTTCATTGATAGGAACCATATGAGTAAAATGAACTGGGTTGTCACCACATTGTAAGTCACCACACACTTGCACATATCCCAAGGACCATCTATCATCATCCTCCTTGGTTATGAAGTGACTCTCATACTAAAGGTGAACCTCTTAAGAGAACACCCTATATAATATTCATTCGAATAGAGAACCAATCTTTTAAAGACATTTACAATAGATTAAAGTGTAATAGAATTTGTATTTTTGGCTTTGTAAGCACAATACTCATTATAATTAACATACACAAACTTTGGGGTTTAACATATAGGTTAATCTTGTGCATCTCATTTGGAAGGGCTATCACCACATTCTTATAATATGTATTAGTGAACCCCATGGTTTATTTATCATAATCCATAATGATATCCTCACAAAAACTCACTATTAGTTGAAACTCTAATTTGAGTTCTATTTAATCACCATTCATCAACATTCATAAATATAAATTACAATAAAGCTAATATTGCATTAATCACCTAAACTATTATATATCGCATTAATTTCTCAAATTAATGCAAACCCTAAATGATGCAAATTTAATATAAATTCTCAAATTAATTTCTAGAGGAAAAGCATTTGAGAGTTGTACCCCCCAACTTTAGGGATTGACATTGGTCATGTATCCCTTGCTTGCTTATAGAGATTATATAAAGTGTAAAATTCACTCATAGGATTTGTAGTTGCCATGATCTTTTCTTGTTTCTTGATGGGAAAGGAGAAAAAAAAGATATATTTTAAAAATTCTTTAATATCTTTTTTTTTAATTCTCAAGCAACTTTGCATTGCTGTAAGTAAGGAGTCATGACTTTCCAATGAAAGTCAAGACTTTGGCCATCATCTTTTCAACTTGAGATTATGACTCAAAAAAATAATAAAGACTCTATTTGACATCTCTATCTTTCTATAATATAAGGTCATATAACTAGTAATGACCATGACTTTTGGTATAATATCTCTGTAACATGAAGGTACATTACTATGAAATGGTCATGACTTTATATCTTCATATTGTGTAGTTTATATATGGTTGTAACATTATGAAGTGATCACATGGTGGTGCCAATTTCCAACATCATTATATGGCGAAGACGCTGTGTAAAGGCCATGATATTGGTCATTCATCCTTCTTGATCAGTATATAGTTGTGAATTTGGGAACAAGCCATGATGCTTGTACTTAGCTTGCACGTAAAAGCTATGGCTATGCCTTCTGTTCAATAATTACTATAGTTTTAGTGTTAAGTACTTTTGACACTTTAATTATTTGTTGCTCAAAAGTTGCATGTTTATCAAAAAACTATAGCTCTAAATTAAGTCAACTAAGCCATATAAATATAAAGTTGCAATTATATGAAATTAGTCATGTCCTTTACACTAGTAGGATACTTGGTTGTTGTGGTAGAGAATTAATATCATAACCATTAAAATTTTACTAGTTTTGTATGATTGAAACTATATGATAATATCATAATCATTGAGAATGTATCACATTGTAGGAAGATTATGCTAAAGAGAGAGTGGGTTCCATGATATATAAGATTTTTACAATGACCATTTAGATAGAGTTATGACCAAGAATAGATTCCAAAACTAAAAAAGGACTTGCTGACTTTCCACATCTTTTAAATATCTTCAAAAACTTGTCAATTTTACTACTATTCATCAATGTTCTCCAAAATATTAAACATGTGTAATCAATATAAATCTACCTTAGTTCCACACATACACAACATTCTCAACCCCCAGAATATGATAGAATATTTGGTAAATTAAATACTGAACAAATTTTGATAATAAAATGATTACTCATCCTCAAGCAATATCTTTTAACGCCAGAATAATAAATGTACATGATCTCGAGAATTTCTATGACTAGGTTTCAATATCACGGGGTTAATGGAGCAACTATGTAAACATACCAACAATCATAGTGAGATATGAGTTACATGATTATACTTATGAGTTATTGGCATGTTAATTTTTTCATGTGATGGATATGGGTCTTTATTACATCACACATGCAGAAAAAATGTTCTTTGGTTGCTTCCAAAGCAGTGCTATATTTACCATTCATTATACACCTCAAAAACTTTCTTTCATCCATTGGAAATCTATACGGTCCAAGCAATCTTTTCAATATATTTCTTTACTATATTCTTGTTTGTTTTATTCATTTATCTTTTCTTTAGCTACATTATTCTCTAAAGCTCTCTCCTTAGTTGATGCCATAGCTATATTAAATTTTATAGTTTTTTTTCTCTATTCTAATGTCCCTTTTCATTCTAAATACACAAAATCAAGGTAGTTGATGCCATAGTTATATTCTATTGTCCCTTTTCTCTATTCTATTGTTTTAAGCTTCGTTTTTCTTTCCCCTTATGTAGTTCCAAAGTCATGGTGTTGTGAATAGCCATAGCTTTGCTTGTACCTTTTTCTTACCCTTATATTTATATAACTCCAAAGTTATGGCATTATGCATTATCGTGGCTTTGTCTTTAAGCATTAGATGATGATTCATTCTATAACACAAAAGTCATAGTACTTGGCACAACAACAATTTCATCTTTAAGCTTTTCTTTGTCATTTTTATTTTGTATTACTAAAATCATGGTACTATGCACTACTACGACTTTATCTTCTATTTTTTCTTAGCTATTTTGATTCTAGAACTCCAAAGTCAAGGCATTGTGCATAGCCATGACTTTGTCTTTAATTTTCCCTTCCATTAAATTTGTCTCAACCTTATCTTTTTTTTTGTTATCTCTTCTTCCTTATAGTTTTCATCATAAGACTCCTCAAAGGTTGCAACATTGAAGAATTCCACAACTTAGAGCCATCATCATCTTCCTATGTTTCCTAATTTATATAACTTCAATATATGTCTTCATCTTTTTCATTTTCATCACTATCACAAATCAAAAGTTACTCCTCTATCTAGTACACTACCTTGCACCCACAATTTCAAAGTTCTTCTATACTATAAACTTTATTCCTTTCACAACTTCAAAAGTTTTTCTTTTGGTCCATATATTTCATCTTTATCTGACCAATAGCCTTTTACAATTTCTTTCCACCAAAAATCAACTTTTTGTTGTATTGTGGTATGACATAGATTGTGAATCCTTAAACACCCCATTTCAATGACAACTAGATCTCATAAGTTATTACAAAGATTAAACTTTACATGTTCCTCACTAATGTAGAGAGTGAACTCCCCCTTTTTAACATCAATGAGAGCTTATCCCATGGATAAAAATAGATGTTCCAGAATTAATAGTGTGTACTGATCTTCCTCCATATTCAAAACTAAAAAATTCATTAGAAAAATAAAAATATCAACATTGACCAATGCATCTTTGATTATTTCATCTAGCTACTTGATTGTTCGATATTCCATTTATAGTGAGAGATATATTTAAGTAATTTAATAAAGAATTAATCTTTGTGCAATGGAAAGGGGCATCAAGTTGATACTAGATTCCAAATCAAATAATGTCATATGAAATTAATGCTCTACTATAGTACAAGGTATAGTAAAACTTCTAAAAATTTTATATTTTCTCAATAGTTTTTGTTGAATATTTATCATTTTGTATGTCTCAAACTTCTTCTTACTACTCATTATATCTTTTATACATTTGATATAATTCTTCATTTGGGCTAGGCTTCGGAAAATGGTACATTTCTTCTAATTTCTTAAATATATTAGGAAAATTTTCAAAGTGTTCATCTAAATTTTCTTTCCTAAATCATTATAGAAATTGAAGATTTATCTGAATCTTACCCTTGATTTCCTTTTAATTTATTTCTCTCTTTCCACGGATTCAAATAAATGCTATTCACTCCTTTAATTGTTTATTTATCTTTTTCTCCTATTTGGGTGACTTGGTTTTGCCCTTCTTTGGGAGTCATGAATTTGGTATGCATTGTAGCTTTATAGTTATCAATTTTCTAATCTTAGTTTGTGTTGCTGCTTCTTGGAGACTTTCAAGTTGAGCCACAATTTTTGAGAAAGTTATGACTTTTTTACCATAAAAATTTTAAAATCCTCTTGTTAAAAGTTATCTTGTGCCACTAGAATTATAGCTGTTGTAAGATTCATGATATTTCACCCCCAAATTATCATGAATATTTCTATCCCGACCATCTTCATAGTTATTCACAACTTCTTAGTAATATTGAGGAATAATTCCTTATGTTTACCTCCATATTAATTGGCACTTCATTCGCTCCTCTTCCCATTATTGATAATGCCAACTGACAAACATGATGGTCAATGTTTCTCATTACCAAATTTATTTTGTTCATATTTGCTCTAAGTGCCCTCATTCATGTGTCTTGGTCATTATTTTTCTCATGAAAGTTTGCTACAAAATTTGCACACCATCATCCACAATTGGATTTTCTTCCATTCATAATGGTTGACAATTAAAATTAGAGCTCTCTTGATTCATATAGTTCACTATATTATTCTCCATATTTTTTGAAGATCACACAATACACTAGAGCACACTCCCATAGTTTCCATAAGAAAGATTTTTATTAATCCTAACATTCAAATGATATCATATTGGGATATTATTGTTCGGTCGAAATATATACCCTTTGCTCTGCATTTGATTTGTCTTTTCATTTGATATCTAAATTCTGATTCCACTAATTCACATAGATGTAAATATTTGGTCTCCCTAAATATTTGTCTTTTTTCTTCTTGGTATCTAATTTTATCAATATATCTTCCATACTTACTTCAATGATAATGAACATATCCAACTCCAACACTCCAACTTATCTTCTCCCAAATGAGCGATACATTAGAGTTTGGTAATTATTTTTTACTAGCTCCTCAAATAAGCAATATGCTTTTTTCAATGATTTATTCATAATAAATCTTTTTACAGCTGCAACAACCTTACACCTCATCACATAGTTTAAACAATTGTAGATGGTTTGGACTTGAAACTATAACTCAAAATCCTTTCAAGAAAATCTTCTCAACAACTCCTTAAAATGATCTAAAGCATTATATAAGTTTTCATGTTCTTTTTTTTGAAATTGACTTATATTGCACTGAAGTTGAGAAGTAATTCATGGTGGAAAGTATTTGGTGAGTAAAGTCCTCACCAATTCATCTCAACTCTCGATGTAATTGTTTAGTAGACATTGGAACCAACTTTGTGCTTTATCACTTAGTGAAAACAAAAATATTTTTAATCATAGTGTCTAGGCCAACTCCATTTATCTTTACCATATTGCATAGTTCTAAAAATAGCGCACTTGTCCATTATGCTCTTTTACTATTATTCCATTATATTGATGCTACTAAACAATAGCAATTAATTTCGGCTTCAACTCAAAATAAATTGCTTCAACTAGTTATAATCAAATCCCAAAATAATTGTCTATCACTATAGTCCTCTAATAATCTATCAAAATATGGTAATAGATGGGTTGTCGAATAACTTTCATATCACCTCCTTGGATCTCTCTGTTATTTTTGATTCCCTCCATAATATCTTTCTTAGCTTTTTATCTAGTAATGAATCTTCTAGTTTTTTAGATTTCTTGGTCCTAAGAATTTATCAAATACAAAAAAGAAATAAAAAGAATACATAAATACAAATAAATTCAACATGTAATATTCAAACAAATTAACATGACTTAGCTATTTAATCCAGAAATATTTATCAAATACAATACCATCCAATTTACTAAAAAAGATTTATTCTTTTGCAAGAATACTTACGTCAACTCTTATTGATGAACCAAACAAATTTCTGAAAATGGGGTTAAAAACTTATTGCAATTTTATTACTCTGCCTAATTTAATCAGTTAGGTAATATTCCAAAAACTCATTAACAAGATTATTTCATCAATTGAGATTCATAAGTGCATGAGTTATAAAAGTAATATAGCAAATTTAAGTCTATATATTAATCCCAAAAAAAGTATCAGTAATTCGATTGTCCAATGAGATACAACTCATTTTTAATAGAAGAGATACTGAAATTATTAAATAATTTTAGGTGTAGTGTCTAATTACCTAATTTTGTGTTGTCATTAATTTGTATGATATATATTATGCTTGACATAAAATGAAAGTTGAGTGTTGTATAAATATCTTATTGTCCAATCAGTATACAAGATGATTATCACAATTGAGTTCTTCCTATTGGTAGTCTCCTCTTAGTTGTCTATTCGATACATCACAACCAAGATAATATTTCATCTCTATGTGAGGATCATTCATATTCACATACCTTTTATACTACTTCGTCAATTGATATTGATGGTTACTTAATATCTTTACTCTTATTCATGGGTCTTTATTATCTTAAAGACTAATGGTTAGTATGATTTAACATATATAATTAACATGCTCAGATAACCAAAATGCGAGTCACCACAACACTCATTCATGTCTTGAGGATTGACTATCACTATCCTTTTTGATAATAATATGACTCGCATACTAAAAGTAAACTCCTTGTATAAATATTCTATATGATATGTATCCTAATTGAGAACCAATCCCTCTAATACATGTAAAAGTATTTTTACTTTTAGCTTCCAAAGTCTCAATTTAATGATGATTAACTTACCCAAACTTTAGAGTTGGACATATAGGTTCATCTTGTGCATCTCAATCAGAAGGGTGGTCACAACTATTTTATCATATAAAAGAGTGATTCTCATGGCTTACCTTTCATCAACCTTCATGAAAATCTTGTACAAACTCACTATTA
This sequence comes from Sapria himalayana, assembly GCA_029783825.1. Classification (NCBI taxonomy): domain Eukaryota; kingdom Viridiplantae; phylum Streptophyta; class Magnoliopsida; order Malpighiales; family Rafflesiaceae; genus Sapria; species Sapria himalayana. The sequence goes on from JAREIK010000385.1 coordinate 11,676,602, forward strand.
GTCAAACCAATATTGCATCAATCATTAAAATAATTACATCACAAAATCTAATTAATACAAATCCTAAACCATGTAAATTTAATACAAATTCCCAAATTAATTTCTAGAGGAGGAAGTTTTGAGAGTCGTGCTCCATAACTCTAGGGATTAGCATTGGTCATGTATTTATTGCTTGCTTGTGCAACCAAGGGAGTCCAAAATTTGACTCTATGGTTTTTAGTTCCCATGGCCTTTGCTTGCTTCATGAGGGGGAAGGAGAAAAAAGAGAGATATTTTGAAAATTCTCTAACTTTCATTTTTATACTTCGGTAGCTTATATTGCTCTAAGTAAGAATTCATGACTTTCCAATGGAAGACTTGACTTTGACCTTCATATTTTCAACTTGAGGTCATTACTCAAAAAAATTATATTAACTATATTTGACATCTTAGTCTTTTTATAACACAGGTCACAGTATTGATAATATCCATGACTTGGGCATAATCTTTTTGTAACACAAAGTCATGATACTATAAAATAACTATAACTCTAGGCCTTCATCATTTATAGTCCATAAAGGGTTGTGACATTGTGAAGTGGCTGAGGGGTGGTCATGGCTTCCAACATTGTTATATGCGGGTGGATGCTACGTTGTTAGCTATTTATCCTTCTTGATAAGTATATTGCCTCAACATGAAAAAATGGCCATAGTGTTATACTTAGCTTATACATACAAGTCATGATTATGTTTTCCTATGAGGATAAGAGTTGTGTTATAAATGACCATACTCAAGTAATATTATTTAAAATATTTAGTGACCCAAAAGTTGTAGCTTTGAATAATTGCGGAAACTTTGGCTTGAGTACTTGTGGTTGTTTAGTTTTCTATAACTCAAAAATTGTGGCTTTGTGAAAAAATAATGGCCCTAACCTGAGACTACCGAGTCATATAAATATAAAACCGTGTCTCTGTAAAATATTCTATGATCTTGAATATTAGTATGGTATTTGGTTGTTGTGATAGAGAATTAATATCATAGCCATTAAAAATTAATGAGCTAGGTATAATAATGACTTAATGATGATACCATAGCTATTGAGAATATATTGCACAATGGGAAGATTATACTAATGAGATGGTAGAGTTATGATGTACAAAAATTTACAAACTATTTAGATAAAGTTTTGACTAAATATAGATATCAAAACTTCAAAATACTTATAGACTTACATCTTCTACTAAACATATCTAAAAACTTGTTGATTTCACAACTATTAATCAAAGTTCTTCATAACACCAAAAGTTGTGAAATCAACACAAATCTGCCATATTTTTATATATATACACTATTCTCAACCCCTAAAATATATTAGAATACTCAATAAATTAAACACCAAATACAAGGGCATCTCATCATTAAAAATCTATAAATATATGGGTTAAACACATAGTAAAGAAGACTTTAATTTAGATATCAATCTCATAAAGATTATACTAGTAGCTTTGGTTTTTCTGAATATTTGTCTTTTCCTTTTTGGGTATCTAATTTTATTAATATGGCTTTCATCTTTGCTTCAATGATTGTGAACCTATCAAATGAGTAATACATTAGAGTTTACTAATTATTTTTCGCTAGCTCCTCAAATAAGTAGTATCTATTCTCTAGTGATTTATTCATAAGAAATCCTCTTAGAGCCACATCAACCATACACCTTGACATAAAGTTTAGGCCATTATAGAAGGTTTGAACTTTAAAACCATAATTCAAAACCATATCGAGAACATCTCCTCAATAATTCCTTAAAATGATCTCAAGTATCATATAAGTTTCATGATTTTTTTTTGGAATTGACTAATCTCACTATGAAGTTGAGAAGTAAAAACAAAAATATTTTTAATCATATTATATATGAGCCAACTCCATTCAACTTCACCATTTTTCATAGTTCTAATAATAGTGAAACATATCTATTAGGGTCTTCCTCCATCATTCCATTAATTGATGCTACTAAACCATAGTAATTAATCTTGGCTTCAACTAAAAAATATTAGATTTGATTAGTTATAAGTAAATCCAAAAATAATTGTTTATCACTATAGTCTCTAATAATCCACCAGGGTACGGTTATAGATGAGCTGTCAAGCATCTTGCCCATTACCATATTGGGTCTCTCTATTACTTTTGGTTCCCTCCATAATATCTTTCTTAGCTTTTTATATGGCAATGATTCTTCTATTTTTTTAGATTTCTAGGTCTAGAGAAGTTAGTTCAGTCTTATAGCTATGACTCATTAATGGTGGATAACAAGAAAAAAACAAAAAAAAAACAAAAGCACACGAATACAAATAAATCTAAGTACAACAATCAAAATCCAAACAAGTCAACATGACTTAGCCATCTAATTTGAGAATATTTATCAAATATAATACCATACAATTTACTAAAAAAGATAGATTATTTTGCAATAATAATTATATCAACTCTTATTAACCAACTAAACTAAATAATTTCTGATAATTATGTCACAAACTTATTGTGACTTTGTTATTTTGTCTAATTTAATTAGTTAGGTAACATTTCAAAAACTCATATAATAATTTTAGTAGAAGTAACATAGCAGGCTAATGATTGACATGATTTGTGAGCATTTTTTTTCTTTCAAATTTGTAAGTTCCATACTCGCATAATTAATATACACCACCTTCAAGTTTCATTGGTGAAAAAAAACTATATGAGTAAAAGAAACTCACTAGAGTCATCTTCACCTTGTGAGTCACCACACACTCATGCATGACTCAAGGATAGTCTGTCACCATTCTTTTCGACGCTGATGTGACTCACGCACTAAAAGTGAATCCTTAAAAGAATATTCTATATAATGTATATCCTAATCAAGAACTAGTCCCTCTAAGATATGTAAAATGGATTGACATGGAAATGTATTTATACTTTTAGTTTCATAAGTATCATACTAATGATAATTAATATACCCACACTTTAGAGTTGAACATATAGGTTCATATCATGCATCTCTCAATTAGAATGGCAGTCACCACTTTTCTATCTTATGCAAGAGTGAGTCTCATGGCTTACCTTTCACCAACCTCTATGGCAACCTCGCACAAACCCAACATTAGTCAAAACTCTAATTTGAGTTTTATTTAAATATCATCGATCAATATTCATAAACATAAAATACAATCAAATAAATATTGCATCAATCATCCAAACCATTACATCATATAATCCAAATATTACAAATCCTAAACCAAGAAAATTTAATTCAAATTCCAGAATTAATTCGTAGAGGAAGAGGTTGAGTGTCATGTCTCACAACTCTAATTCTTTCTTGTGTAGCCCTAGAGAGTGCAACATTTGACACTATAATTTGTAGTTACCATGGCCTTTGCTTGCTTGTGAGGGGGACGAAAAAAAAAAGAAAATTTGAAAATTCTCCTACTTTCCTTTTTATACTTGAGCAACTTGCATTGCTTTAAGTAAGATATCATGACTTTCCAATGAATGTTATCAGTTTGACCTTCATATCTTCAACTTAAAGCCATGACTCTAGAAAATTACCATGATTATATTTGACATATTACTTTTTTTATAACATAATATCACAATATTGGCAATATCCATGACTTGGTCATAATTTTTTGTAACAAAAAGTTACAACACTATGAAATGACTATAGCCCAGCTCCTTTATCATTTGTTGTCCATAAACGGGTTGTGGCATTGTGAAGTGGTTGAGTTGTGGTGATGACTTCCAACATTGTTATATGTATATGGATGCTATGTCATTATTCATTCATCCTTCTTGATAAGTATATGGCCACAACATTGAAAAATAGGCATGGTGCTTATACTAATCTTACACGTGCAAGTCATGGTTATACCTACCTTTGAGAACAAGAGTTAAGGCCTTAAAAATAATCATACTCATGTAATATTCTCTATATATATTTTGTGACCCAAAAGTCATGGATTTGAATAATTGTGGTAACTTTATCTTGAGTAATTATAAATGTTTAGTTTTTTATAGCTAAAAAATTATGGTTTTATGAAAAAATTGTGGTCCTAACTTGAGACTATCAATCCATATAGACATAAAATAATGACTCTATAAAATAAGATAGGATCTTGAATACTAGTGAGGTGCTTGGTTGCTGCGATTGAGAATTAATATCTTAACTATAAAAAATGTTTGAGCTAGGTTACTAACGACTCAATGATGATACCATGGCCATTGAGATTGTATTGAACACTAAAATTATAATGCTAATGAGAAGGTGGGGTTGTGGCATACATGATTTTACAAATAACTATTTAGATAAAGTTTTGTCCAAGAATAGATATCAAAACTACAAAGGACTTATAGACTTACATCCTCTACTAAACACCTCTAAAAACTTGTCTATTTCACAAATATTAATCAAAGTTCTCCATAACACCCAAAGTTATAAAATCAATACAAATCCGCCATATTTTTATACATATACACTATTCTCAACTCAAAAAATATGTTAGAACATTCGACAAATTAAGCACTAAAAATACAAGGTATCTCATCATTAAAAATCTACAAGTATATGGGTTAAACAAGTAGTAAAGAAGATTTTTATCTAGATATCAATCCAGAGGGATTAAACTAGCAGCCTGGTAACCTAATAGTGAGTCAACATAATTCTTGTACAAAAAACATTTTGGGATTTTAGTATGACTCTTAGATCATAAGGTTAGTCCACTTGATTTATATGATGTATATTCAAATAATTTGATTTATGTTGGGTTTGGATATAGAATAAAGGTTGGATTGTTGTTATAATATTTTTTTCCTAATAGCATAAAAGGTTGTTATTACCATTGAGTCCAACCTAATGATTATCTTCTCGTAGTTGTTCCCTTGGTACTTTATTACCATGCTAATAATTCATCTCTTCTCTAATTTCACTCACAAATCCATACCTTTTAGGAAATTTATGAATAATCCTTGATAGTTGATTTGTATATACATTCTTATTTATCAGCCTCTTATATCATAATGATTAAGAACTAATGTGACCTATAGTTATTTATTCTTTTATTTTTATAAGTACCATACAAATATAATTAAAATATATTTCCCTCAAATATCACTAGTGGGAATCTTTGGAGTGAAAGTTACTCAAAGGGGTGTCACCACCTTGTAGTCACAATTGACTCATGCATGTCAAGTGAATTATGTGTCATTATTTTTTATAGTGATGATGAGACTCTCCTACTAAAGGTAAAATTCTTAAGAATATATTTTATAAGACATCCACATCAATTATGAACCAATTATTCTAAGAAATATATAATAAAGTATTATGTAAAATTAATTGTATATTTAGCTTCATAAGCATAATACTCATAATGATTAATATATCTTTAATTTGGATACTAATAAGTAGATTTGTCTTATGTATCATGGCCAAAAGGGTATCACTTTCTTCTTAGTGTATGCATAAGTGAGCTTCATTGTTTACCTATTACCATCTACCAAAGAAACATGCATAAATCCACCAATTATCAAATCCCTAATTCAAATTCTAGTTATTCATCATTTCTATTAATTTATATTCTACAACATAATCAAATACACCTAATACTCATCATATATCATAAATCAATATTACATAAATCCTAAACTCAATCTAGTCTAACATTAGAGAGGGATTAAACAAGGGTACAATAAAAAAAGTCTCATGAATCAAAGGTTACCAATAATACCCCTCATGAGAATCTAAGAAACAAACTCTAATCATATATTATTTTGGTTGATTTTCCTAAATCTATCATAGAGAGGGGGAGAGGGGGTTTGAGAGTCATACCTCTTATTTGATATTCAAATTACCAAACATACTAAGTATTTAAGTACTATTAGATGATATATAAGCATGAAATTAACATATAATTTGATCCATTTCATGACTTAAGAGTTTTGATAAATTTAAATGAATTATCATGAAATTGATATATTTTTAAAGATTCTTGGCTACTTAATAGATTTATATAACATGACTAGATTCAGTATCCATTCTTAGTTATAAAAAAATTTATATAACATGACTCTACCACCTTTTTAGCACAATTCTTCAACTCTCCAATACATTCATTGAGGTTTTGATTTTATAATAAAGTTACAATCATATTTATCTCATAATATTTAAAAGGCCACAATATTATATTTATGTTATAATAATCAAGTACCCCACTATTGCTAAAAATCATGGACACTTTTTAATATTTTGAATTTATCCTTAACAAAACTTTCTAGTCTCAAGATAAAGCCATAACCTTTTTTTATATTCAAATTATTAAATATTCATAAGTATTTTGGTATTTTATAATATTTCATAGGCATGTAATAAAAAAAGTACGGATTACTTTCACAACTTTTGAGTTTTGATGAGTATTGAATGAATATAGTGATGAACTCGATAGGTTTTTATGGGTATTTAGTAGAGGGTATATAATAATGATTATTGCATAATTTTGGCATCTATTCTTAGCTAAAATATCATCTAATTGGTTATTGCAATCCTTGCATTTTATGACCATACCAACTCATTAGCATAATCTTTCTATCGTGCAATATATTTTTAGTAGTTGTGATATTATTTAGAGTCCCAATCATATATATCTCATGAAATTTAAATGGATGTGAGTTATTTTTATGTCACAACAACTAAGTAACTCTTTGGTGCTCAAGGTTGCGGCCAAGTCCAAGTGTCATGACTTTATTTTTAGTATGACTTGATAATCTAAAGTTAGAGCTGTGATCTTACTACAAAGTTGTGACTTTTGAATAATAAAAAGTTACAAAGTCAAAACTACTTATGCTAAAATTATAGTAATTATTTAGAGCCACAACTTTTGGAATACAAAGTTATAGTAAATATTACTTGAGTTTGACCATTTCCTAAGACAATAACTTTTGTCTTCAAATGAAGGCAAAACCATAACTTTATGCTTGAGCTATTTGTTAGGGCAATATTTTTCTTGTAGCATCACAACAAGATATATGATAAAATGGAATGCTAGTGCCATGGTCACCCATGGTGCCACGGACACTTGAAGATATATGAAGAGCAAATTTTATTTTGTGGTCATTTTTTAGTGCAATAGTCATGAGATATGCAAGACCTTTTCAATATCATGACTATATCATCGTGTCGTAACTATATAATAAACAAAAAGGATCGATGTTAATACTGCAATTTTATCACAATGTCATTGCTATATATTGATATAAGAAGTACTTTACTATGACATAACTATTTATTAGTGTTGTGATCCTCTATTAAATAAAGAAGACAAATGCATTAAGTCTCGGCCACTCTACAACACTAAGATTTCATGATATAGAGACATCAGGCCTAATTCATAGTCATTTTCAATACTACAACATTGTATTGTGATGGCTAAGCTGAAGATAAAGTGAACCTTGAAGTTTTGGTGGCTAAAATAAATAAAATTATGAAAGAGTTTGAGTAAGAGGCTAAAAAAGCCAATTTATTTGGCAATGTCAAAGCATGAGAAAAAACAAAGAAGAATAATTTCATCCAAACTATTTTCTTGGATGAGGATATTGAGATAATTACTTATTCAATATCTATTGCTAATACCAAAAGTACAAAAAAAAATAAGTAATATAATATAATGAAAAGCTAGCATATATATTAGAGATCTCCAATGAAGATAAAGAAGTTTTGAGGGTATGACTATGGATATTAAACATCACACTACTTAAGGAGGTGACCAAATTTTTTGTATTACTTGTGTGATGAAGTGTTATTGTTATGACAATAAATCTTATATGTATATATTTATACTTAAACCTCCCACCCTCCCCCCCCCCCCCCCCCCACACACACACACACACACAAAAGAGAGAATAATAGATTCAAATCAACTACTCTTCTGAATTTTTTACCCAAAACCATGGTAACATTTTTAGAGCCATGACTTTGAAATTATAGAAAAAAATAACCTATAAGAAGTTACATAATAAAGCTTGTAGTTTTTCAAAACTATGAATTTAATGTTATAGAAGGAAAAAATCATAGAAGCTACATGACAAGGCTATTATTGTTTTTTATAGTCACAACCTTTGTATTATAAAAGGAAAAGTGTTATAAAAGCTATATGAAAAAATCATGGCTTTGATATGGTGCCATGATTTTAAAGGTAGTGCTTACCATAATTTTATTACTTTTCATTTATATAAGTAACATAAACCCATAGATTCATAACTTTCAATTATCATGTCATGACTATATATATCTTACCCTTGAATCTCTTCCACAAAAAATTTCTAAATTTCTAGTGACACAATTATAATTCACCCTAAATCATCTTAGTTTGTTGACTTGAAAATATAAGGAATAAGGTCAACGAAAGAAATGTCATGAAAATAAGCCATAAGAAGAAAAGAAAGAGATAGAAACCTATTACCATAAAAATTATATTTGAAGTTATGATACCCATGGAGACTTTTGATATATAAAATGGGCAGAGATGGATGGATTTCGTGCTATCCAAAAAATGTTTATTTGAGAGAGTGAATTTAGTGAATTTATTTATTCCTTTGGAGATATTATCAGAAATAAAAATTATATACTATTTTGTACGCATAGAGAATGAAGGAATGCCTTTATTTTAAAAGATTTCTATGCAAATTTGTAGCATAGGGAAGGAAACACATTCTATGTGAAAGGAGTTTAAGTTTGCTTTGATAGGTGAATAAATAACGAGTTGCTTGGATTCTCAAGCATTAATTATAGCATGGATTTTAAATTCATTTGTAGACAGCTGTATTTTATAGCTATCACTCAATTATTGACAAATGAATAGAGCATGTGGAAGATGATGTCGAAGTAAACTTAGGAATATTTTATGAGGGAAGAACTTCTGAATGTGAATAAAGTTTGGTTGTATTTCATATGCTCATTTATATTTCCAACTCTCCATGTTTGTACAAATATTCTTGGGAGAATGATTTTGCCATACTCCATCCCCGTTAGGTACCATTTTAATGTGAGAAAAATTTTAGAGAAACTAATTATTGAGTTTCTCAAGAATGAATTTTTTTGACCAACTAATTTATTCTTCCCTTATTACTTTATAGTGTTTAGCCAAAAAAATTTTTATTGATGAATAAGTCTATACAATAAGTCCAATAGTATCTCCCCTCATATTTTTGGGCATAACGAGAAAAATAAAAGAAAACAAAAAAGGAAAGAAGCTGATACTTGAAGGGAAATGACTGACAATAATTTAAGAAGAATACTCATCCTTTATCATGGGTGATACATAAGAGATAGAAAAATGGGAGGAACATGAGAAGATGAATTAGCCCATATTAAGTATTGCTTAGCTACATATTGTGGTATATTTATGGATATTTTGCATAATGTAAAAAATATGTAATAGAGTATGAAACAAAACAAGGAAGAACTGAAAGAGGAGATCAATTCCATATACATGAAGATGTTGTAAAACATGATACAATATGGAAAAAGTATTCCATAAAAAAGAAATGACTTTTATCACAAAGCAATAAAAGTTTAAAGAATGGATTTATAAACTCTTGAAAGAATGAAAGATAAGCATAGATGTTGGCTTGATGGGGAGCACTGAATCATTTAGAATGTTATATGAGGTCATTATGATAGATTGAAAAATAAAAATGGAGGGAAGAAACAAAATGATTGAGAATGCAATAACATATCAGAAGTGCCAATAGATAGAAAAAATTGGAAAGTATAGCACATTCCAAAAAAACTTGTATTTTTCTATTACATGTTTTGAAGATGCATTCAATTTGATTGGGCAAACTAAAAGGTATTTATGATATTTTGGCAAAGATATTGGATGAGTTATCTATACAAAAGAAAGATTAAGAAATATCATCCACTTCTTTAATACCATTATAGTACTTGATGATAAAATATTACCTTTTAGGGTGTATGATCCTAGAAGAATTTCATACTGGCCACACTCATAATTACCATTGATTTGTATTTTTGTTAATTAATTCTAAATAATGATGATGTGCCCATTGTGTAGAACTAATTGTAAATGTTTGATTGTTGTTTTTTTGGAGAAAGATGTTATTGCATGGAGATGAGTAATTATCTTAGTATGTTAGTTTATTTAGAGTCTAAACTACCAAATATTCATAATTAAGTTGGTAATTTATGATATTTTATAGGTATGAAATGAAAGAAATTATGGATTAATTTCATGACTTTAAAGTTTTAGTAAGTTTTGATAAATAGTCTTGAAATCAATAGGTTTTTAGAGATATTTTAGCTGAGGGGATATAATAATGAGTCTTGCATAGTTTTGACATCTATTTTTGGCTGAAACTTTATGTAATTGGTCATTATACTCCTTTTATATCATGATCCTACCAACTCATTAACACAAATCTTTGATTGTACAATACATTCTAAGTGGCTGTGATATTATCATGAAATCACAATCATACCTATCTTATAAATTTTAAATGGTTCTAACATTAATTCTCTCATTAAAATTAAGTACCTCACTTGTGCTCAAGGTCACAACCAAGTCCAAATGCCATGAATTTATCCTAATATGGTTCAATAGTATCAAGTCAGAGCCATAACCTTTTATAAAGCAATGACTTTTGAGCTGCAAAAATTACCGAACAAAAACTACTCAAGCTAAAGTCATGCCAATTATTCAAAGTTATAACTTTTGGGAGAGTACAAGTTATATAGGACATTACTCGAGTGTGCTCATTTTCCAAGACCATGACTCTTGTCCTCAAAAAAAGACAAATGCTGACTTTTATGCTCGAGTTAATTACTAGTATTACTACATTCTTGTAGCACCATTTTGACTTTTATAAAAGAAGAGAAGGAAGTGTCAATGCCATTGGCAAACATTTTGACTCAAAATATTATAAAGTCAAACAACTTAGACCAAAGACTAGTGCTAAAACTTTTTTATGATCATGTGTTTTATGAAAAATGTTAAGAAGTGTCATGGCTAGTCTCAACAGAATGGCCATTTGATACAAAATAGTGATAATTCTTTGTGTTGTAGTCATTCTGAGTGATGTGGCCATATGATGCGCATGAAAAGTCATTCTCAATACTCTAACCATTCCTAGCTCCAATGCTACTTTTAGTGTCATAGCAATTTCTAGCATCATTGCTATATGATAAATTAGAGATATCAATGTCAAAGCTAAGGAGATTCCTAGTGCCCCAACTTTGTGTTACATAAATAATAGGCCCAAGTTGTAGAGATTACCCAATGTCATTATTTTGTGTTATAGAATGATTAAAAAATATTTAAGAGCTACAACTAATTTCTAGAGTCTTGATCGAGTTCAAAAGATAACGACCAAAGTCATGACATCTTGCAAAAATTATCACTTTATACTTAAAGAAATATAGAAATATCAAAGTATAAAAGCGGAAAGAGAAAACAATAAGAAAATCTTTTTCTTTCCATGCACAAAGTAGAGGTCAAAGTGCAACATCAAACCTTAGAAGTAATTTTTACACTTCCTAGGAGATTCACAAGCAAGTAAGTGACATAATATATAAATTAAGTCATAGAGTTAGGGGTATGACTTTCAAATCAAAATAGCATGAATTCTAGTTTTTTTATACTTTTGTTTGTGTGATGTATAAATAGTTTTGACTTTAATAAATATATTTGATTTATATTGTTGAATTAAAATGGATGGATATGGTGCTTAAAGTGAACTTGATATTGCTTGTCATTTCCATTTGCTTCATCTATTTTCACTACCATTTTCTTCTAATATGTTGTGATGGCCACATATAATCTCCAAATGATTCAGCATTTTTCATCAATCTAATCTATATGAATTTTATCCCATCTTCAAAAAGTTTGTAGATCCTATCTTCAAAGATTTCTTGTTTGTGATAAATAACAACTCTTTTTGAATAAAATGCTTTTTCCACTTTGCAACTCATTTTCCATCACACTCTACTACTATGATACATGTGGATTAGATTTTTTTTTTAGATCTTTCTTGTTATTATTGGCATCCCATTGCACATTTCTCAAAATGTGAAAAACATAAACAAACATATGACCTTGTGTAGTTTGGAAATGCTCAATGTGGGCTTCTTGTTCTTATCGTCTTCTACCCCTTCTTTCTATATCTTGTATGTTAGCTCAAGTGAAGGATTATCTTTTTTCTCAAATTTATGTTGTCTTCCTAATTGAGAATTGACATCTTTATTTTTATATTTCATTCAATTCCTCTTTTATTGCTCAATAATATTATGGGAAAGATATCAGATATATTACATCAACCTATTCATCAATGGAAATGTTCTCTACTAAACATAATAAAGTAATCAGTAAATAATGAATTATTTAGCCAGAAAATTCACTCTTAAGACATGATGAATCAATTCTTAAAATTTTTCTTAATATCAAAACTATTACTAACGAGGATAACATATATCAGAATCACTTTCTCCATGTTGATAATAAAAATAAGCATATGAAAAACAACTAAACTTTACTCACTTTTATGAGTTCTCCCCATATCAAGTATCAATTTGTGCTCTTCAAAGTCACACTTGATTTGCTCTTTCTATCTGTCAACAAATTAGTAATTGATGGAAAATTAGGTTTCCTACCAAGGGATTTAAAATCCAAGTTATCTTTGAATCCTTGTAATCTAAGAAACTTATTTATTATTTTTTTATCAAAGCACATTCAAAAAACTCAAACATAACATATTTTCCCCCATATATTTTTTAAATTTATATAACATTCTTTAACAATGGAAGCATTGCATCATTATTTATATGTGACCACTAAAAATCATTTCAACTTCTATACAATGTCCCCTAAAGTAGGAATGAGTTCACTAAATTCTATTTCTCCAATAAAGCTTACAGTAGAAAGAATAGTGTCCATCCATTGTTATCCTTGTTCTGTAACAAAAATCACAATGGGTACCATGACTTCAGGTGGAATTTCTATGGTCTTAGGTTTTTATTGTTTTCCTTTTTCTTTGTAGCTCGACCATTTTCTTTCAAGGATCATTTTCCTATCATTATCAAATCAATGAGACTAGTGGATTTATGGTTGGTTCATCACAGCATTGGAAGAGAAATAAGATACTATTAATGGATTTCTAGAGTTATGAATTTATAGTTTGACTTAATTAATGAAAGTCCTGGCTTTTTAATGTTGTGAATTTGTTATGTACTTAATTTTATTAATTAGGTGATATCTCAAAAGTTCATTGATAAAAGTATCTCATCAACTGAGATCTAAAAGTGCATGGGTCATATAAATAGTAAATTAAACTTTTATTTATATACCAATAAAATTGGGTTGCCAGTTTTTTTTTCAACAATGAAGTAACCCATTTTTAGTAAAATGAATATGTAAATTGTTAGATAATTTTAGGTCTATGATTTATTTATTTAATCTATGTGATACTATTTATGTCACTTGACTTATATTATGTTGGACAACTAATGAAGGTTGGAGAATTATGCAATGATTATTTACCCTAATAATATACAAGGTGGTTGCCACCATAAAGCCCATCTCAATGGTCGTCACCTCATAGCTATCTGCTTGGTGCATCACCACTGAAATAAAATTTATCTTTGCTCAAGAGTTATTTACAATCTCAAACCTTTTAGGCAACTTCATTAACTACTCTTAGTAGTTGTTTTATATGCACACTCTTATTCTCTGGCCTCAAATTTCATAAAGACCATAGAATGACATGGCTTATAAGTATTTGTACTTTTGATTTCGTAAGTATCATACTCACATAATTAATGTATGCTTCCTCTTGAGTTTCACCAATATCAACCATATAAGAAAAGTAACTCATAAAGGCTATCATCATCTTATAAGTTAAAACATACTCATGCATGTCTTGATGGTTACCTATGACCTTCCTCTTTAGTGATGATGCAACTCTCACACTAAAGGTGATTACCTTGTAGAATATTCTATATAATATCTATCCCAATTAAGAACTAGTTCTTTTAAGATCTATACAATAGATTAATATTTAAAAGCATTCTTACTTTTAAATTTATAAGCATCATACTCAAAATGATTAACATATCCAAATTTTGGGTTTTAATATATATATTTATCTTATTCATTATAGTATAAAGGGCTAGCACTTCCTTCCTACCATATGCAAGAATGAGTCTCATAGTTTACCTATTACCATCCACCATGAAAATATCACATAAACCTACTAATAGTCGAAACCCTAGTTTAGATTCTATTTAATCACCATTGATAAATATACATAACATAAAATAAATCAAATATATTCATTAATAAATAAATAAAACCAATTCACATCATATATATCAATTTACAAAAATCCTAGACCCATACTAGTTTGATATAAATCCCCAAAATCATCCATAGAAGAGATGAGTTTGAGAGCTGTACTCTCCAACTCTAGAGAGTAGTGATGACTATGACTTTGCTTATTTTTGTGATAGAGAATGAGAGGAAAATGAGAAATTTAAAAAAAATTCATCTTCTAATATTATACCTCAATGACTTTGCACTGCTCTAAGTAGGAAGTTGTGGTCTTCATAAAAAGGTTACAACTTTGTCCTTCTTCTTTTTGGCTTGAGGTCACAACTCTAGAAAATAATCATGTCTTTATTTTGCATCTTGATCTTTCTAGAATATAAAGTTTTATTATTGTTAATGGCTATGACTTGGGCCTAATTTCTATCTAACATAAAGTCACAGTACTATGATGTGGTTGTGGCTTTATGCCTCTGTATACTTGTCATCCATAAAGGCCCACAACATCGGAAAGTGGCCATGGAGTAGTGATGACTTCTCATTTTGTTATAAAGCTGTGATGTTGTTTAGAGTTCATGACATAAGAAATGATCCTTTTTGAGTTTTAAATGGCCATGATACCAAGAAATAACAATGATGGTGAGGACTTTAATGTGTTGATTATGGCTACGACACTTGAAATTGCCCATGACACAAAATTTTCCCTTCATATCTTTCAAATGTATATAGCATTGTGCGTGGTCACAACATCAACCTTCTCTTCTCTCATAAATCATATTTTCATGGTATTGCAAGAATACCACAATAATGACAATTAGCTTGAGCATACAAATTATAATTATGCCTTCCTATAATGACAAGAGTCGCAGACATGGAAATGGTCATACTCAAATTATGTCTTCTATGATACTTAGTGTCTTAAAAGTCATGACTTTGATTAATTGTTGTGGCTTTGGGATGAGTAGTTATATCTCTGGAATTTTTTATAACTCAAAAGTTATGGCTTTATAAAAAAGTTATGGCTCTGATTTGAGACAACTGAGTCATATTAATGATAAAATTATGATACTATAAAATTGACTATGATCTTGAGCATTGATGAGATAATTTGTTGCTATAATATGGAATTAATATCATAGCCATTTATATTTCCAGGACTAAGTATGGTTGTGATTCTAAGATAATATCATAGCCACTAAAAATATGTCACATAGTTAAAAGTCATGGCTTTGAATAATTGTCATGATTTAGACATGAATAATTATTGCTCTATAAGTTTCTATAGGTCAAAAGCCACAACATTATAAAAAAGGTCATGACTTGGAGTTGATATTATTGAGTTATATTAAAGATAAAGTCATGACTCTATGAAATTGACCATAAACTTAAGCACTAGTAGAGTACTTAGTTGATGTGAAGAAAAATTAATATCATAGTCATTTAAGTATGGTTGCAATTCTATGATAATATCATAGCCACTAAGAATGTGCAGCAAAATAGGGAGAGATTATGGTTAGCTGTTGATAGGGTTGTGGCATACATGAATTCCCTCACCCAATCCGGCATAGTTACAATGAAAATTTTATGCCAAAATTATATGAGACTCAATGTTCTACCCTCTTTTCTAAATATTTCCAAAAACTTATTGATTTCATGACTATTTATCAAAATTTTTCAAAACACAAATATAGTGAAATCAACCCATATTATCTTAATTTTCATGTTTATACATTATATAAACTATCAAAATACCTAATAATATTCAGTAATTTGAACACCAAAGTCATAAAATCAACAAGGTTGTGTCATACTCATTATGTCATGGTATTAGTAGAGAAATATGATACTACGGAAAGATTTCTAGAGTTAGATATTTATTATCATGACCTAATTAATGAAATTCATGACTTTTCAGATCTGCTTTTCTTTCTTTAATTGAAAAACCACAATGTTGTGTCAAGTTATTACATCAAGGTCATGACATTGGGTCATGGCCACAACTCTGCCAACAAGTTTTTGTTGATGTTTTTTTTCTATAACAGCAAAATTGATGCATTAGGCAAGACCATGACTTTGTCATTAATTTTTTGATAAACATTTTTTTCTATAAACAAAAGTCATGATGCTGAAAATTTTCCATGACTTTGGGGTTAGAGAATCAAAATCATAGCTAATTTGAATCTTTCTTTCTTTTGTGTGTGTGTGTGTGGGGGGGGGGGGGGGGACAAGTTTAAGTATAACTATATAAATGTGATGCTTATTTAATAATAGAAACAACTTTATCAAGCATAAAAAATCTAATGGGTTGCCTCCCAAGTGGCATTATGCTTAATATCCATAGCTAAACTATCAACAACTTATCTTCTCCATTGGAAATCTCTATCATCCAGATTAGCATTTCCATGCATTTTTTTTATTTCTTTCCTTCTTCTACTTTAGGTATTAGTCATTGATCTTTGATACATAATCATTTTGATGACACCATTTACAAGGTATTTGGGATTGACGACATCTTCTTTATTTTTCCCTTTTTATGATATTATGATTTATCATTACCTTTTCAACTTCTTGTTCCTAGATCTACTCCTCAACTTCTTTCATATCAGCAACTAAAATTTTATCATTTGTATCTTCTTCTTGCATATTCAAGATTGTATTTCTATTGCTTGTTCATGGTTCTTAATCGCACTTGTCCCCATATTAGCCACTACAACTTATGTTGTAGTACTTTTGTCATATTTTTCGACTTTCTTGACTTCCTTTATAATAGCTAATATTATATTATAGCACAAAATTAAAAGATACCCATGTTAGTGTCTTCAAAGCTCTCTTCCAATCAACTCAATTGCTTTTCTACCATGTCATTCCCTCTTCTCAAAGCTTTTAGCTTTTGGATAAGTATATCACATAATGATTTGAGGATTAAATAAAATTATAGAATATGCTCCTTTCATGGATCCTAGATCTCCAATCTATATAACTTGATGTTGCATAATAATAGAGTTCATTTAAGTTACCATAAGATGTGAAATGGAAGTCACTGCTTGGTGAATAATAAGTCTCCTCATGTTAATATGCTGTATTATTCTCATTCGTTCTCATCTCATTTTTCCCATTGATAGTTATATATATTATTTTTCTCCTTTAACCCCTCAAAAAAATATCATTAGGGTTTTCTCAAATGATTGGATGTATATTATCTTTTAATTTATCTTTTTCTAGGTCTTGAGGTGTTAGCTTAGTCCGAGAATTTCACTTTGTTCATTGGTAGGCTAGAAAATATAATTATGGAGAAAGGTAATAAAAAATACAACATATCAACAATTCAAATAAGATAATAAGATAAACTATTGAATCTGGGAAAATCATCAAAATAATACTATCTAAACTAATAAAAAGGAACAATTTTTTTCAAGAATAATTTTGTCACCATATATTGATCAACCTATTAAACTCCCAAAAATAGTACCAAAAACTTGTTATGATTTTATTATGCTACATAATTTTTATAGTCAGATAGTATCTCAAAAGCTCATTGGTGAGGGTATAAGTATCTTATTAATAAAGATCCACAAGTGTATTTTCCTTATTTATCAAAAAAAAAAAAAGTAAAGAGAACCTTTATCCAGATATTGATCATAGTCACACATAAGTAATTTTAGTAGTTTGGTCAACCAATAGTGAAATAACATAATTT
Organism: Sapria himalayana; assembly: GCA_029783825.1. Lineage (NCBI taxonomy): Eukaryota > Viridiplantae > Streptophyta > Magnoliopsida > Malpighiales > Rafflesiaceae > Sapria > Sapria himalayana. The sequence goes on from JAREIK010000385.1 coordinate 11,694,638, forward strand.
TAGTAGAGCATATATTTTAGGACTTCGATATGATTTTTAGATTATAGGGTTTGTCCACTTGATTTATATGATATATATTTAAATAACTTAGTTTATATTGGGTTTGGATATAAAATGAAAGTTTGATTATAATTAGAATTCCTCTTTACTCAAATGTCATACAAAGTGGTTATCACAATTAAGTTCATCCCAAATGATGGTCCCCTTGTAGATGTTCCCTTAGTATTTTACTATTGAGATAACAAATCATCTCTTCTTTGAGATTTATTCATAGTCTATACCTTTTAAGCAACACATCAACTACCCATGATGATTTCTTTGTATATATATTTTTATTTTCCATCCTCAAATATCACATAGGCTAAAAACTAAAAATAGCTTATAAGTAACATATGCTTATAATTAATATTTTTAAAAAATTAAATCTCATGAGTATGAATCATATGAGTGCAAACCAGGCAAAAGGTTATCACTACCATATGAGTCATAATCCACTCGTGCATGTTCTATGGATTATTCATCATTATATTTCATAGTGATGATGTGATTCCCACACTAATGACAAAATCTTTAAAAGAATATATTATAATATATCCACATCAATTAAAAGCCAATTTTTCTAAGACATATACATTGAAGTAGTATGTAAAATCATTCATGCTTGTGGCTGTCATTTCTTTCGTACCATAAGTGTGAGTGAGTCTCGTGGCTTATGTTTTTCCATCTACCATGACAATATGCACAAACCTACTAATACTCATGTCCCTAATGCAATTTCTATTTCATCACTATTTTTATTAAATTTTATTTCACAATATAAATCAAACACATCAATTACTCATAAAATAGTTCAAATTTTACATAATCATAATTACACAAATCTTGGACCATAATTTAGCTTGATATTAGAAAAATATTTAATGAGGTACAAGATAAGAAGTTGCATCAATCTTAGATTCTCAATAATAGCACTCATGAGAATTTTGGATACAAACTATAATCATTTTCTATTTTGGTTGATTTTCTCAAACCCACCTAAGCAAATAAAGGGGTTTGAAAGTTACATATTTGGTGTTTAAACTACCAAACATTCATAGGCATTTTTTTACTATATGATATTGTGTAGGTATGAAATAGAAAAAATTATAGATTGATTTCGTGACTTTAGATTTTGACAAGTTTTGATGAATAGTTGTGAAATAATAGGTTTTTAGAGGTGTTAAGTAGAGGGGGTAGCATATGGAGTCTTGCACATTTTTGATATCTATTTTTGACCAAAGTTATACCTAAATAGTCATGATAATCTTTGTATGCCATGACCATACCAACTCATTAGCACAATCATTTTACTGTGTAACATATTCTCATAAAATTTAAATGGCCATGATAATAATTTTACATCACAATAACTAAGTATCTTAATATTACTCAAGGTCATGACTAAATTTTAGTACCATGAATTTATCTTTAATATGGTTTGGCAGTCTCAAGTCAGATCCATGATCTTTTTATAAAGCTATAATTTTTAATCTATAAAAAGTTATAGAGTTAAAACTACTTAGGCTAAGGATATGTCAATTATTTAATGTCATGAATTTTGAGATACTAAAAGTTATAAAAGAAATTACTTGAGTATGATCATTTCCCAAGACTGTGAATCTTATCCTCAAAGGAAGGTAAAACCATAACTTTTAAGCTCGAGCTAAGTACTAGTGCCATGTTATCTTTATAGTGCCATAGTAACATAATATATCATAAAAGAGAATGCTAGTGTTATGGTCACCCACAACATCATAGAGATTTAAAGACATATGAAAGACAAATTTTGTATCATGGCAATATCTTAGTACTATAGTCATAATTAACACAAGAGAAACCTTCTTAGTAACATGAATATTTCTAAGCACCATAACCAATTTCTAGTATTGTAGCCCTTTATTAAAGATAAGAAGAAAAAGGCATGAAGGCACGACCACTTTATAGTGTCATGGCTTCATGTTATAGAGATATTAGGCATAAATCATAGTTGTTGTTAATGACACAACTTTGTGTTATAGAAAATTAAGATGTAGTCCAAGGTCGTAATAGCTTTCTAGAGTCACAACTCAAACTTAAGAGATAAAGTTTAAAATTGTGACTTTATTTTAAAATCTATGATTTCATACTTAGAGTTATGTAAAGTCATCTGAGTATAATATTGGAAAATTAGAAAAAATCATAAAAATCTCACCCTCTTCTACCTCTTTCTCCATGCAATAAGCCAAGCTTCATGCAACTACAAAATCATAGAGTAACTTTTGTACTTCCTAGGGGATCTACAAGTAAGTAAAAAATGCAATACTTAATGTAATCCCTAGAGTTGGGGGGCATGACTTTCAAACCCACCCTTTCTAAAATAGATTTAAAAATTTTTAAGAATGGGTCTAGGATTTTTATAAATTTATATATGTGATGAGACATCGATTTTTATTTATAATGATTATGTTTTATTTATTTTGTGTTAGTGATATTGATTGATGAGTGATTAAATAGACTTTATATTAGGATTTTGACTATTATTAGATTTGTGCATGATTGTCATAGTAGATGATAATGAGTAAACCATGAGGCTCACTCATACATATGATAAGAAGGAAGTGGCAGTCCTTCTAACTATGATGTGTGAGATAAACATGAACATTGAAAGCCAAAATTTGGATAAGTTATTCATCAGAAGTATGATACTTACAAAGTCAGAAGTATGAATGTTTGTTGTATGATAATATATTTTAATCATGTAAAAAGAACTAGTTCTCGATTGATATGAATGTTAAATCAAATATTCTTTTAAAGGGTTCAACTTTAGTGTGAGAGTCACACCATTATCAAGGAGGACAACTAAGCAATCCTTGGGATATGTACTACTATGTTGTAACTCATAAGGTGACGATAACCTTTGTGAGTTTCTTTTACTCATATAGTTACTACTGGTGAAACATGAAAAAAAGATATATTAATTATGTAAGTATGATACATATAAAGCTAAAATTATAAATACTTCCAAACCATATTAATCTTTGGTCTTTATGATACATGAGATTGGAAAGTAAAAGTATAATACAAAGCAACCATGAAGGGCAATTGATGAAGTTGCCTAAAAGGTATGAGATCATGAATGACTATCAAGTAGAGATGAGTTATTATCTTGGTAATGATGTATTGAGGGAAAAACTATGAGGGGATCACCACTAAGACATGCTCAATAGTGACAGCTAACTTTTATACTATTAGGGAAAAGAGTCATTATACATATCTACCTTCATTTTGTGTCCAAACATAATACAAGGTGACTAACTTATATGTCATCACATAGATTAAATAAATAAAACCATAGATCTAATATTGTCTAATAATCAGAATTTCTATTTTATTGAAAATGAATTATCTCTTTATTGAATAACTAAACTTACAATACAATCTCTATGAGACGAATATCTAGATGAAAGTCTACTTTAATACTTGTATGACCTATACAATTGTAGATCTCTTTTGATGAGATACTCTCATTAATGAGATTTTGAAATACTATCTAATTGATAAAATTGGATATCATACTAAAGTCACAATATCGTGACCCCCAACTTTAGGGTTTAATTTATTTCTTGCATCTCTTACTTAAAAATAAATTTCTTAGAGAGTATAAAAATCCATCTAGAGTTTTAGTTGTGCTTTGCTTTTGGTATTTTAAGTGAAAAAGATGAATTATTGAATTTTTTGTCTTCTCTCTAATTTTATACTTTATAATATTGGCATTTGTCTAAGTAGAAAGCTATTACTTTCTAAATATGGCAAAATATTGGTCTTGGTCACTTGTGCTCAAGGTCGTGACTATAGAAGTGGCCAGGTCTTGTGCATGCTTCTTAATATTTCAACCACTCAAATTCATAGTATTGGGAAGTATTCGTGACATATAAATTTTGCTACTATAACACAAAGTCACTAAACTAGGAATGACTATAGCATTTGATATTGGTCTTTTTTTTCCATCAAATAGTCATAACAATGGGAATGGATGTTGTTTTTCTTTTGCACCTAATAGCCATGATGCTAGGAATAGTCATGGATTTGGCCTTGATCTTTATCGTGTATCAACTGATCATGGTACTGCAAATAATCATGACTTTAGAAATTAGCCCATACATCTAAGTTATAGCTTGCTTTATCTTGAGGGAAAGAGTGATGGTCTTGAGAAGTTGTCATGCTCGAGTGATGCCCTCTATAATATTATATATCCAAAAATCATGATTTTGGATAAATAAATGCTTCGACATGAGTAGTTTTGATTTTATAATTTTCTATATATCAAAAATTATGACTCAAAAGATAAAATATTTAGAAAAAGTCATGACTCTAACTTGAGATTATAAAGTACTGGTAAAGATAAAGACACAATACTAGGAAGTAGCCATGAATTTTTGTACACAATAATATTATTACATAGTTAAATATGATTAGAATATATTACTACAACATAAAATTAATATCACAATCATTTAATTATTATGAGATAAATATGATTATGATTCCACAATAATATTATTATTAAAAAGAAAAGAATATATTACGTAGTTAAAGGATTGTGCTAAAGTTGTGATAAAGTTATGACATACAAGGATTACTATGACTAAATAAGTATAATTTTAGCCAAGAATGAATGCAAAAATAAATTAATGAACCACAAATCACCAAGTCTCCAATTACCTCTAGAATCTATCAAAACTCAAAAGTTATGAAATTAGGCCAATTATAGATTTTTCCATACTTACACTTTATCTAATATTACCAATTATATATAATATTCCATAATTTACATACCAAATAGTTTTATCATTACAAATGCATTATTAAAAACCTTCTAGCCTTCGCAACCATGTTTCCAAAAAAAACACAATAATTTTTTTATTTATTGTTTTTTTATTAAATTACAAAATTGAAATGCTATATGATATGTCCAACTCAAACATACCCAACAATCTTCCCCTATACCGTAAGTGGTGAGATGAAAATCAACCAAATTTTGAACTTTGCAAATGCCACTTGTAAGGACTCCAATTCAAATGTAAGGACTCCAACTCACTTGAAAAATCTAAAAGTCTATCTTTCATCTCTCATAAGAAGTGTCTTCACTAATAAGAACATCTAGAAATTTTCCAATTCTAGCAAGAACACTTTCTTGTTTCCTTCACCAATTGATCATTACTCTGCCTCAATCTCACCAATGTTTGAGAGCATATTGAGCTGTGACAACATAAATAGAGGTCTATTAGAGACTTGCAAAATAATGGACATTTTTAAGAGTCCATCTTTACATAGAGAAAACATTAAAAAGAATATGATTTGAACATGTTCAATTCACCTTGATGGGTGTAGAAAATGTACACAAATACCATAAAAGTAGGACTCCTTTGTAATATGTGAGACATACCTTCTAGTAGAAAGTAGAAGGCCATTCTCATTCACATATTTGCATCTATGCGATCTAAGATCATTGTCAACCTACACACTCATACCACTGACTTGATCTTTATAGGCTAAAGCAAGTGTGACATAAAATAAACTTACCTTTTTACCCCTCACTACTACAAGTTTACTATTGATTAGATTGTAATAGTGTCCACCAAAATGGTTGACATAATCTGCATCATCAAATATACACATGAAAAATAAAAAGGTCACATATGAACATTTGAAACATATCAATTATTTTGAGCACTAACCTATATCTTGTCTCCACCTTTATATATACCTATCATGCAATGATTCTTGATGCTCCATTATTTACCATATTGATTAAACTATATTCACTATGTGAATATGCTAAAAGGTAATCAATACTTATAATAAAATGAAAAGAAAAGGAAAAATTGATCACTTATTCATCATTCTGATTCATTAATTTGTCATAACTACCATTGCCAATAAAAATCACACTAGCTACCAAAATAACAAAGTTCAAATCTTTCATTATGTTATCTTCTATATTTCTTTTTCTAACTCAGTCTCTCTCATTATGTTATCACTTCTCTCACTTTCTTTCTTTCACTCTCTCTCACTCTCTCTCACCCCCCCCTCTCTCTTTCTCATGCTTGAACAACACCTCATTGTAAATAATCTTCAACATATTATATAAGGATAATTCCTTCCCTCTCCATGGTAGTACATAAAAACACTTCTATCTCTCCTCTAATTCTTTCTAAAATAAAAAAATTGGAAAATATGTCCTTATTTTTGTTAGGATTAGCTCTTTCATCTAATTCCCTAACATGTATTCGATGTTATGACTTGAATTGTAAAGTTGTGATTTGAATGAATTTGCAATTTATTTTGCGTTGTTGTGACTAGAAGACTTTATATTCAGTAACGTGATTTGAATTGTGAAGTCATGATCTAAATGAAGTCGTGACCTAAATTGTGAAGTCAATAATTGAACGAAGTCACAATATATTTTTAGTATTGTGATCTAAATTATAATTTCTAAGCTAAATCATATCGCAACTTGAAATGTGAAGTCAAGAGTTGAATGAAGTCAAAATATCTGTTTAGTATCACAACATGAATTGTAAAGTCATGACTTGAATAAAGTTCAACCTGTCTTATGTTATTGTGACAAGATATCTTTAGGAATCAAGTCATGACCTTATTCTTTGGTGTCATAATGAATGAAGTCACAACATGAGTATGATATCATAAATTAGATTTTATGTTTTAAAAGTTTTTTGTTATTTTTCTATTTAAGTATTTGTAAATGTAAAATAAAAAGAGTTGTTGTGAAATGGTTAAAGAATTTTCCTCTTTAAAATTTTTCTGAATGTTTTTTTCTTTTTTTTTTCTTTATTTCGTTTGTGCAGTCTATACTTCATCTTTGAGTGTTCTCGTTCCTTTTCTCAAATCTTTAATCACCAATTCAGATATCTTACATATGGTATCAAAGGTTATTGTGATTTTGTATAGTATCAAAATATAATATTTGTGACATGGTCCCAAAAGTTATTGTGAAATTATCTCTCATCTATTGGAGTTCTATATGTATATGAGTCATACAAGTAGAAAAATAGTTTAAAGTCTAGATATTAATTTCATATGGATTGTATAAACAATCTAACCAACCAAAAAAGAACTAACTTTTGCTTAAACTGAGTAGATAGTCATTGTTTTTTAGAAAGATATTTAGACTCTAGGGTTGTCTGACTATCTTGTGTATGATGATTTTTTATAATATTTGAGTAGTATTGTGTTTATCTATTAGATGAAAGGTAGATGAGTGTGGAAATGCCTTGGTGTCCACTTGGGATACAAGGTGGTTATTATCCTTGAATTTTTACTACCAAGGGTGATCTCCTCATAATTTTTCATTCAATAATTCACCACTAAAATTATATAACATTTTTTTCATTAGTCATTCCATATCTACTCCATTTATACAATACATCAATTACCTTTTATGACTACTTCGAGTGTGCATTTTTCTTCTCTGATCTTTATTTCAAAAAAGATACAAAATAATATAATACTAAATATATTTGTGCATTAACTTCATAAGTACCATACTCTAACAATTAATATGTCTTCCTATTAAACTCACATCTAAAAGTTATATAAGAAAAAATGACTCATAAGATTGTCACCACCATAAAAGATATCTCCACTTGCATGTGTCTCATAACATACATATCACTATTAACCATAACTAACATCATGATTCCTACATTATAGTAAAACTCATAGGTTAAAATATTCTACTTAACCCTCACATCACTAGAAGCTTAGTTCTTTTATAATATGCATAATGGATTTTTCTTTATTATGATTGTGCATTTAACTTAGAGGTGTCAAATGGGCCAAGCCAGCCCGACCCGGCACGAGGCACGACATGGTTCGGCTGTGCCTGGGCCAGCCCGGCATGTTTTTAAACCGTGCCCGGGCCCGTGCCTTGCCTGGCCCGGCACGCCGGCATGGTATCTTCCCATGCCGGTTAGGTTTCACGCGGGCGGCGGGCACGAGTGGGTGTGACTCGGGCTGCCCCTGCCTCTCTCTCTCTCAGTCTCTCTCACTCTCAGTCTCAGGACTCGGGCAGTCGGGCTCGGCCACTCGGGTCAGCCTCTGCCCTGGCCTGTATGGCCAGGCCGGGCCCGCATATATTTAAACTTACTCCAATATTGGGTTTTCACATCCAATTTTATTTCATACATTGAAATTAGAAATGCTATCACTTTATTCTTATTATACTGTGTGAGTATGTTTCATGATATACTTATCATTATCTACCATGGATAACATGCATAAACTCATGATATTGTGAAAATAATAAATTTTAGTTTTAAATATTATTCATATCCATCAACATCCAAACTATAATATTAGCATAAATATAAACTCTATCACATCACATCATCTATACAAATTACATAAAAACTAACCACAGATCTTAGTTTTGCCTAATATTAAGAAATAATTTTTATGAGATATTTTGGGTGAGTTTATCTTATGATAGAGTTTGTCCTATGGCATATCAATCATTGTCTATTACAACCAACACATTTAAATCTATGATATTGTGAAACTCCTAAATTTTAGTTCTAAATATTATCTATATCTATTAATATAAAAACCAGAATATTACTAGAAATATAAATTTTATCACATCACATCATCCATACATAGGTACATAAAACCCAATTTCAGTGGCATTTCTTAGAATCAAGGGTTCCCAATGAAATTTAAATGAGGATCTAAGTCTCAAAACCTAATCTCAAATAAGTAGGTACTCACATTTGCCTTGGATTTTTCTATAATTAGGGGTTGGATGTCACACCACCTAGTGTTTATTACTCTTTGCTCAAAATCTTGTTCTCGTATTTCTTCTCATTTTTATTTTTTTTCCTAAGTATTACATGTTTACTTTGAGAATCCATGTGATGCTTTAAGCTAGAATTCGTAGTGATGATATTAGGACACAGCTTTATTGTCATGTCATATCTTCTAGAGTATAAAAAGTCATATTAATAAGTTAAATATTACAACTCAAGTAACTTTCCTCTAGAGCACAATGTCATAGCACTAGAAATGATCATGACTGAGACATTTCTCTCTTGAATTTTTGCTCATGCCACATGTTGTGACTTTGGTTCAACAAAATCTCAAAAGCTCAATGGCAAGGGTATCTCGTCAACAAAGAACTACAAATATTTGAGTCATACAAGTAGTAAAGATGCTTTCATCCAAATCTTGATCACTTAGATTATATCAGTAGTTCGGTCAACCACAATGAGACAACAAAATTCAAGTAGAGAGAATATTTAGCCCAATATCTTATACATCCCAGAGTTTGTTTAATTTATTTGAATGGTGCATGTTCAAATGGTTTGATTTATGTCGAGCTAGGATATAGAATGAATGCTAGATTATTATAGATGAACCTTTGCCCTAATGGCATAGAACATAAGTATCATCATTAAGGCCAATTTAATGATGGTCGCCTCATATATATCCTCTTGGTACCTTACCTTAGAGATAACAAATCATATACAATGTTCATTTATAAGTCCATACCTTTTAGACAACTCATCAACTCTCCTTGATGATACTTCACATGCACATTCTTATTCTCCGGCCTCAAGTATCATAAATGCTATGAAATAATATGGTTTATAAAAAATTTCACTTGAGGCATACCAGCTCAATTGATATATGCTTCTCTCAAATCTCACTATTGGAAATCATATGAGAAAAAACAACTCAATAGGCTATCACCACTTTGTGAGTCACATAATACTTGAACATATCCTATGAATTACATATCACCATCCTCCATAGTGATGATGTAACTCCAATATTGAAGGTAAAACTCTTAGAAGAATATTCTAATAAATATTTATATCAATTGAGAACTAGTTCTTCTAAAACTTGTATAATGGGGTAGCATAGTAGATTATTTGTGTTTTTTGGCTTCATGAGCATCATACTCATATTTTACCCATTATCATCCACCACGATAATATGCACAAACCCATTGATATTTAAATCTTTAATTTTAGATCTATTTAAGTAATATATCCATCAATTTATATTTAACAACATAAATTAAACTTAATAATTAAGTACAAAAGTATTTTTACATCACAAAAATTATAAGTACACAACCCCCCTAGATCTCAAATTAGCTTGATATTAGGGCGAGATTCACAAAACTCAAATTACCAATGACATCCCTCATGAGAATCTAGGATACAAACCATAATAATACGCTATTTTAATTCATTTTCCAAAATTTACTCTTGGGGGGGGGGGGCGGGTTTGATCCTAGGATTTAGTTTATGTATTGCATTCATTCATTGGTCATATATACCCTAGAGAGTCTAAAAAACCATTCTGGGGTAATTTATTATGCTTTGACTTTGTCTTAGTGTATGAAGAAATAAAGTTTTTTTAGAATTTCTACTCATTTCTCTTTTATACTCTAATATTTATGTATTTCTCTAAGTAGAAAATCATGCCTTTTGAAATATGTCATAACTTTGTCTTTCAACTATTGAGCTTGAAATTGTGACTCTAGAAAGTAACCATAGATTTATGATGCATCCTAATCTTTTTATAAGGCAAAGTCATGGTGCTATGAAGTATCGATGACTTGGGCATATTATCTCTATAACACAAAGTCTTGATATAGAGAATTATTATGGCTTTAGGAATGGTGTTTCTTATGTAACATGTGGTCATCATAATGAGAATGACCGTGATGCTAGGATTGGTCTCTTTAGTGCATATTATGGCCAAAATGCTAAGAATGGTCATGGCTTTAGCCTTAATATTTTTCATATCACATGGTCACAACTCTATAAAAAGTCATGACATTAACAACTGGCTCATACATCAAAGTCATGACTTTCCTTTCTTGAGGACAAGAGTAATGACCTTGAGGAGTGGTCATACTCGAGTAAATTCCATCAATAGCATTTTATGTTTAAAAGTCTTGGTGATGGATACTTGTCCCAGCTTTGGCCTAAGTAGTTTTAGCTTTGTATTTTTCTATAGCTCAAAACTCATAGCTTTGTGAAAAGGTCACAACTTTAGCTTAAGAATATAAATTATTGGTAAAGATAAAGTTATGATGCTAGGAAGTAGGCATAACATTTATAACTAGTTTGGTACTTAGTTGATATGATATAAAATTAATATCACATCCATTTAATTATTATGAGATAAGTATGGCTATGACTCCATAATAATATTACAGCCTTAGAGAATATGTTGCATAGTTGAAGAATTATGCTAGTAAAGTGTTGGAGTAATGATGTACAAAGATTATCATGACTAATTAAGTAAAGTTTTGATCAAGAATAGACACCAAAACTTCTTAATGATTCACAAATCACCAATTGATCAATGCCTCCAAAATATATCAATTTCATTACTATTCAATAATATTCACTAGAACTTAATGTCATGAAAATCCAATTATGTTCTCTTCATGTGCTTAAATATCATGTAATAGCACCAAAATATTCAAGAATATATGGTAATGTGAATATCAAACAAACTCACACAATAAAACTAATTTATGAGCAATAACTCCCCCCTCCCCCCCCAACAAAAATAAAACTTTACATAATCTTTTTCTCTTTAGTAGGTTTAAGTGTCATAGTGTGACTCAAAATGGTAGATTATGTTTTTGTGAACATTTTGATAGTTGTAGTGGGTTTTTAGTTCTAAGATTATACTTATAAAAAAATTGGGTGTATACAAACATTCATGTGATGTATAAAAGGTATTTATTATATCACGCATGCAAAAAAAAATTGTATATTGCCACCTAAGTAGCATTATATTTAATATCTATAGCAAGAGCATCAATACTCTTTAGCCCCTATATGTGATATGTGTCATTAATGCTAGCTATCAAATATAATAATTTTATTTCTTTATTTTTTGTTTATTTTTACTATCTTATTTAAGTTATACTTTCTTATTTAATCTTTTTTTCTTGTGATGCTACAACTTTGATGAATACCATAGCTTTTTCTTTGATTCTAGCTTGATACATTTTCTTGTATCCCCAAAGTTGAGCCACTGAACATAGCTATGGCTTTGTATTTTAGTTTTTCCTAAGACTATTTCTTTATTTAATCCCAAATTCATGCTATTGTGCATAGTTGCAACTTTGTCTTTGATCTTTAATTGGCCAGTTATTTTTTATAACCCCAAAGTCATAGCATAGTGCATAGTTATTGCTTTGTCTTTGAGCTTCTTATGAGCAATTTCAATTTGTAATGATGTTATATGTTTAAACTACCTAATATTCTTATATATTTTAGTGGGTTATGATGAAATGTAGACAGAAAAATAAAGATATTATGGGTTGATTTTATGACTTGATATTTTGATGAATTTTGATTAATAGTCATAAAATAAATAGGCTTTTGGAGAAATTTAGCTAATTGGGTATAATATTGAGTCTCACATAATTTTAGCATTCATTCTTGACTAAATTAGTCAGGTTAATAGTTATATGCTATGATCCTACTAATTCATTAATATAATATTGCAATTATGTAATTTATTCTTAGTTGTAAAAATATTATTATCGAGTTTAAGCTATATGTATATTAAGAAATTTAAATAGATGCAATATTAATTCTATATCATAGCAACTAATTATCCCACATAGTGCTCAATGTCATGGCCAAATTCAAGCAATGAGATTTTATCTTTTAATATGACTCGCTAGTCTCAATTTAGAGTCATGCTCTTTTATGCCATAGCTTTAAGCTATAGAAAATTATAAAGCCATAGTTACTCAGGCCAAAGCCATAACAATTATTCAAAGTTATTCCTTTTGGGACACTAAATGTTATAAAAGATATTACCCGAGTACTACTATTTTAGGGTAAAGAGTCTTGTCCCAAAAAGAATGCATAGCTATGACTTGTATATTTGAGCTAATTTTCAATGCAGTGACATCTTCATAGGATCATGACAACATGATATATGAGAAAAGAGAATATTAGTATCATGTCCACTCAAAGTGCCACGAACACTTGAAAGATATAATGAGAAAATTATATACTATGACAATTTCTCAATGCCACTAACAAGGCTAAAACATGAGAGACCTTCTTAGTGCCATAGATATTTCTTAGTACCATTACCATATAAAACTCAACTGTTATATAACAAAATGAGAAGACATTCACTATGACATGACCTCATCACATTGCCTTGGCCCTTTATAAATGATAAGATGACAAAGGCATGAAGCTGCATCCACTTCATAGTGTTGTGCTTTACTGTTATATACATATTTAGCTCAAGTCATGGTCATTGTTGGTACCATGACTTTGTATTACAAAAAAATTAAAATGTAGACTCGAGTTGTGCCCATTTTTTTGAGTTATAACCTCAAGCTGAAGGGATGAATGCTGACATTTCCACATTCTTCTAAAAGCTGTGACTTCATATTTAGAGTAATACAATGTAGACCAAGTATAAATATGAAAGATATATAAATTTTAAAAAATCTCTCATTACTTTTTTTCTTTTCCCTCATTTGATAAAAAAGCCATGACAACTATGAAACTTTAAAGGCAAATTTCACATACCATAGGGGTTCCACAAGAAAACAAAGAATGCAAGATTAATATTAAACCTTAGAGTTGGAGAGCATGGCTTTCATATCCTATTTCTCAAGGGTGGATTTGGGAATTTGTATCAAAATAACATGAGTCTAGGATTTGTGTAAATTGAGATAAATGACTTTAGTTTTAATTAATGAATGAATGTATTTGATTTATTGTATTTCATGAATATTGATGGATGATGATTAAATAGACATTGAACTAGGATTTCAATAACATAAAAACTTTGAAATTTATATATGTTAATTATCATAAGTATGATACTTACGGAAGCCAAAAGTGTGAATATTTTTATATACCAATTCATTATATATGTCTTAAATGAACTGGTTATCAATTGGGTTAGATGTTATATAGAACATTCTCCAAGAAGTTTACCTTTAGTATGTAAGTCACATTGTCATTAGGGAGAATGGTGATAAAAAATCTTGGGACATGCACGAGTATGTTATGACTTGTGAGATAGTGACAATCCTTGTGAGTTACTTTTACTTGTATGATTCCAATATATGAAACTAGAGGGAAACACATGCTAATTGTGTGAGTATGATACTTACGAAGACAAAAATATAAATATTTACAAACAATATCAATCTTTGGTCTTTATAAAGTTTGAGATCGAAGAATAAAATTATGCATATTAAGAAATTATCAAGGATAGTTAACAACATTGTCTAAAAGAAAAGAGATTGTGAATGACTATTGAGTAGAAATGAATCATTTTCTCGGAAGTTAGATACCAATGGTATAAGTATGAGGGGAATCATTGGACAATACCGTAGCCTTTATTTTGTGTCCAAACATAATATAAGTCGAGCAACTAAAACACCATCATTTAGATTAAATGAATAAATAATTGACATAAGAATGTCTAACAATACGAATATCTATTTAACTAAATATAGATTATCTCATTGTTGAATAACCATACTATTGATATAATCTTTAAGGGATTCGTATCCGAAAGAAAGTCTACTTTTCAAATTATATGACCCTTTTACTTGAGGATTTATATTGATGAGATACTCTAATTAACGAGCTTTTATGATATCACTTAACTAATAAAATTAGTTAGATAAACATATTCAAATTGGGTCAACTAGTATAATTGATTTTAATTTATCTATGTATTTTATTTTAATGCATTCAATTGTTTTATGTAACATCTTATTGCATTTTTTATGTTTTGTTGGAGTCTAGAATTACATATCATGGAAGAATACATTTCCTTTCTTTCAAATTGGTACAAAGGTAAAGTAAGATTAATTTTACAAAAGAAAAAAAAAGTTGTAACAAGAATGCATGAAAAATGTATTACAAGAAATATAGAATAAATAAAAAATTTATTTTAAAACTTGTTCCATCAAGTTACTTAAGACAAACTAAAATAATTATTTTCTTGCTCAATACTTTATTCTACAAGCATGTTATCTAAATAACAATCAAGATTAGAAAGATAGCTAGCATGACATTTCCGCAGAGCAATAAGTTAGATACCCCTAGCTCACTTTAAAGCTATGGGGATATGAGAATGCTGATAGGATCAAGGGAAAAATTGGTCTCCTCATACTACCATCCATTGCACATCCTATGAATAACCAGAGGTTTGTGATTGTCATTCCTTGACATTCTTCACTCAAAGCACATGCTCCTTGGTTTAAGTTTGAATTTAAGTGATGAATAAAGGATAGGTTCACCTTCACCCTTTTATGATGCCGTATTCGTACATTTAATTAGAGAAAATGTTTTGAGTGAATAAGCTAAAAAAATGAATAAGAAGAAATTTTTTCTCTGGAGTCCGCATTTTAGAGAGGTGATAGAGAAGCATTACTTGACATACACAAAGTGATATAGGGACTTATCATTTCAATGATAAGTTGAGAAATAGAAAGGTAGTAATATATTATCACTACAAAAAGCTAAGACTTGTAAAAAATGATTATTTTTTTTAAAGTGACTCTGACAAGATTTTATGAGAGGAGATGGGTCTAAGAGAAAAGCAAACACTTCCTATGGAAGGTAATCTCATGTTGGTTAACAATGATAATCCTGCAAGCCAAGCAAGTCATTATAATAATTGAATGATTGATCAAGCTACATCATTCATATTAACTCTCATTTTACTACTTTTCAAAGTAGATTTGTAGAGACCATGATATATTTAAATTGAGAAAAAGTAACACATGTGGGATCTTTGGCATAAGTGAGATATATATACATATGTAGACCAAATATTATATGGTACTAAAAGATGTTCAATACATTTCTAACATTAAATATGAATTTAGCATCTGATTTATTTCTATCTAAACATGTATGATTATGCTAGATGATTTTGTTTGCAGGTGGAAGAGGCTAAGGATGCCATTACTGGAGGCTAGATGAAGCCTTTTTTAGATATTCCAAAAATAAATCCAATGGACATAACCTTAAAGTGACAATATCACATTATTATGGATGTCATGGTATGTATACCTTAATATTTGGTATTCATAGCTACTATTGTTGATGTCCTCACTATATTCTCATTGTAAGCATTTCTCTATAGATTATCTGGACTATAATCCATTGGTATCAAGCCTAGGCCTATACATAAGCCAAAAATATGGTTGACAAAGAAATAATGAACAAAAAAAAGGGTTCGAGAAAAGATGTCCAAGAAAATAAAATAAGGGGCATAAAAAATGTGGTCGTTCATTCAAGGGGAGATTGTAGGGAATACAACTGAAATCTCACAATGACTAGAAATGAGAAAAAAATGAACATATAAAAATGAACTTGACTTCAATACCATGAGGCCTTTTAAAGATAATCTAGAAATAAATTCATGTATGCCTAGGCCCTAAAGTGGGCAATATCAAACTATTATGGATGTTATGATATGTATGCCCTAACACTCGATGGTATTAGAGATGAATAGGAAAAAACTTTTAATTGGCACCAAATGTTAATGCTTGATGTGGTATCATTGTTGCTCTGAGTTTACATGCGTGTGTACTTGGCGATTGATGTGCTTTTATTTTGAGAACATATTGTTTCCATTGGACCCTAGTTCTATGAGTTATGATTTTAGGTTTAAAATCACATGATTGGCATATTCTATTACAATTCCTATTATTATTTAGGATGTCTTCATATATGAAAAAAGTAATAATGATTATAATTTACATGACCATGATTTTTCTTTAATTTCATGTCATCCCATTGTGAATACAATAGATTTGAGAGCATATTGGTCACAATTTTGATTGTCCTTTCTAAGTTGGAAAATATTTTTGTAATTTTAATCTATGATATTTTGATTCATCTAGTAGTGTACTTGCCACAAAGAAGCTATATAAGTTAGTCTCATACAAAATCAATATATGTATCCTTTTAAAAAGTCTTTAGGCACTTAGATAATATATGTGAAAAATAATGTTCAAGGAAAAGATATACTATTAAAATAATGAAGTAATAATATTTATTATCTAGAAGTTAAAATTAAGTAATACTCTGGACACTTAAAAATTATTTTCAATTGGCTCCTCGCTTTATAGAAAACCCCACTTCGGATGACTCATTTCATATCACTTGAAATATTTGTACTCGCATAAAAAAAGAAATCTCGTGAAAGAACGACAAAAAACAACTTCCACAATATTTTTTTATTTACAAAATTGTAGTAATATTTTAGATTTAACTAATTTTATATAATAAACAAAGCCACATTCACACAAATATAGATATCAAACTATGCAAATAAAATACCATTTGATACTTTTTAAATAATATAACAAAAAATTATATATCATTCAAAATGTATAGTAGTTCTATATAATTATAATGTTTTTGCTACATGACCTACAAAAATTGTCAATCC
Source organism: Sapria himalayana (assembly GCA_029783825.1). Classification (NCBI taxonomy): domain Eukaryota; kingdom Viridiplantae; phylum Streptophyta; class Magnoliopsida; order Malpighiales; family Rafflesiaceae; genus Sapria; species Sapria himalayana. Next base: position 11,712,170 of record JAREIK010000385.1, read on the forward strand.
TTTTCATAATAAATATAAGAGCTATAAATAGAAGATTTATAAGTATCATTAATGAGAGGTAAAATAATGTTCCCATTTTATTTTAAATTTAATTTTCATTTATTTTAACAAGATTCTTTCTTTCCTAAAAAACTTTAAATCACCAAACACACTTTTCTAGTAAATTAATTATGATATCAAATAAAATAAATATAATGATTTTGAGAATAATACATGAGAAATATAGATTTTTAATTCAAACATTTGAAATAAGAGATTTTACATTGTAACTATCATATGTATTTTAGGAAAGGAATCAAATTGATCTTCATATGAAAATGACATATTGCATGATCATATTATGTGAATATTATGTGAGATTGTTAGGCAACAATTTTTTATCTAACACTCGACACTTAAAAGACTAATTTTTAGTTTCTTGTCATTGAGAGTTCATTAAAAACATATTATTATTTTTCTTTGATGCAATTTTACCTTTTAAACTTTATTTCCCCCAATACTTCAGCAAAATGAAAAGAGTTCATTTTGGTTTATATTTTTATGGGCATCTGAGTAAAATTTAAAAGATCATAAAATTTTGAAAAAAAATGATGAAAGAGTCTCAAGAACTTTGATATGATGGTGATTATGCTTTTCATGTTTGAAGATGATAATCATGATTGTGTTCTAGAAATTTTGTGCATAGGAATATTGGTTATGTTTTGGAAGTTGGAATATATTTTTCTACATATATTGCTTGATATAATGCACCTCATGGTGCATTGTCCATAAGAAGTCATATTATGTATACTAATACACAATTGATATATGTATGCTTTTGAAAGATCTATGAGAACTTTAAAAAAGTAAGTGAAATACTTTTTTCCCAAGAAATAGGCATAATTAAAATGACAGATTCAATGGAAATATACATGACTTTCAAAAAACATGGTGCAGTTTTCTAGTTCTTTTATCATCCAAATAACCCTTGGAGAAATTTTGATAAAAAATATTAAGCTTTACTTATCAAAATTATTGAAGGATGATTAAAGCCTATATATAAAATTTTATAGAATATCATATATAATTAAAATGATATATGTGCATAGGTTGTTTATCTAATTATTATTGTTAGAATATTTATTCATTTAATATTGTGAATCTTTCAAGAAATTACCATTAATGTATAAAATGTATTTTTTTTAATTTACTCCTTTGTATGTATATTTTATGTTTTCTTTAACTTACTTGAAATGACAATAAGGTAAAATACCAATATTAGAAAGTCTATTAGAAAGAAATCCCAATACCTTAGTAAACAAAAGCCTATACATTCATCTTCATCGTCTCCAAATGATTTTACACATACTCAGACATCAACACCAGTTCCATCTCTAGTTACTCCATATACAAGTTTGCTACCAACACCTCAAGCTTCTACTACATCAACATGTTCCACGTCTCCACGTTCAGATTTACAAGTTGTTGCTATGGGTGCTCCAATTACAATTTTATCAATAGCATCTTCCACTTCTTTACATTAAGGTTTATTTATTGATTGTTGTATAGGTATACACATAAATTGATTCTTAGATGTAGTAGACTCTAATGTAAATTTCTTATATTTTATTTTTTTTATTTTATTCGATTTTGCATGCTTGGAATTATATGAAAAATTTGTTGTTCCTATCATTGTTCAAACATGATTTATGGCTATCTACCGATAATCTCATTGCTGAAATAATATCTGAAATGTGGCAAAATGTTATGAGTTGTCAATATCATTAAAATATCCATAATAGTACTTAAATATTTTTATATTTCTTTTTCAAACATTCTTTCTGATGCTATCCTTCTATATGTATACAATGAAATATATTTTGGAAATATAATGTGATGGATGGATGTTTGATGTTAAAAGTTCAAATGAATCATAATAAAAAAACAAAAAAAATTTCGCCATATATGTATGGATAAATGGTTGATGTTTATATTCAATTAAAGCAAGTAACCATTGATGTGAAAAAAAAATGTTTACATTATAGTTAAAAAAATAATTAGCTTTCAATGTAGGTTCCCAACTATAATTCAAGTACCCATGTTTGGATTTGAAAAGCATCAAAAGATATAGAAATATGCTCCCACAAAGTAAAATATATTTGTAATATATATAATATATATTCTACATGTTTTATGTCATGTAAATAATGATAAAATATTCATAAAAGATATATTTTTTCATCCATGTACAAGTACTCACTACTCAACATAATAAGAAAATTAAAATATGAAAATAGGAAAATTTTTAAGAATGTGATTATGCATGTCAATATATGAAATAAAAAAAAATTTATTCTATTTGAAATTATATTAAGAATATATGTATTTTAATAGTTACTTGTACCATTAGTGGATAAAAACATTGAGCTTGTAATTATTTTTTATCTCACATGCAATGTATTTATCCATGCAATTATTGTTTTGATCATTTTTTTATTACAATGTTTAATATTCTTTCTCTTTTCTTATGTTCAATTATTGTGTTTAGTTTAGAACCATCTACACCATATTCTCACAAGGTTAAGAATATATTTGAGGACAAGATAGACAAGGAAGGGATTAATTGGAAGTCTATTTTAAAGAAACTTATATGAGAAATATATGGTATGAAATTAACCTAATTTACTTAATACAATAAAAAAAACTCTAGATTTATCTTCATGTCAAAACTATTTTTGGAAGTGCTTAAGAGGCAAATAATATATATTCTCATAGAAACAATGAGTTTGGGATGAGGCCTTAGATGTACTAATGAAGTTAGCATGGGACTTCAAAGCAAAATGTTGATATGAAGACATGATTTTTGATAAAAAGACAAACAAATAAGCTAGATTTTATGTTTGAAGACTCATGGGAGAATTAGAAAAAAATGAAACACCCCAAAAGTACATATTTGTGATCAAAACTCTAAAAAAATGTCTATGGCTACTAATAATGGGTATGTATTACAACTTTGTTATTCCACCTAATTTAATCAATTGGGTAACATCTCAAAAGCTCATTAACTAGAGTGTCTCATCAACTAAGATTAATAAGTGCATGAGTTGTACAAAAAACGTAATAAACTTTCACTAATATATCGATCACATAGGAATTATATCGGTAATTTGATTATTCAATAATGAGATAACTTATTTTTAGTAAAATAGATATTCAAATTGTTAAATAATCTTTAGTCTATGTTTTATTCATTTAATTTTTGTGATACCATTGAGTTGCTCAACATATATACTATTTGACATAGAATGAAGGTTTAGGTATTGTACAAAGACTTCTTGCCCTAATAAAATACAAGATGATTATTACCATTGAGTATTTTCTATTGGTGATCCTCTCATAGTTGTTCCTTCGGAATATCACTACCACGATAATAATTTATCTATATATGAGAGTCATTCATAGTCTCATACCTTTTAAGAAACTTCATTAACTATGTTTTATGTTTGCTTCGCGTGTCTCTTATTTTCTTACCTACATTGTCATAAAGACTAATGATTAAAATGATTTGTAGGCATTTACACTTTCAGCTTCATAAGTACTATACTCACACAATTAATATATGCTTTCGAGATTTACTATTAGGAAATATATGAGTAAAAGTAGCTCACAAGAGTTATCACCACCTTGTGACTTACAATATACTAATGCATTTACCAAGAATTGCATGTCATCATTTGCCTTAATAACTAAGTGACTCTCACACTAAAGGTGAAACACTAGAAAGAATATTCTAAATAATATCCATCCTAATCAATACTAGTTCCTTTTAGATATGTACATTGGATTGACATATAAAAATATTAATACTTTTGGCTTCATAAGCACATTTTCATGATGATTAGAATACTCAGAATTTAAAGTTTAACATATAGGGTTATCTCATGCATCACAATCAAAAAGATTATCACTTACTAATATATATATGATTAAGCCTCATAGTTTACCTATCATCATCCATCACAATAATTTCATACAAACCCACCAATAGTTGAAACTCAAATTTAAGTTCTATTTAGTCACAATTTATTGGTATCTATACACAAGATAAATCAAACCATTCATATATTCATAATTCAAGTAACACAAACCCTTGACCATGCTAGTTAGTACAAATTCCAAAAACTATACTTAGAAGAAAGGGATTTGAGAGTCATGCTCCCTAACTCTAGGTATTAGCATAAGTCGTGTCTCCCTTAATTTCTTGTAAAACTTTTAGGGAGTGCAAAATTCACTTTTAGGATTTGTAGTTTCAATAACTTTTCTTATTGCTTGAGGGACAAAAAAAAATAAATGAGAGACTTTTTAAATATTTTATATCACCACTTTTATACTCGAGCGACTTTAAAATACTCTAAGTAGCAAGTCATAATTTTTAGAAGAAAATTACAACTTCAGCTTTTATCTCTTTGGCTTGAGTTCATTGCTCTAAAAACTAGTGCAACTCTATTCAATATCTTGATCTTTATGTAATACAATGTCATGGAATTGATATTGACCACTATTTGGGCTTAGTATCTCTATAACACAAATTTTCACATTGTGAAATGACAAAACCTTCATGTATTTGTCTATTTGTAGTCCAAAAAGACCATGGCATTATGTAGTGGTCATGGGATAGAGATGACATTTCATATATATATATATATATATGATGTTGTGTAGAGGCCACGACATTGGCAAATGGTCTTTCTTGATATGTTTGTATCCATGAAACTAAGAAAAAGTCATAGTATTGAGAAAGTATTTTAGGTGTTAGTTATGGCTATAGTAGTGGGAAATAATATTAAATATTTAAGTTAATGAATATTCTTCTACATTTTAATAGTTAATAATGATGTATAAATAAAAAAATGACTAATATGTATTGATTTCATGTTTTTTTGGTGTTTAGGAAGAGTTTTGATTAATAGTTATAAAATCAATATATTTTTGGAGGTATTTAGTAGGGAGTGTTATATTTCATGAAGGTTGGTCTAATGAATATGAAATGTATAGACAATAAAAAAAATTTTGCATTTGTGAAAGTGATAGTTTATGGAACATAAGAACAACTTTAGAATTATGAGTGTGATATAGTATATCAAATAGAAAAATAACTTGAGAGTTTTTATAGCAATAAAAATCAAAAAATAAAGAATTAAATTAGAGTTACAAAAATGAAAATCAGAGAAAGATAATTATTATGAGGTTACATCATTTATCAAAGTTACAACCTCTGAGAAGTCTTATAATGCCAGCTTTAAAGAAGATGAGGCATTTAAAAAAAGACAAGGTTTAAATAAAATTCATGGAAGGGAAAATCAAAGACAAAGCCTTGGTTGTGACCACACCACCATGACTTTGGTGACACATAATAAAAATGGATAAGGAAAGCTAGATGAAAAAGATATGGTTGTGCTTAGCATCACAACTTTTTTGATACATAATGAATCCATCTATTGGAAATATAAAGATAGTGCTATGACTATGCATAGCATCATGACTTTGGAACTACATAAAGAAAAAAAAAAGACAAGCTCAAACACAAAGCAATTGTAGTACTCATCTCCGTGACTTCAAGGATTCAAAACTAAAAAGAATACTAGAGCATGGAATGAGTCATAACATTCACTAAAGTCACGACATCAAATAAACAATAGCCTTAGAAACAAGTGTAGCTGAAGAAAGAATAAATGAATATACCAAGTAGTAGTAAGTGAAGTAATATAATGAAAAGATCAAGTAGACATTAAAGATCTTCAATAGAGTTATAGAGACTTTGATGATCTAGCTATAATTGTTAAATATAGTGCTACTTGAGAGATAATCAAAGAACTTTTTTTTTGTATATGTGATGTAACAAACACTTATATCCACCATATAATTAAATACATATACCCAATGATCCATAAATACAGTCATGAAACTTAAACCCCATAGTAACTATCAATATATCTGCTTGAAGTTTCTCTACTATTTATATTTTATAGACCCTACGATACTCAAACATAGTCATAGTAATTCATAATTCATTATAATGATAAATATTTATCTTTTTGGAGGGGAAAGTTATTACTTAGGGAATAGTAATTATTTTAGTGTGAGAGTTATTCAATATACCAAACATTCTTATTTATTTCACGAATGAATATCCATAGAATCACTGTGCTTTTTGGAATGTTTAGCAAAAAAGGTAGATCCATAAATCTCATAGTTTTGGCATCCATTATTGGTCAAAATTCTGCTTAAATGATCAGTGACAATTTTTATATGTCATGACTCTACCAAATAATTAGCAAAATCTTTCAACTATGAGATATATTTTCAATGGCTATGATATTTTCATGGAATCATGACTATACTTAGTTAAAAAAATTGTAATGGTTATAAGAATAATTCTCCATCATAATAACCAAGTATCTTACTAGTGCTCAATGCCATGACTAATTTCATAGAGCCACAACTTTATATTCCTATGGCTTGATAGTCAAATTAGAGCCAAAACATTTTGACAAAGCCATAACTTTTATGCTATAAAAATTATACAATCATAAGTACTCATCCCAAAGCTATTGAAATTATTAAAAGTCATAACTTTTGGGATACAAATATTACAAAGGTTTTTTCTAGAATATGACCATTTCCAAGGCTATAACTTTAATCCTAAGAGAAATGTAAAACCACGACTTATATGCGCAAACTAAGTGAAAATGTTGCAACATCCTAATAGTGTCGCGACAATATGTTTATATGAGATAAGAATAGGTCAGCACCATGGCGTTCACTTAGTGTCGTAGCTAATAATAATATGAGAAGACATCTCTACTCCATGGTCACTTCATAGTGTAGTAGCTATATTTGGACTACAGATGATAATGGTATAAAGCCGAGATGATTTTACAATGTCATGATTTTGTGTAATAGAGAGATTTACGTCTATGTCATGGTTATTTATAGTATCATGAATTTGTTTTAGAGAAAAATCAAGATGTTGAATAGAGTCATAACTATATTCTAGAGTGGAGACCTCGAGATGAAGAAAAGAAGGATGAAGTTTTGACTTTCCTCTTAAATTCACAAATTCATACTTAGTGTAATACAAAGTCACCCAAGTATAAAAGTGGTAGTTACACAATTTTTGAAGATCTCTCATTTTTTTCTCTTTCTCCCTCATGAAACAAGCAAAGCCATGTCAACTACAAATCCTAGGAGTGAATTTCACACTTGCTAGAGATTCTACAAGCAAGCAAGAGACAAGTGACTTATGTCAATCCCTAGAATTAGGGAGTATAGCTTTCAACCCCCTCTCATCTAAGGATAGATTTGAAAGTTTTATAAAATTAGCATGGTTTAGAGTTTGTGTGATATAATTAGTATGGATTATTGATGCGTTACTAGTTTGATCTTTTTATGTTATAGATATTGAAAGATGGTAACTAAATAGAACTTGAATTAGAATTTTGACTAATAGTGGGTTTATGTGAGATTAATGTGGTGGATGATGATAAATAAATTATGAAGCTCACTCATACATATGATAAATAGATGGTAATAGCCCTTTAAAATTATGATGCATGAGGTAAACCAATACATTAAATCTTGAAATTTGGATATGTTATATTGAATATTCTCCAAACTGATTCACCTTCAATGTGAGAGTTACATAATTACCATCTTATCAATGAGAATGGTGATAGAAATTTCTTAGGATATGCCTAGTATGGTATGACTCAAAAGGTGATAATATCCCTTATGAATTCTTTTTATTTGCATGCTTATCACTAGTAAAATTAGAAGAAAGTGTATATTAATTATATGAGTATGTCACTTATGAAGCTAAAAGTATAAATACTTACAAATCATACTAATCATTACATACAAAGCAACCATTAAGGGTGACGAAGTTGCCAAAAAGATATAGGATTGTTAATGACCTTCATTCATGGATATATTATTATTTTTGTGGTGATATACCAAGTGGATTAATATAAGGGAACTACAATTAGAAAATGGCTTAAAAGTGATAATCACTTTATATGCTAACAGGACAAGGGATCATTGCACAATATCTCAATCTTTTTTTGTGCCCAACATAAATTATATCAAATGACTTAATGGCACCACATAAACTAAATAAATGAACCTTTAGCCTAAGATTATTTAGCAATTTGAGTATCCATTATTCTGAAAATGGGGTGTATTTTTTTGAATAGATAAATTGATAATACAAACTTTATGCGATCAATATCTAGAAAAAAGTCTATTTTACTACTTATTTGATTGATATACTTGTTGATCTCAATTGATGTTTTACTTTCGTTAATGATCTCTTAACATATTATTTTAAATTAAATTAGTTAGGGTAACAAAGTCACAACAACTGACCATGACATAAAGTAATAGCTTTGAATAATTTATGTGGCTTTGGCTTGAAGTAGTTGTCTCTCTGTAATTTTTTATAGCTCAAAGTTGTGGTTTTATAAAATATCATGACTCTGACTTCAGACTACCAATCTATATATGGATAAAGTCATGACACTGTAAAATTAGACATGACCTTGATCATTAGTTGGGTAATTGGTTATTATGATCAAGAATTAATATCAGAACTATTAAAATTTTTTGATCTAAATTTAATTATGACTATTACATTAAAATTTTTTGATCTAAGTATAACTAATTACCTTGATCATTAGTTGGGTACTTGATCATTAGTCATGACACTGTAAAAGTCATCACTCACTATGTAGATTCTAAATGGATACTAAATAAAAAAAATATTATGATTCTCAGTGATTCTCCATCTTCATGATGGCCCGATCATTTATGAGTGCATGATAAAAATTTTTAGAAAATATAATATTTAAAATAAAATATTTAGTATCACATTCAATAAAGTATTTAATAATAGAGTAGCCATTAGCATGTTTATTAGAACTATTAGAGATGAGCCATTACTATAGTTTTTCCATTTTAGATGTATGTGTCGCATTATTAACGTCATAGTTTAAGCATGGATGAAGGTTGTTCTCCCACTTTAGAAAACAAATATAACTCACTAAAATTTATACGTACATCTCACAGACAATAGGAGTTTGGTAGTCTCTATTTATCTATGAGTTTAAAAAAGAAATTCCAATCAGATGTTAGACACCATTGGAATTACACATGCCTTATGTTTGAGTCACGTGTTGGATACAAACACATGATATCTAAATATATAAATAGTGAAAGTGACGAACTTATTATTGATGACACTGATTGGGCTATGTGAATTTCATTTATGAAAATTTTGAACATTTTTTATGATATAGTGAACATGTATAGATGTGTCAAATGAGCCGGGCAGTACAGGCAAGCCCTGAGGCATGACTCGACTCGGTCATGCTTGGCCTAGCATGGCATGGAGTAGACCCGTGCTCGTGTCGGGCTAAAGGTCTTTAGCTCGTGTGCCATGCCATGCATGACCCGAGTGCTTGGTACGTGGACATGCCTGATGGCCGACGAAATGATGCCCAATGGATGATGCCTCGGTAGTCCAAACAAAAAAGGTAGCACATCAGCACGGATCTCAAATCCTAATTTTTAAATTTTAACTTAACCAAAATTATCCCGACCCAATCTAGCCCAACCCGACCCAAATCCGGGCTTATTTTGGGTCATGAACCATGCCAGGTCTATCCTCTAATTAACCATGTAGTGCCATGCACAACATGGTACTATAGCATGTCGTGCCTGGCAAGGCACGTGAGCCTAGTTGGACCTAAAAAATTGGGCCGGTTGGCCCAGCCCGACCCAATTGGCAACTATTGACATGTAACATTAGGAGTATGTTTAAAGAGTTTGAAGATAACTTGATATTTAGTGATATGGCTCTTGAGATAGAAACTATGTACTTAAAATACTAATCCACCATTTTATCTCTTTATTATCTGGCTACATGCATGGACCTTAGGTTAAGATAGAAGGGGTAGAGAATGTTTTGGCATACATATTTTCATGCATAGACTATATACATCAACCTGAAAGGTTTATTCACAAGAAATTGACTGAGCTATTTACATACTATGATACTAGATATAGTAGTGGTAGTAGCCAGACTTTGAGTATGAACATATATACTAGATTCAGAGATGATGACTTCTCTATTCAGTTAGAGGGTGAAACGATGTGGTGGACCATCGAATATGAGTGAGCTATATTGGTACTTTTATACCAATTACTACTCAATCCTATCACACACTAATAACAAGAACCTTGATATTTTATAGTGGTAGAAATCATATGAATCCACATATCTTATGTTGTCTAATATGGCACGGGATCTCTTAACTCTTTTGGTATTGAGCATAACATTAGAGTTTACTTTTTATGTTGCAGTAAATATGATTTCAGATAGAAGATCGAGATTGTGGCTATATATCAATGAGACATTAGCATACATGAAGAATTGAAAGGATTTGAGCTTAGGCATCCAATATCATGATGTAACTACAACAATAGTAAAGGAGTTGGTGGCTAATGATGATTCGTGGTCCTTTAATAATGACTGTGATTGAGCGGAGTTTACTTCCTACTACTGGTGATACCATCATATCATATGCTTATGGGATTGATCATTTTTGTATTGTCTATTGATTTTTGTTTTTCGAGCATGCTGCTTATATTATTATTTTATTCTTTATTTATTCAGATACTTATAGATTTGGTGTAGATCTTTGATGTATTGATTTTTACCTTTTGAACTTACTTTGTTATTTTATAAGTTGTACTTGTATTACGTTACAAAAATGAAACAATTAAAATTTATAATATTTATATATTTTTTGAGTTGTGAGTTATTACTTGTGATTGTAAATTTTTTTTTTGTATTTAATTAATTAATTAATTTTATATTAAAATTTAAAATATATAGAATTGGAGATGACATGATTCTGAACATGCCAAAATGGCATGTCCCGACATGTCCCGACACAAAATTCACAAGGCTCAGCATGAACCAGCCCGAATCTGGCTAACTCGGGCCATGTCGGGACTGCCCTTTTTGAGACATGTCGTGCTATGCGTGGCACAATGGCCTAAGTGGACCACCAAAAAAATAGGCCATGTCAGCACAACACGGCACATTTGACTCATCTAGGTCATGTGTCTCCTCTCATTTTTCTCCGAAACAACAATACCTAGAAGCGTATCTTTTTACCTCTGTCATGTAACCTCATTTTACCAGGCTATTGGCAATAATATATATGGTGAGAATATAGTCCAAGGACAAGGTATTCAAAAATATAATGAGTATTACCTAATTGTTAGGAAGTAAGCTGAGTTGCAAAGATGAGTTCATCATTCAAAATCATCTTCATGGATTTCAGACATTAGTTAGTTAATTAGTGTTTGAAAACTAGTCATGTGTGTTGCCATATCAGTTCCATCTTGATATTTCAAGTTAACTATACATTGAATTATAACGAACTTATTTATTAGTGTATTTTATCATATACCGACTCAATTTTTTCACATCACATTTACCTTTATTATTGCGGAATGTGATGAAAAGTACTTACCTTAATCCATTGTCAAATCAGGATAAAGAATTTGTAGTGCACTTTCATCTACCTTTTATTACTCTTTTTTCTTTATCTCAATTCACCAACAATCAGGTCAAATAAGTTGTTTACTATTAAAAGATATAATATTTTTTTCAAGATTGAATTATTGGATGGTTTCAACTTAATTATTCTGACTAAATTTTTTTATTCTATCTAGAAGATCCAGCTCCAATAATTAGTCTTTGGATATACAAAAAGTCCAATCATCCAAAAATTAATTAACCCTACTTTAATACCAGGAAAATCAAAATTATTATACCAAGAAATATAGTATCAAAACCTTTACCATTGCCACAAAACTAAATTTATAAATTTATATGGTTCCAATTTTATTCTTTTAATTTTGTCTTTTGAAAAGTTTACGAAATTACAATAGAATTAATTTTTGATACAAATGCAAAGGCATCAAACTATATATATGTGACAAAATTGTGGAGAGATCAACCAACACAATTTCATTATAATTTTGTAGTCATAAAATTAAATGCACATCATACACAAATTTTAATTCTACCAAAACTATATTTTTCTATTTTATCAAAAATAAAAAAAATTTGTATTTCAAAAATTTATTTTTTTGAATCTGCCATAGTTATATTTTCTTTGTTATTTGGAAAATTTTGATCTTTCAAATTCTATAAAAAATTAAATTTTGAGGTTTTGAAAGTTTTAATTTTCTTTTTTGTCCAAAATTTAAAGTTTTCTATTTTTCCAAAAATCTTATGTTGTACAAATTATATTTTACATTTCTAAAAAAAATATTTTCGAATCTAAAAATATTTTACACCACAAATATTTTCAAAATTTTATCTGAAATTTTCCTGCCCCAAAATTAAATCTTGCCTAAAATTTTTTTATTAAATATACTAGTAGGATTGACTCATACTTCCGAAGCTACTACATGTATTCAGTATCAAGACCTAAATTATATAGTCAAGCCATGATTGAAGTTAAACATATGTTTTGGTGTTGCGACCTAAATTGTAAAGTTGTGACATGACTGAAGCTACAACATGTGTTTTGGTGTCACAACTTGAATTGTAAGTCAAGACATGACTAGAGCTATAACACATATTTCGATGTCATGATTTAAATTGTGAAGTGACAACATGTCTAATGTTGCAATATGTTTTGGTGTCATGACATGAATCGTGAAGTCCCAACTCAATGGAAGCTACAACTTGTGTTTTATATCGCAACCATGTTTTGTGGTATCATAACATGAAATAAGTTGTATCCTTGTTTTTTGATATCATGATTAGCTTAAGAAATCAAAAAATGACCATATTCTATAATGTCGCAATGGGAATGAAGTTGCAATGTAAAAATATGAGATAATAACTTTGATCTTAAAGTTAAAAAGAGGTTTTTATTTTACCATTTAAGCACTTTGTAAATATAAAATATAACAACAACATCATGACAAGAAATAAAAAATACGAGAAGATGCTTAGTGTTAAGAATTCTAAACATCGAATCTATAGAGTATTATTTAGTGATAGTGGATTTTCTATCTTAGCATTTGTGGTTGTGTTTTCTTACTCTCTCTCTCATACATTGTGTGCGTTTCATGTATGAAAGTTTTCTTCTTGTCTTGAATCTCCTTTTAACATCATGATTTCTAGTTTGAAATCAAAAGATGGTTATGCAAGATATCATCGAGATCCCTATCTATGGGATCTAATATATACTTACAAACTAACAAAAAATGCAAAGTTGAACATAGATGACTAAATTTTATCATCCAATTACATCTTTAATATTTAATTAATTGTAAATAATAAATTGTACTAAAACACCTGGAATTCTCTAAATATTCTAGTAAACTTCATCTTTGATCCAATAGAACCAATTCGGTGCTCCTCCATGCATTCTAGCAAATTAATTTAGAGCAACCATAATTTTCTTTGTGCTCCATGTCCAAACACACCACACCACATGTTTATAGCACGAGAGGAGAAAAAGAAGGAAAGTAGAAAAATGTTTCATTGAAGAGTAGTTGAGAAACCGTATAATAATTAGTCTTTTGTTTAAGAGCATAATGTGTACCATTTTTTTTTTCAAAATTAAGGATTTAGAATATTTTTTTACTTATTTTCTCACGTCAAAGCATGCACGTCTACCATTTCCTAACTATCTTTTTTTTTTCTTTGTTTTTTCTATTTCCTTTTTTTTCTTTGTTTTTTCTATTTCCTTTTTTTTCTTTTTCATCTATTTTTACTCTTTCCTTAATCTTCCCATGTCACAAGCCAGCTACAAAAGAGTCAAAGTGATCCACATTGTCTCATTGGTTTTTGTTTTGTCACACTTCTTATTGTAGCACTTCAAAAAGTAAAAAATAAAATAATTTTATTTCCAAACCTTTTGACCTTGTACATCATTAAAACATTATAGCAACATAAAAAAAAATTCAACATTTATTAAATTTAACATTAAAAAATTAAACTAGATTTATTAATACTCTAAACTAAATTTAAGTTTATTTAAACTAATTATCCAAACTAATTTAACAAACCCAATATGCTTAACTTAGACAAACCCAACAAGATCATTATGAGTTTGGGTCACTCAACTTTGCCAAGGATATGAAGAGGCCATGCTTAGCCCTACCAATGAATCAGTGGTGGGGTGGGCATACTATTCTAGCCACTATTATAAAGGTGGTGTGTCTTGGCAAAGCAAAAATCAATATCTTTTTTTAATTGCATATATTCATACTTAAAAGAAATATGAGAAAAGAATGACAAGTTTCATTCATCTAAATTAACATTATTTACTTATATTTACATTGAAAAGTTTAATTTTTTAAAATAACTCATCACTTTTCAATAAAAAAAAAGCATGATATAAAGCTAATTAATAAATAGAAAAACACAAATGGTTAGAATATACTAAAACACAAAAAAAAAATTATCATTTCCCGCTACTTTAACCTCAAGATTGCAAAATCAAAACAAAAGTTGAGCATTTATATGATCACTCTTGATCTCTACCTCCTCTTTTAAGATATAATACATGAAAAGAGATTGAATGATATCTCAACCATATTTTAATTAATTACAAAATGAATGATATTCTATAATTATCCCTCAAGATGGATGATGAAAATCATGAATTATCATTTTTACTAAAAGATCATAAAACTACAAAAGTTGAAATGATTTTGTAAAGAAACATGATAAATGATCATGTATAGTACCATATAGATGTTTTGAAATCCCACTTATATTTTCTCTTAGTTATAATGTTAAGAGCAACTTTAATGTTATTGGAATGTAGTTCTTATATATTATGAGTTATCTCAAAGTCTTTAAGCAAAGAAAGCAACCAAAATAAACTCAGAGGTAGTATTTTATATGCAAGGATATTTAGCCTCCACGAATGAAAATAAAATGAATTAGTACTATTGTGTCCTCTAAGAAATGATAGAACATCCAAGAAAGATGCAAAAGAATTAGATGAAATATTGAGTATCAAGATAGATACTACAATCTGAATTAGCAAAGACTTTGAGATGAATTGAAGAGTTGGAAGAAAAAAAAAGAATTAGCTCATCGCTCTCTTGAGATATTCAACACATGATAAGCTGCCTTGAGATGTGGCATCCTTGATGTAGCTTAAAATTGGCTTAATATACTAACAACAAAATTAAGGTCAAGATGAATGATAGTAAGGTGTATCAATTTACCAATCAAATACCTATACTTGGAGGATCAACAATCAACTCTCCTTTTCCCTCAAAAAGTTTAGGTTTGAAACTATGTGATTAAAAGCAGGTTCACATCTTAAATAATCTAGACGAGAAAGCATTTCCAAGAAATATTTCATTTGACAAACTTAAATACTAATAGCATTTCGAGTAACTTTCACATGGAACAAATATTTTTAAGGCCATAAATTCTTCATTTTGAACGATGTGCTAATCAATAATTTGAGGGCATCTATATCTAGTGTATTACTACTTGAAATAATGATGTCGTCATCACGTGCAAAGGGGCCAAGAACATTGGAGAACAAGTAGAAATAATAAATAGTAGGTTTCAAGACATACATGGACTTGTGCAAATACAACATATTTATTTTCCTTTCATTCCCCACAACAAGAGACTCTTTTGTGATCTTATACTTACTTTCCCTAACAAAATCTGTGAACCTCTCATCATCCAATTTACTCATGGATATTAAATTGAAGTGGATATCGAAAACATGTCTACCTTCCATTACTATTAGTTTATTTTTATAATACCCATAATTTTGGTTGAAATGTATTTTCTCATTCTTATATTTTTAAAATCATTATTTGATAGAAAAAGAATAAATCAAAATGGGAAGACAAATGAAACTAGATACTATAGTCAGTCACTCAATTATTATCTTGGGATACATGATTGACGTAGAAATCATGAAACACAATCATGATGTCACATTAAATAATAAAGATAATAGTCTTCTTATTATAATACTTTTGCCCACCCTATTCCCTTTTCCAATTCATAGAATCTTTATTTATGTAATCAAGCTTATTGAAATGGTAATACTTAATATTTTTCCTATATTTGGATATTTCTATAATGATAGAAGGGTTATTACTTTTGACTTCCCTCACACCTATCTTGGTTTTCACATATATTTTATTGTTCATGTCACTCTAATTTTTCATTTATGAAAACACTATGAGATGATTGTCCTTTTTCATTTCTTTAACAACTATCCCTCTTCATTTAAACAACTATCTTTGTTAATATCCATAGTGGAATTCCAATTTATCACTATTAATGTCTTCCAACTACTATACAAGGAGCTTATAAGTAAAACAGTTTATGTTTCAACACTAATATTTATCTTCATTGTGACTAATCTGCTAACTATACCTTGAATCAATCTAATGTATCCAGTCATATTGTTTCCATCATTTTACTTCATATTAACAAGTTTCCTAATTAAGTTCTATTTTTTGATGTTTTATTGTAGAACATATTTTTTATCTTCCTCCACACAAAGCAATCTTCAATTTCATCAAAAATATGCTCATATAACTTGTGTCTATCCACAATCTAAGAAATGACTTTGCTATGCTACACATTATAATCCTTATCGTCCAAATCAAAAGGTTTCTCTAATAGTGTGATGATCTTATACAAAATTTTAAAGTATAAAAAGTCTTCAATCATACATTTGTTGTATATTTGATGTCATGCATATCATTAGGTTTGCAATTACATTTACATAAAAAAAATACTTCAATGTTACAATAGACATAAAGGGGTTAGTAAGTCATATACCAAATTTAGATAACATGCGATAAGTTGATTCCATAGATTTTGTCAATTCTAAATATCCTGATAAGTAACACTTATTAGATATACCACCTCGTCATTTTTCCTTAGCTAATGAAAAAAAAACTTCATCATCTTTGAATACAATTTTAGTTATAATGCTCAGTGACATATTAGCACAATCATATTTATTTTCAAAATATCTATACAAGTCATGTATTTATTCGTATATTTTACCATCTAATTCTTATGGTTGGTTCATGCAAGTACATATGAATTTAAAAATATTTTATATATTTTCTATCTTAACCCTAAGATCCATACAAGCAGCTAAATAGTAGAGTGGTTGGATTATCGATTAATATCTTAAATATTATTTTTACACTAATATAGATATTTCATGAAAATATTGATGTGTCCTGTATTATTTAAACACATGACTAATAAATATTACATGTATATCTAAGTACAATGCAAGATGTATGTGTATATATGGATAAAGATAAGTTTAACATATCATAAAAATCTTTAAAATTTTTAGAAATGGAAATCCATATCTTAATCATATTCATTTACTAATATATTTTTGGTTTAGTATTCATAAAATCAAATATAATATATTAATAACCAACATATGATTCTAATATTAGGTATGTTGAATTACAATGATATTAGACATCAAGTTAAAATTTTATTTTTTTAGGTCTATTGACTAATATAAAATATGAAATTATTATATTTTGCTAAATGTGTTGATTTTGCTAGGTTTGTGTTGCGACATTATTAAGATACCAAAAACTTACTATTGTGATACGACTACTAAAATTCGTTGGGTGATTATATCTCATATAATAAAGTTCAACTTGTATATAAGTCATACATTTAGTAAAGTAGAGCTATTTCTAAATATTAATCCCATAGAGATTATGTAGGCATACTGACAAAATAATAGCGAACTAACTACTACCTAAGTTAAGTAGATAGAGTTAGACTCTATGATTGGTTCACTTCATTATGTATGATAATATTTTTTTAGTTATTTGGGCAATATTATATTCTTATGTTAGATGAATGATAGATTAATGTGTAAATGCCCATGTGCTCTCTTAGCATAAAAGCTGACTATTATATTTGGACTGTCACTATCAAAGATGATTACCTCATAGGTATGCACTCAGTATTTCTGCACTAAGACCACACATCATTCCTTTCATAAGTTATCCTCATGTCTACTCCATTTAATAATGCTAGACAACTACTTTGTCAATGTATATCTATTCTTTGACCACAAATTTCTTTAAGATGTGAAATGTAATGATAGTAAATGTGTTTGTGCTTTTGGATTCGTATATATCATACTATTGACAATTAACATATATTATCTTATGATTCTCACATATGATAATCATACAAGAGAAAGTGACTTGCAAGGTTATCAGCACTATATGAGACACCTTACTTGCATATGCCCCATGACATACTTGTGACCATTAAACATGATCGACAGATAACTCCAATAATATGGTAAAATATCTAAGTTAGACATTCTACTTAATTCACATATCACTTGAAGATTAGTTTTTCTAGAATATACATAATAGATTGGTCTTATATATGTTTGTGCTTCTAAGTTTCATAAGTTTATCTCACTTATTAAATTATAAGAGTTGTCACTCCATTCTTATCAAACCATATGAGTATGTCTCGTGACTTGTATATCACCATCTACTACTACTAATATGTATAAACCTATAAAATTATAAAAATCCTAAATTGAAGTTCTAATTATCATCCATATTCACCAATAATCCTAACAACAATGCTATCACAAACATTAAACATTAAAAATTCACTTCATCAATATACAAGTACATAAAAATTAATCTTATATCCCAATTTAGTCTAACTTTAAAAAAAAATTGTGAGAAATATTTGGAGTGATATCTCATTTAATTGAGGATTCTCAATGATATTCCTAGTGAATATCTAAATCTCAAAAACTAATTTCAAATGATTATTTGTTACATTCACCTTGGAGTTACTTCTAATCAAAGGTTGAAAGATGTATGACTAGGTTTCATTATTTGTTGCATTTATTACCTTAATATTTTGAAGATATGTTTGATGTTTTAAGCTAGAAATCATAGTACTAACTTGAGATCATAATTTTCTTATCTTTTTGATCCTTTATGGAGTACAAAAGTCATGGAGATAATAAATGACACAACTCAAGTAACTCTCCTCCAGAGTATGATGTCGCATCACTAAAATATCATGATTAAAATAATTTCTCTATTAAATGCAAAGTCGTGATATTAGAAATGTTCATGACTTAGACATTTATATATGGATAATAAAGTCATAGTACTGTGAATGACTGTGACTTAGGCATTTGTATATGGATCATTAAGTCAATATATTGAAAATAGTTGTAGTTTTGATGTTTTCTCATCAGAGCACCGAGTCGTGATATTGAAAATATCACCACCAAAGTAAATACATTCTAAAACAAAATGTCACAATGATTGGGAGTGCCACGATTGGAGTAAGACTCTATAGAGCATAATAGAATGCTAGAAAATTTTTCATGACTTATTTTACTTAGTATTTTATTTCTGTATCAATTAAGCCATAGTGTTAAAAAATGCCATGACTTTTTGTACAATGGGGGTATGCTACTACGATATGAAAATATTATGGTTATTGCCATTTTGTTTTTCGATATGAAAAATGCCATGACTTTTGGAGCAAGGTTATTGCCATTTTGTTTTTCGTGATATTGTGACCATGGTTCAAAGAAAATATTATGGTTACAAAGTTAATATTGAAAAGTAAAAAAATTATGACAACTTGTTGAAAGAGTCATAATATACAAAGATCACCATAAATTATTATATAGAATCATGGTCACGAAATGATACTGCAACTACTCAATATGTTTGTGGAAAGTATAATTAAGTCATGATATGGAAAATATCATGACTTTCAATTATTTTTCTTCCCTTTTAATCATTATTTTACCAAATCTATTAATTTCACCCAAAACAACTCTAATTTTATTAACATTCATCAAAATCTTCCAAAATAGTTAATTAGTGAAAACTCTCCATTAAAAGCTCAAATATGCACAAACATATCACAAAATATCTACAAAATCACCCAAAAAATTGATATAATAAGTGCCAAATAGTTTGATATACTGAGCCTAAAATTTAATGCCTAAAATTTAATGCATAATGAAAAGAAAAACAGAGTAAAAAGAACAATATTTTAGTTTAACACAAAAAGATACTTATAACTTGTTAAATAATGTAATACAACACTTTCATCGATCACTATATGCTAATTAGTCAATGTCAAATCTAAAATTTATAAAATTATAAAAATGAGTTCTTAAGATTTTTTTTTTGTATATTATAGTAGTGAGGACAAAACTAATAAAAGATAGATAGGGTTGAGAATTATGTTTGAATGAAAATAAGTTTAAAAAAAAGTATCTAATTATAAAAAAAATGTAGTTAATAGTTTTTTAAAGTTTTTTTTTTTTTAATTATTTTTGGTCCAAGTTAGAATAGCTATTACATCAAAAGGCATTGAGGATTGGTTTGGGTTAGCTCATGTTAGGTTGGGTCAAGTCAAATGGGTGCCTATGATGCACCTACCCGAGGTGACCTGACCTAGTCATTTTAATAAAATTAAGCACGTGAGATCACAAACAAAAATTGAGTTGCATAGTCAACTCAAGTTTTGACTTGTATCACAAATCTATGTTTTAATTCTTGGTAAAATTGAAAGTTGTTTTCCTTCTAATCTCCATGTAAATTTGGGTATGGAAAAATGAAAGAAATAATGGGGAATTTTTTGTTGCCCCTATTTTTTGCATTATATATATATATTTTGTTTTTTTTTTCATATGTTATATATTGACTTGTTCTTTTTAATGTGATATTTTTAATGCGTACAAAAAAAGAATATATTTCTGTATATTTATTTAAGAGTATTAAAATCTAAATATTTTTTAGATTTTACCTCCAATAGTAAAAGAATAAATGGGGTCCCAAAAAATATATATACAGAAATTTATAATATGACTGACTTAATTTTATATTAAAATCTAAATATTTTTAATGTCATATCATCTATGCTATGCATAATGTTTTAAAATATATGTATTATAAATTGATAATAAAACGTGAAGTGACTGACTTAAGAAGAATATCTAAATTTTGGAAAAAATTTGTTCATGAAGTATGTTTTAACTTCTTTTCACTGTTATTTGTTTATTTGTCGGGGAGCTGCCATTGTCTTCCTCTTTACCGCCCGCTAGGGTTTTTTCTTACGGCAGCAAGTGTAAGTCCTTCTAAAACGCTGTCCATCACCTCCAAAATTTCAAATCCTTGTCTTGATCGTTTTTTAATTCCGCTAAATTTTGTTTCTCTGCGTTTCTTTTAAATTATGCATTATTAAATGAATTGTAGTTGTTTTTTCTTTTTTTTTTGCTGCAGCGGAATTGTAAAACTGTTTCCTCAGATCCGTAAACAATGAGGTGTGTTGATAGATTGTTCTAATAATTTGTTCATTTAGAATTTTTTTTTGCAGGGATCAGTTTCCACGTAAGTATGCCCGAGTAGTCATTAATGTCCATGTTCTCCAAAGAGAAAAGCACGTAGTTCATGTACTAGATTCACATCAAAACATAAAAATATATTAATGTGTTCAACGTGTGGTTAAATATTTGTTAAATTACGGATTAATAGCAAGAATCCGAGTAACCACAAATTGCAAATACCAACTTGGATTAATTTCTATTGAACATTAATTCTGGCCTACATACGTTGCGTGTTGATTTTGGGCCTTAAAGATCAAACTTCTGAAAATGCTGTTTACTGATTACCTTGTCATGGACGTCATTGTTCCATGGTTATAGTTTTCACCTGGACTGCATGCGTTTTCTGTTATTCATTTTAATGGCTCTAGCATCAAAATGCAATTTTTAAAGCTAGAGCTGTGATCTTGGTAAATACTTGCGGGGTTTATAAACATTTTTTTGTTTCACTGCAGTAAGCTTAGTGCAGATTCTCTGAGAGAAGCCATTTCCTTTGTTAAGGATCAGGCCACAGAAAAAAAGCGAAACTTCACTGAAACGATAGAACTTCAGATTGGGCTGAAGAATTATGATACCCAGAAGGACAAGCGTTTTAGTGGTTCCGTAAAGTTACCGAATGTTCCTCGTCCTAAGATGAAGGTTTGCATCCTTGGTGATGCCCAGCATGTTGAGGAGGTAGTTTTTTTTGTTTGATGGTCAATCCATCTTATATATTCATCATCATCATCATCATTAGAAAATATGTCTTAAAATATGTTAAAATTTTCTGTATTTACTTATTTTGGTGTTACCTTAGTTGGTCAATCCATTATTTAAATTCTGTAAATATTTCATATGGGATCATGAAATGTGATGAGGAAAGAAAGGGCAAAATTGATCATGCTATAATTAGGAGAAAATGCTGAACAAAAAATGTTGGTTGCTGGCTAGTCCACATGTGATGAACAAATTTATAGTAACAATTGTAACACAAATGTGCTCTATGAAAATCACATTACAGTATGCTGCTGTTTCTCCTGCTTGTTAATTAAGCTCTAGCAATTAATTTTTGAATGTTATGTATGCAGTTTTTATTTTGAAATTATGTTTGGTTGGTTGACATCTTATGGTTGGCCTCTTTATTCATTTTTATTTCAATGCGAGCCTTTCTTTCTTTCATGATGCTTACTGTACTGATTAATGTATACTCATTGATTTTTTTTTTAATCTTATCTTATTGGTTTTGATTGTGATTGGGAGATGAGGGATGGAATAAAGAGTGTCAACTCCACAATTTAATTATTAACTTAAAAATTACACATTTATCCATTAATGAGTAACATGACATATTAGAAGGAGAAAGTATTGGAGCACCACTTTTTATGCAAGTGCTCTACTTGGCATGATCATGTACAAGAAATCAGCTTAATATATATATATATATATATCACTGTAATGAAAACATATTTTTTTGCTGCGTTGGTGCATCTATTTTTTCTAATTCAAGCTTTGGAAAAAATGATATGAATTAATGTATTTTTCTTGTCATAAAAATGTTATTATTTAATCTCATTGTGAATAGTTAGTTATCTGTTAAAGGACTTTTTTCAACCATGAAAGCCTTTAAGTTAACACATAAATAAACAAATTTAGTGTGTTTTTTAAAATGTTAGTGGCAAAACTTAATTAGTACTCAACTAATTTACATTTAGTGTGTATTATGGTTAAATTAGCCATAAATGGAACATACATTGCAAGTGATGCTATTGAATCAATTTTGTTAAAAAATATTAAATGATAAATGATGATGAATGGTTATTATTGAAAAATTAATTATATAATTTTTTCCTTTGTTTTGAAATGCTTTTGAATTTTGAACAAATAACAAGCATATATTCAACGCAATGAATTATTGTGATTTCATTTTTTTTTGAAAGTTTGGTTGGTAATACTAGATATTTGTTTAAATTATTTGAAATTTTGGATTTGAATTTCATGTGTATATTTCATAAATTAGTATAGTTTTAAAAAGTTGATTGGACTAGGTCGTTTGTAGGCCATCGTGGTTGATATGGAACAAAAATGACATTGTTTGTACTAATTTGAAATCTAAATGATGATGTTTTGCGGAGTACATCATGCCAATATCATTCCTTCCTATTCATGTTGATATATGTTAATTTTTTTTGTAGATAAAGTTGCTGATGATGTGCATATGCCTGTAAAAGGGGTTGATACGGAACAACTTGGTTTTTTAGCTGCAAATTCTCATTTTGATTATCAAAATATCTATTGTAATTTTCACAATGATATATTATATTTTTATTTAATAATATTAAAAATTTTCCTTACTGACATGCTCAATTTAGTTGAAATATTAATAAAATAATAAGTCAAAAGTATGTAATTAAGTAAATACTAATATATCAAATATTATAATAATTTAAAAGTTAAAAATATTGTAAGTTATGTTTTGGTTGATCATTTTAAAAATTTGGTTGATCACTGAGAATTTTTTTTATTTTAGGCATATATTAAAAGTTTGCTTTGGTACAATGACAATTATATTTGTCAAAAGATGTTAGGTCTTAGGTTTTAGACTCATTAGATATAGTTTCTTTGATTTTCTAAAATAATATTATTATTATATTGATATCTCTGATGTTGTAGTAAAGGGGAAGACTTGTGCGTTGTGGATGAACTTCGACACCTATTAACATATTATGATTGACATGTGATTATAGATATTTGTCATCTGCATGATGATAAATGATATATTTACAGCTTAGATAATTTGAATGATGGTAATATTTTGATAAATATTATATGAATTTGTATTTGATAAATATTACATATGTTTGTGATTGTACAAATATTAGCATACTAAATTTCATAAAAATTCTGAAATTAAAAGTATTTTGTATGAGAATAATACTAGAAATACAAATAATTTGCTAAATTTTTATATTGTATATATATATATTAGAAATTATATCTTTATGTAATGACAAGTATCTGTATCATCACATATAGACTTCTGGGCAAAGATGTTATGTTATATACATGATATAAATACATGATGTATGATGATATCATCTGTTGGAGCTTGTACCATAGTTTGAGATTCATCATATATTAATATCTATCAGATTTATACCTAAGTTGGAGCTTTGTGTGCTAGACATGACATCCATCTCCGTTATGTTATATACATGATGTATGATGATATCTACGAATAGATAATTTTGGGGAAAAACTCTAATTTATAGATATGTAAAAATTGAAAATAAAATTAATTATTTCTATTTTTTGATAATTATTTTTATTTTCAGGAATAAATAAATTATATATTTATGATATCATTTGTTCCAACTAGTTTGACCTTTCAATGACCAATTTTGTTTTGAATATATTGTAAATTAGTTTGACATTTTACATCATATTTGATGATATGTGTTCAAGATTAATTCTAGATAGAAATTTTAATTATATTATATATGGTCATATTGCAAAACTAAAGCAAATTTTATGTTTTAAATGAACTTAACAACTAAAGTTTTGTAAGGATTTGTACTTCAATAAATATTAAACCTATCATGGCTAAGCATTTCTATAGTAATAAAATTATTCTTAAATCTATCTCTGAAATGATACTTGTTTTTGATGTGTTTAATTCAATAATTTGAAAAACTAGGCCGGACAAGCTGGTAAGATTAGTCAGTATGTTGTCTCGTCTTGCTTATGGAGTGGTCCACATTGTGGAATGGGCATCCAACGAGCTATTCTTTGATCACCCAATTAACAGTCCTTCAGGTGAATCTGGCAAATCGGATGTTCTCTCACAATTCTGTGAGTCATTTTTAAGGCATTAGTGGATCTGGCTTCTTTGGTTTTGAGTATTACTTTAAGTTTATAAATCTAGGAGGTTGCTTAAGAAGTTACAATTTTTTTGCATTAAAATTTTTTTTTAAAAATTTTATGGCAGAATCACTATAGCCTTCTGATTCTGCCCCTAGCTGTTGGGGCCGATGAATCCTACAACTTAAATAAAAAACAATGTGTTTTTTTAATTTTAATTTTTTATCGTTAGGTCATTTCGAGAACTGAACAAGCCCAACGGTCTTATATTCCAGAAACTTTGGCTTCTTGAATAAAATGACTGTTCTGTATGCCTGGTCTGGCACGTGGCCCGGGTTACCATGGTACATCACAGCACAAGTCATGCCTTGAGTGAGCCTGGCACGGTCCTAGGCATGGTGCTGGATGGCCTTGGGCTGGATCTAAGCTGCTTGGTTCGTTTGATACCTCTAATATTTATATGTCAAGTTTAAGTGAAATAATAAAAAAAATACATACCAAGACTTTTTGTTGGTGTTTGCTTTTTCTCATTCAAGATTGTGATGCCTTCATGAAGAAAATTTTCTTTTAAAATTTACTTTGTTCTAGTTATTAGCGAGAATATTAGAGAGAATTAGATTTAGGATTATTTGTTGATTTGATAATTAAAGCATATTCATGATATTTTCTTATAAAATCATTAATAAAGGAAATTTATTTGGTGAAATTTTTGATTCTTGAATTGATGGACGTTGTTAGAAAATAACCAAAGTTAAAATTAAGAATATCTAAAACATATTTTTATCAAGGTTGATCATGAAAGTTTTGTATATATGAAGAATTTTTTGTTTGGAATTAATATTTTCATTTGAATTTTAATAATAATAAGATAACTATATGTTTGCTTATTTGATTAGAGTTAGGCCATTAGGCTTTATGTCGGGAAGCATGAGAGAGTGGATGATTGTTAGTAGATATGTAACAAATAAAATAATAGAAAAAAACTAAAATGGTTTGCGGCATCCCACAAGTTGGATGCTATTAATTAATAAAAAAATTAATAAAATTATCAAAAATAAAAACTAAAATGCAGCACCACATTCAAGATGAGGTGTCATGTTACAAATTTTGTAGCGTGTAAACGATAAGTAATTTATGATTTTATGTGAGTATTCGTGAAAATGTCTTTAGGTTGATTATTGATAGGTAAGTAAGTTGTAACAATTAAATCATATTGGATTTTATTCTAAATAAAGTAATAATCTATTTTAATATATTTTGTACTATATTATCAATCTTTGAATTACTCAGTGAAATATCTTTAAGATGTGATTGGTCAATTAGAGCTCACAAAAATTTAATGACATAATTTTGTACTATATTTTTGTAATGATCTTAAAATAATTATATTCATGTTATTTTTTCATAATAAAATGTAACATACAAAAAAAATAAAAATTTAAGGTAGATTTCTTTTTTATAATTGGAGCAAAATTATAATATGAATTTATTTAATTATGCTCACTATTTCAAAACATAATCACTACATTTGAATAATATTTCATGTTATTGAAAATTATAAATATTGCATTCATATGAAATATGAATATGTTTAGAAAATTTTTAAAAATAATTAACTATATTAATAATATAAATAATATTTGATCTAATTATTATTAAATAGTTTAGTTTTTATATTATCATCTTAAATATGATAAAATTAACTAATGAACTAAGATATATTTATGTATATTTTGACATATAGAGATTTGATAAAATATTCAAAGTAGTTTTCCTATGAGAAAAAAATCTTGTATCTTTTGAGTAACTGATCTTAATAATTAAAACATATCTTAGATATTTTAAATTCTTCGTTTAAAATTTTGGTTGGAAAATAATTTTAATTAAGATCAACCTAATTTATTATCTCATATAATTAAAATATTATTGATGTATATAACTAATATTATATTATCACTTTCTGATAAACATAGAAATAAATATGATTAGTTTGACACAGCTTCAAAGATTAAATATGATAATTGTTAAAGAAAATCTATTAAATCATGCCCTATACAAGATTGCTTTAGGTCATAAATGGTTCTCTTCAATTTGCATACTATACATATGCTCTCATAAATAGTAGAGCATGGTGGATGCTACATGCATAAATACTTTTTTCTCTAGATTATATTGCTTGAATATATTTTTTACATCTTGTAAACAATCTTTTTGTGTCATGATTAAATAAAAAATATTAATTTAATACTAATTATTGTGGTCAAATGAAAAAAAAAATTAGTACTCTATGTTTTATGTCTGTATAAAATTTTTTATTATTAATTTAATCACGAGTCAATTGATTTTTTTCTTGGATCTCTTTTTTATTGTATATATCTATCTATATTTTATTATTGGTTTATTGATTTATTTGGAAATGAGATATCATGTATAATTTGATGAACATAGTTGGTCGCTATCATTAATAATTGAGTACATGAGAAAAAATCTTTAGGATCTTATAATTAACAAGTGATGATAATAAATTAAAATATATAGTATCAAAATAAGAATAATAAAATATTCAAGATATTCTATCAGTTGATATGATAAAATATTTGTCTTGAATTGATTGTGTATGTATTTGTTTAATGTCTTTAAATTGGATTATCAAGTCTCTATATTCTTATTTTTTTATTTGATGTCTCTTTGTCTCTCTCTCTCTCTCAAGGAGTTTCACACCTCATGTCCAATTAGTCCTTATAGAGGTGTCACTACACTATTC
Organism: Sapria himalayana; assembly: GCA_029783825.1. Classification (NCBI taxonomy): domain Eukaryota; kingdom Viridiplantae; phylum Streptophyta; class Magnoliopsida; order Malpighiales; family Rafflesiaceae; genus Sapria; species Sapria himalayana. The sequence continues at coordinate 11,740,277 of JAREIK010000385.1, forward strand.
AAAATGATTAATGCTGGTGTATTAGGCATAATCATTTGAGTAAGGTTAGTTATTACTACCCTATGGGGAATGACATATGGACAAGGAAAAGAGCCTATTGCTACAATGTCTGAAGATATATTTTCTTGAATTGAGTTCATAAAGAATAATGTTGTTAAAATGTAATATCAACACTTAAATTTCTCTTATATTTGGTGAATAGTATTTATATATTTTTTGAGTACTCAAGTATTTAATGATGATATATTTCATGACACAAGTGGCTATTATTCTGCATAGAGAGAAATTACAAGTGAAATAAGTAGACTAAAAAATCTTATTTCGAAGATGAAAAAGTTTCTCTCTTGGACATACAAGCTGGTATGAGATACAACTTAAAAGAATAAAATAAATCATTTAATTGATTTTGAAGCTGCTATTAATAATATTTTTCCTTAAAATATTTAGTTATTTTCTCATGAAATATGAGTGTTTTAATTATTTCAATTATATTATGTTTTTTTTTCTTTATTTTCTTATTCTGTGCAGGAGCACTAATAAATAATATATGATAAATCATCTTGCATCTTGAATAAAAAGAAAATTATTTACAAGTATATTTTAATAGATTATTATTTCTTAATATCTTAATATTATATTTAGATTAAATTTTTATTCTTTAATAAAATCTGGTAAAAAAATTGAATTTATGAGGGTAAAGTTTAGAAGTGTCAAATGAGTTGTGTTGTGCTAGTACAGCATACGGATCTGCATGGTGGCTGGCGCTTGCCAGGGCTAGCCACATGGCAAGTTTTATAAAAAATACTTGCTACGTGTGTGTCATGGTGTTTTTTTTTTAATATTGTTATTATGATTTAAAAGAAATGGCATCGGGTGGGTCGAGTGTTGGCCAATTAGATTGAGCCTACATATTGGTTCTTTACTTTTATCTCTTGGGTCAAATTTGTTGTGCTGGTAGACCATGCCAATAAATTGTACCAACGGTCCAAACATGTGAGTCGTGCTTGGCTTAACACAAGGTACGGTAGCCTCTAGCCCAACATGGTACAAGTTGTGCCTCGGGCTGGCGTGACCCAAGTCCAGGCAATGTTCTGGATTGTGCCTTGGTGAGCTAGGCATGACTCAGTTGGGCTGTGCTTCATGTCGTGCCCAGGTTTTCTAGCCTACTTGACATCTTTAGTTAAATTGAATATAATTATTAATAAAAATAATAAAATGATACAATTTATCAAATGTGATTATTTAATGAGATTCTTAAATATATAAATGAATTAAATCGAATGAGTTTTAATAATTTTTTGATGTGTAGAATAAGAAGTAAAGTACTTTTTACAATCAAGAGATATTATTCTTTTATTATTTTTTAGAATTATAGTTTGTCCATTTATGTGAGTTATAATCAAGAGTAAAGTACTTTTAAATCAATAAGAAGTAAAGTACTTTTATTATTTAAAGTTCTTATGAGTTGAGAAAAATATATACAAATTTTTTTTTGAATTCCAAAAGAATCTAATTGGTTGATTTGAAGATTTTGAATAAAAATATTAGAAAAAGAGAGTAGAATTACATTGTTGTTGTTACATAAAATAATTATTAAATAATAAATTATGATATAATTTTGTACATATAATATATTTGTCAAGTAGAAATAACTAAAATTAATAGTCATATTTTTTTATTCATTAAATAGTGCTATTAGTCACAACAATATTAACAGATATAGACTCACCAAAAGAAATAGCAAAGGGAGTGATTATTTGTGATATAAATATTTATTCTTGAATCTACTACCTGAGATTTTGGACTAAGGTGATGTACAAAAAGTTCAAGAAGTGTGGATGTGAATATCTAGACTAGTAGTATTCAAAGACTAAGACTGGAGTATTCTTAAGAAAATATCATTGTAATATGAGCTGTAAATGTGGTCCTGTAAGTATTCAAAGAGTATGTCCAGTGGTTTTTCATATAAATTTTGATCTTAATTTTTTTCAAACTAAGGGTGTAATGTCTATTATTTCTTCTCGAGCATGTCTCAACGCAACCTCATACAGAAAGTGTTGGTCACTATTGCCTTTCTACCTCTTAGAGTACACCTATTATGTCTCCAATGTCTCAATTTTCACTGAATTATTCTTAATGATTTTATATTAGTTCCAACAATTTTTTAATCTTATCACATGACAGATGCTGACTTAAATGTTAATGGAAAATAATAATTCACACAAATTACCATGGTGTTAAAAAAATTTGAAAAATAAAAATTTTAAATTTTAAATGCCCACACATTATATTGTGACCAGAAACAAACAAAATACCTATGGTGAGCTTCTGTATCTATGCCTAATGAGTACTGTTGTGGGCTTCATTTTCATGGTTAGAAAATGCCTATTGGACAACCTGAAACTAGTCATCAGACTTCTGAAGATTTCCAAATGTTAAAAAAGAAACCAAATTACAGTGTGGCTGCTCTATTGAAGCTGCCATAAACTGTCTTCAACTGCTGGCGTTTGATGTTGTCATCACCACCAGAGGGCGCACTGTTATCTGGGCACCCCTTTTCTAGTGCTCCTTATAGGAAAATCTCATCCAATATGATGTTTGATTAGGGTTCGGATTTTCATTGAGGAGGAGATAGAGATAGGGGGGAAGTAGTCCACAAGTTGGGTGTTTTCAAACAATGAAAAAGAAAATAAAATAACATAAAATTAACTAATACTCAAAACAATATCAATGGAGCCTATATGAAAAAATAATAGAAGAGAAACTATTAAATTATGTTCTTGGTGTTTACTTTAGGTCAAACTTGTTTTTCATATGATAAACCCATTATTCACTTTTCTTCCAAAAAATAGTGGATATCTCATATGAATAACTACCTTAATTTTTTTCATTGAAGGATGAATTTCTTGCTTGGAAGGTTGTATCTTTTAATTCTCGTGCAAGAGAAAACATGTTTCCCTTGATCAATCGATGAAGGTGACTTGTAACCTTGAGATTCATTGATCTTTCTTGATAAATGAATCTCAAGGAATTGGAGGCATGGTTTTAGATCGTGCATGACCAGTCTTGAAGTTAGTGAAGAGGTTTTTACAAAATTTTGATATGAAATCTTATTTACAATTTCAATTGAAAATCATGGAGATTGTACTCAATGTTCAACTTGTAATTTATAACATTCCTAAAAGATAGAGAGGATGCATCTAATAAATCTTGAATTTGAGATATTTTATTATTTGGAGAAAATATTTGTCATTATACCAAGTATAATTTCTAGTATGTGCATGTAATATAAAATTTTTTTAAAATATTAGTTATTTATGTATTATTATTGTCTAAATATATTTAACTTAAGAATTATTATAAAATTTAATTTATTTGTTCTTTATATAATTTTAACTGAAAATAATGATCACACGCACACACACACATAATGATATTGAATTAGTAAATTTTTAAAAATATTAATAGAAAACTCAATTAAAAATATAACTGTACAATGAGAATATATAATTTTAATATTGGATTTATTTAATGCACATGTTTAGTATTTTCATTTATAAATTATAAAAAAAAATAATGCAATTTTAAATTTTGACATCTCTTTTAAGTTGAGTTGCCATTGTTTAGAATATCACCCCTTTTATCTAATTTGTTCTAGATATATAGGCTATACTAATCATTTGTTTTTATTCTTTTTTTTTTTTTTGAAAAAGATGTATTTACTTCTATGTATTTTGTATGTTTGAAATATTGAATTGGTTGATATTTGTTTTGCTGCTTGACTATAATGATCGAGATTAGTTAGATAAGAAATAGAATATTTGATTTCCTCAAGAATGTGCTTATCTAAACTATTTTGTTGAATAATATTGTTATTATGGTAAACTCTTTATTTTAAATAGATTTCAAAATAACTATTTATTTTTTATTTTTTCTGATGAGATTTAAAAAAAATAATAAAATTGTATAATTAATTTTGTAAGATACAAATTAGTATTTAACTCAAATCTGTATATTATGTTATTTATAAGTACTTGTGATTGCTAATAGAAATTTTAAAGCTTGTAGGCTTTTTTACATACATAAATAGATAAATAATTATATTTGATGAATCTATCATAGAAAAATTTTAAAAATAATTAATTATATTAAGTTGATAAGGTATAATTGATTTAATAATTATTATATAGTTTATTTATTTTTATGATTTCATTATATGTAATAGTGTTGATGTGAGAATTTATATAAGGTAAGAAATTATTATTGACTCAATTGGAGTGTTCACTATAGCACAGTTTAGATAAAATTTATACGAGTATCAATCATATATTTTTTTTATGATAACATAGACTTTTTTTTTTGTAATAGGTAATTGTTATCCTAACAAAAACTTTGAGTTTTATAAAATTTATTGTCTAGAATTGTGACAACATACTCTTCTAGTTGAATGATTTTATACTTATTATTTTTGATAATAAAAATATGATTTTAGGTGTCAATAGGTATCAAATTTATTATTTTTTGCAATCTAAAAATAAAGTCTAATTGTTTTACATACCTCTTATTCTAAAGATTATTATGATAAAATATATTTTTTATTTATAATAAATATATTCTTTATTTGTGAGATACAATTAGGGATATAATAATTTATATCCCTGATAATCCATAATGAATATATGACTTAATCATTTCAAAATATGTTGTGTTAAAACAATCTAATTTGTTTTATCTGAATTAATTTTCACATGAAGACATTTGTAATTATCAACTAATTTTTTTGAAGGTCGAGATTATTTTTTTAAATATTTGTCTTTCAATGTGATTTGATATTTTCTCTCAGAAGGAAATCTGAATATTCTATTATCATTATAAAAAGTAGAAAAAGAAATAGATGAAAAAAAATGACATGAGTATGATGATAACCACACATGTGACTTGATATTCCATGTATAATTCTTTTTTTAAAAGAATGATTGGATGATTAAAATTAGAAAAGTTGGTTGTAGAATTATTTAGCTTGCTAAGATGACCTCTTTTTTTTTTTTTGAAAATGTAATTTGCATTTGGTATTTGAATTGTGAAATCGCAATTTAAACATGATCGTGACTTATTTTTTGTAATTGTGATTGAAAGATTATATATTTAGGTGACTTGAATTATTAAATTACAATATGAATGTAGCTGTGATCTTGTTTTTTAGTATTGTGACCTAAACGAAGTTATGATTTGAATAGAATTGTAATTTATCTTGTATTGTTGTAACTAGATGACTTAAGGATTAAGTTATAATTCTGCCTTTTGTGTTGTCATATGAATGAAGTCACAACATGAGAAGTTCATGTCTCATGACTTTGGTTTTTTGTTTTAAATACGTTTTTTATTTCTATTTTAATTATTTTTATTAATGTAATAGAATGAAGTACTGTGATGATTGCAGAATATAATGAAAGTTTTTTTTATTTCAATTGTGTTTATTTCGTGCTCGAACTATTTTTCTTGTGTGTGTGCCATTTCTTTTTGAAACTTTTTTTTCTTTCTCCTTTTTGAGCCTTTGAATTATTCTCACAGATGCTTGTGGATTCTTGTGATTGCCTTGAAGGTATACTTGACATTAAGCTTGACTTAACATTTGGTATTGAAGGAGGTCCGCAACTTAGATTTGGTATCAGAATTAATTTGGTAAAATGCACAAATATAATTATCTTTACAAAATTGTCTTAGAGGTTGGTTGAGACTTGTCATTGTTGGTATGTGAGTTTTGTTTGGTTGTTGGCTAGGCATGGAATTCTCAATATTTTATATCAGAATCAAGTAGGTTCTATCATATGATATCAGAGTTAAAGCTAATAAAGCCTGGTTTTGAGTGTGAATTTAAAATGTCGAATGCGGTGACATTTAGGATTGTGATTGATAAATTTTTGTGGAAGAGCTTTGAAATTTGGAAATTGAAGATAGAAGATTTCTTGGTTAATTGAAATTAGTGCTTTTTCATTGAAGAATTGAAATTGACTGTAACTGATAAGAAACTAAAGACAACATTAACCAAAATATTCGATTCGGATAAGTTGGATTATGAGTATGAGACTTGAATTGATTGTGCCTGTAGATGAGGTTTTGCCTTTTGGTGTCTTTTTTGGTGAGAGAAATGTGAAAGATTTGTGAAAGCAGCTAATTATTTGTATAATTAGGTTTTGCCTTGTAGATGAGGTTTTCTATCATAGCAAATTATTTGTAAATTTTTTTTTTGAGAAATAAATACTTTATATATTTTCATTACATTTACATAAATTTTATATATTGATCAGCTAATTCACATTTATTTGTATTGATAACTAAGTCATTATTCTTTTTTATTTACTATTAGATTTATAAGATAATTTAATTATTATTATTAGTAGTGGTACAACAAAGCAGTCATATTAGATAGTGATTTTAGCCATATTATCATAGATTATGAGAAGGCATAATATAGAAAAATACTTGATGAGTGTTTCATTTGTGAGGAGGATTGAAGAGAGAAGTGAGGAATGTAAAAGTTCAAAGGGAAGAAGTAGAATATAAATTGTGGATAAGTTTGAAATGAAATATTAAAAATATAGTTAAGCTGGACACTTAAGATAAATTACAGGAACAAGCCAACTCAAATGGGAGCTGGATTGGTAAATAAGCTGCTATCTTCGGGAGAAATATATTTTGTAGATATTTGTATTGCTCATATTGATGAAGATAAAAATGATATATTAAAACTAGTATGTTACATCATATTGTTTTTAATTGGAATTGGTTTAGCCGGTATGAGCTAAATGTTGGAGGAGATGTGATTATGAGAAATGACTTAGTGATGAAGATAATTGTCCATAGGAAGTTGAAGATGCGTGTTTCATATTTGAGCAGAAATTTAATTTTGGAGAGTGCAATGAATGACTTGGGGAGCAATGTTGATTGCTCGAGAAACAAAGTGTGAATCTCATACAAGTTACTGGTAAGCATAATCATGATTCTAAATAGTGAACCATTGATTTCTAAGAAGAAAGACATGGTAACTTGGAGTTGTGACATGGAAATAAGGTACTGTGACTAAATTTGAAGTCATGATGTGGGAACATGATGTTGTGATTAGAGGTGTTCTGTGTCGAGGGTACCGAGCCCGGGCCTGGATGGCCCGGGCTCAGGCCTGGCCTGGCCTAGTTCAAGACTGTATGGTTATGGGCTGCACTTACTCTTGGCATGACTCGTGCTGTTCCTTGTCGAGGGTAATTGGCCCATGTGTTGTGCCAGGAATGATCCGAGTGCTTGGCACGTAGGCATGACATGCTAAGCGGGTTAACGGGAGTGCCCGCTCGGGTTTGGGGAGTGCCCGTATCCCAACATCCCGACATGAACCGGCCTAAAACCAGGCTGATTTTGAGCGGCAGGCTATACCGGGTCTACTCTCTAGTGAACCATGTCGTGCCAAGCACGACACTTGAGCTCGTTTGGGCCTGAAAAAAATGAGCTGTGTCGGCTTGATAAGGTATGTTTGACACCTGTAGTTGTGATGTGGGAACACTATGTTGCAATATGAAATAATTTTAAAGCTTCATAGATGGGAGTTTAAGAGTGGAGAATTCTTGAAAAGTCATGATGTGTCTATTAAAATAATTAAGTTGTGATGTGGAAATAGTTAGTCGTGACATAGAAACAAGGTGATGTAACAAAATTAGGAATTATGATGTAGGAACAGAGTCGCAACAGGGAACACAGTGTCGCTACATGGAATCATGTTGGAGCAACAAAGACCAAAGTGCAAGAGTGAAAAAGTCTTGAAAAGTTGCGACATGAGTATTGAAGAAATTGAGTTGTGACATGGAAATAGTGATTTGTGAAATCTTCATGTTATTACATCATTAATGAAGTTGCAATTTCATTCTATTGATGACATAATGTCTTGATGAAGAGATGCAATAGACAAAGATTGAAGACTATTGAGGATGATGTAGTTGAGATAACTTGTGACTTGAGAAAAGATCTATTTGGGGTTGAAACCCACCTTTTAGGTATGTTGATGGTGTGTACTATACAATTCATGACACTTGAGATGAGTTGAGCATTGTATTGGTGGCAAGCACTTGAGATGAGTTGAGCATTGTATGATACATATTACTCTTGTTCAAAAGGTCTTTAGGTCAATTGTTAATTCAAAATGATTAAAAAATATCAGTAATATATATTTTTTTAATGGAATTTAACTTTTAAATTAAAAACTCATTCGAGATTTAAAATTTTTGATTTTAACAAGTAAATTTTAATAAGATTAAATTTAGTTTAGAAATTTTATATAAACTAAACCCAATAAGAGCATTCCATGAAACAAGAGATTCAATTACTGCAGAAGAGTAGTATCTAGGAGCCCTGTGAAAATGCTCTTGATTTGAAACAAAATTTAAATATAGTTGAGATTCAAACTTAAAAGAAGAAAAAGTATTTGTCAAATGAGAGAATTATAGGTTTAACTAGTGTTGGTGTCGTGATCTGAATTATCAAGTTATGACTTGAACTTAATTTTAGATTTGAAATATGTATTTGATGTTGTAGCTTGAATTATGAAATTGTAATACAAATTAAGTTATTATCATGTTCTTTGGTGTTATAACTTGAATAAAGTCAAAACTATGTGTTTGATATTATGACTTGAATCGTGGAGTTTTGATTTTGTTCTTCTGTGTTGCGACTTGAATGAAATTAAGATTTGAACATTATGATAACCTATTTTATTTTGTTGTGATTGAATTACTAAAGGATTTTATTAATAGTATTTTCTTAGGCTTTGCGACACGAATGATATTGTGATTAAGGTATTTAGGTTTAAAGTAGTTTTTTGTTTATAGTTAAGTATTTTTGTGCATGTAATAAAATGAAAGAGGTATGGTAACAATCACATAATATAGTGAATGATTTTCTTCTAATCTTATTGCAGGTTCTCTCCTCTTCTTACCAATTGTTGTTATTGTGCATGTGCTTGTTATTTTTTTTTGAGTTTTTTCTTTTCCTTTTTTTGAGACCCTAAAACTAAGTCTCTCAAACACTTGTAGATCCATGTTATAATTTTCTTTTTTGAGATTCAAAAACATAATCTCTCAGACATTTGTAAATCCATGTGATTGATATCAAGGTACATTCGATATTAATCATGACTTAGCATTTGGAATCTAAGGAGGGCCTAGCTCAAATTTTGTATCAAAACCAAAATGTAAAGTGTACGGATATAATTCTCTTTTCAACATGGCTTCCTTGGAAATTTTTTTCCACTTGAATAAGTTGCGTTTGTCTATTTCTTCTAGTATGTAATTTAAGTGATTGATGATCAAGTCTCCTTGTAGTTGGCTTATCTCAAGATAGAATTAGTGTATACTTGTGAAATGTCAAATCATCTGTATTCAAGATAGATTTTCATGAGAAATTTTATTAACTCTAGAATTAATTTAATTTGTACTTTTTGACACATTATGATTTCATAATATGCATGAATAAGTTTAGATATAATTATAGGCCCCCCCTCTCTCTCTAGAATGGAAGCCTAGGCAGGATTCTAGATGAGTAATAAAAAATAATAGATTTATACATATCTCCTAGATTATTATTCTTATTAGATTCATTAAATAATAATTCATACTAAAAATAAATTTATTTCTCGTTATTATTATATTTATTTCATGAGTAATACTTATTTCATTTTTAGGTAGACATCTTATTCCTTATTGGGAGAGATTATGGATAAAATAAATATTTTTAAGATTTTAAAATATAAATTAAACGATATCTCTAGGTTATAATACCTAAATGAGTATATGATGAGAATTAAAAGAAAAAAAATTGATTGATAAAATAAATTATAATTAAAATTATATATTCATAAAAATACTTTCAACACTTGTACTAAAAATTAGTGCTTGATTCTTCTCAACTAAATAGTAATTATTTTTTGCAATCCTAAATGTGTGGTATTGGTACATGATTGACTATTTTATAATCTTGTGATCAAAATTGTAAGCATGAAAGTTAATAGGTATGAATTCTATTGCTTTTTATTTTTTTACATTTTTTAAATATTTTTTAAAATTGACGTATTTTTTATGAAATATTTTTAAAATATATAAATTTTTTAATCTAAAATAAAGAAAAAAACTGTCAAAGTAAAATGTGTATGATAAGTAGTAAATGGGACATGAGTAAATTTATCTTGAGTCTTGTATCTAATAAGTTTTCAATTATGAATGTTTAATATCAAATGAATCATTTCTCTTATAAGTTTGATATGCAAGATGCAAAATTTTAATATATTTTCTTAACTAACATATCCCACACTCAAGTATATAGATATTTTAAATAATTTCTAGTATTCTCAATTTGATTAATGATATGGGATAAATTAAGAATAAACATTAATTATATTAACAACACTAAAATATCTAATGAAATGTCTTTTTCGTAGTAGAATAAATAGCCTATTTTGTCTTATCTAAAAGATATTTTTTAAAGATTTTCAATTCTGTAAATAAATATTAGTAAAAAAAAAAATAAAGTTTAATCGTCTAGAAAGAGAACTAATGAAAATAAGAGTAGCAATGCAATCATAATTAAATAAAATAAATGAAAGAAATAAAAAATAAGTTTTAATGCTCAGTGAAGAGGAAATTCTTTATGTACCTGAAGTAGTGAAAAGAGAGATTGCTCATATTATGATTATTTATTGCTGAGTTGATAATTTAATAATTTGAAGTAGAAAGATGAGCTACAAATGTCCATCTTCTCACAATGGACATTCGATGTAGATGCATGTCCATGTGTCATTTATCATGCACACATATTTGACACACTTGTACCATCTAATTATTGTACACACATCTATATCTAGTTCTCCTAGAGTTTGTTTTCTGTACATGGGATTTGATTCTGATATTATATGATAAATGCAAGCTATAAACATATAAAAACTTCAATAGAAAATATGAAAATCATTCACATCATTTTGTATAACTATAGTTGGATTGAGGGGGTATCACACATGTTAGGTGCTCCTATCCATAGAATTTTTAAAATTAAAAATATAAGAAAATTGTAAACTATAACATACACATATATGCACACAAATAAAATCAGTCACATCATTTTATTGTTTTGCAAGAAATTATATATATATATATATATGTATGTATATTGTAAACTAAGTATCCATTTATGTTGGTTTCTTGGAAGTCTTTGAATATTAAAAAAATGATTGATTTCATTAAATCTTTATGATTTAATGAAATCTATTGGAGCTTTTTTTTAATCCTTAATTTCTAAGACCTGAAATTGTCTTAAATTTTTTGAATATTAAATTGATTAATTTAATTTTCTGCTAAAAGTAATCTTTATTATATCTCCATTTCAAGAATCTAATTTGTATTATTTTCTTTGTAATATATATATATATATATATATATATATATATATTTCATTATTTATTTTTAACTATAATGGATCCCATAGAAATGCTTCACAATATTTTTTAAAATGTCATGACATTTGTGACACAATCAATTTTTTTTTTCATTTTTTTAAAAGGGTCTCTTATGATATGTTGGTGTTTAGCCAAAATTCGTGAATGCGTGAAATTTCATGCAGAATTAAAAACTTCTATATGATAAATTTCAAAATTAGGTAGATGATGGCTTCTTAAAAATTGTGTTTATATATTCAATTCTTTAGGGCTTTTGGGTTTGATTGATTATTAAAGATTTTGGTTGGTTGAAAGTTGTTTTTAAATATGATGATAGTGGATTTCACACTTAGCCAAAATAATTAAAAAAAAAATAAATTCTAATACAATTTTCCTTATCAAGCGACAAATTATTCTATAATTATTAAAACTGAGTTGTTGTTCTTAAGGAAACTAGGAGTAGCTAGTCTTCTTTGCCCAGGTAATGTGTTTTTGTTCTATTTTATACTGTTATGAAGTGTGGTGTACTATTGAAATGTAGCCTAGCTACAACATGTGCTTGGTTTGCTTCCTCAGTTGAGCTCAGCTTGCCCTGGATGCTTGATCCCAAGTGTGTGTGTGTGTGTGTTTTTTTTTTTTTTTGCCTTTTCTCACTTCAAATAGTTGAATTTTTGTCTACCTCTTTTTTAATATGGGTCGTGGCCAGGCCCAATTGTCAGATTTAAACTATTAGCTTTACTTTTAGATATATCTTTTATATAATCAGGCTGTTTTTTGAGTGAAGAAATACTTGTTTGTGTAGATCTCCCTTTTTATGATCAATAATGATTTCCTTTTTTATTTCTTGTGGAGATAATGTTTTCAAATTTCAAAGCATATAACTTGTTTGTTAATTTTAGATTCTAAGAAGAGTAATTTTTTTTTTGTGATTTTTCAATTGTCATAAGACTAAATAAATATTTTTAAATACTGCTTCAAAACTTTATTGATCATAAGATGAATAAGTAAATTGTGGAATCAACTAGAATGGGGGATAGAATAGACCTGGTGAGATGCTGATTCAGATGCACTATGTTGAGGGATCAACTAGAATGGGAATTATTTTATGTGATGAAAAGCTGAGATTCATATATTATTGTTGTCTATGAAAGGGCCCACAAAGAAAAATTATTTTTAAAAGTTAATAGACTCCAAAACACAGCTAATAGACTCCAAAACATTGCTTTATTGTCAACTATTTGTTTTTAAATTATTTAGCTTGACAGTGGAGTTGAGTTCCTATATCTTTTTAAAGGAGGACATATGAACATAGCTAATAGACTCCAAAACATTGCATCAGTGTCAACTATTTGTTTTTAAAGTATATTAAATTACTTTTTTAATTATCAGTCTCAATCAGTTGGAATAAGATTTAATTAATTTTATTTATCTTTCTATTGAATTTTTTTTGTTGAGAATTTTTATATATTATTTAAAGCTAGCTAAGTGATAATCTTCAAGGTTGATTTATGTGCAGTCATAACTGTGAAAAATAATCATGTAGAAATAAATTTTATAAATATATAATAATGGTAAAATAATGCAGAAAAATTACATATTTTTTTAGTTATCAATGATCAGGTCTCATGTGATATTATGCAAACGTGCCGATGAATAAATGTAGAAGTAAAGTTTTGATATTGTTAATTAGATATTTTTGTTTGCAAATTGTTTTAAAATGTCCTCTTGTAAACAAAATTTGTTTAGCCTCTTGATCTAAACAAAAAAAATGGTGTTGTCATGTGATATATATCAAATTCTATAAAATTATGATTAGAATTGTTAATTGTCTTTGTTATGCATCTTAAAATATGTGGCAACTATATGTTTTAAGTAGATTAAATTATCTGTTAATTGCTTATTCTTAAGGTTAAATAATGTGCAATCACAATTGTAAAAAATGACCATAAAAAAACAAAATTTATAAATATATAATAACAGTAAATCGATCGTAGAAAAATTACATATTATTTAGTTATCTTAACATATATAGCTAGTACAAGTCATGTACAAGTTAAAAATGCATAAAAAAAGCATTCAAATTTAAGGGGTCAGCCATCATTTAACATTGATGAAATGTTTATAACACTTTATCTTGGAGGAAAAAAAATGAAGGAATTAATTTGTAGTTCTTTGTTAAAATATTTATCATGTGATTTTTAATCCGAATGAGTTTTATTGTTTGATTTATCATATATATTTTTTATTGACTGAATGATATTTAATTTTTTTTTGTCTTGCTTGTTTGTCAAGCCAATGATTGATTGAATGATTGATTATTGCAATAAAATATAATTAAATAATTATTTTTCTCATGATAGCATCGAATTTGAATAAACGCACACTTGATTATGATCTTTATCAAGATTATTTATTAGATCTTAAAATAAGGAAACTTTTTAATTTTTTAGGAGATTGAATTGTTTTCCAAGTGAGAAATATTATGAGAATTGAAGTATTTTTGTAGTTGAGGTAAACAAGAACCCTTCATGCTTATCAATTTCCAATCACAATTATGAAAAATGACTATAAAAAGAAGTTATAAATATATAATATTTATAAAATGACTTTAAAATAACATATCATTTATTAATTTGAATTGAGTAGAAAATAATACACTATTATATGTCACACTCATACTATAGTACTTCCTATACACTTACATCATATCAAGTACAAGTTAGGTAAAAGTTTACAATGTGTAATTAAATATTAATATAAAATTAACACATTCAAATTGGTTCATAATTATTTCAAATATTTGGCTATATGAAAACATTGAAGGATAGTTGGATCTTATTGGCTTTGTTAAAATATTTACAAGTTGTTTTTTAGTAATCATGCGAGTTAACAGATAAAATTAATTCAAACCAAATGATATTTATTATGGTGTATATTTATTTATTATTATTTTTTATTGTATTTTGGATGAGAGTGCCAACTTCTAAGTTATCCCAATTTGTTGAGTCAAACTGTATAAGAGCATTACCTTCACATATATTTTTAGAGTCATTGAGTTTTTATTGTAAATTTATTAATATTTTATGATTCATATGATTTAATTTCTATATGATATTAAAAACAAGGGTAAGTTCATGTCCAATATGCTCAAAATTGGATTGAAAATCCTAAACAAGCAAAATTTTATTAATGCCAATTCTATCAAAATTTTGGATAAAATACATTTCATGCATATTACATTGTAGGCACGTATTGTGTGTGTACATTGTGAACAAATCACATACAATAAGTATTCAAGCCAAAAAATAGGGTGGAAACTTTGGTGTGTATTGTTGAGTGATATCAAATGATTGATGATATCAAAAATCATTTGTGTGATATTAATTCATTGTTGGTATCAATTAATGAAAGCTGTGATATGAAATCAATATATAAATACATGAGGTTCTTTCTATAATGTATATGTTGTAGTAAGGAAGGACATATAAAAGAGATGTTTGTACTTATCTCTAGAGTGTGGATCTTGAGCTCTACAAAGTATTGAGATTAAAAGACTAATTTTTTTAAGACAATAATAAAACTTCTTGTTTTTTTATATTACTAGTTTTGTTATTTTTTTTTATTTTGGATTTTTGATTTATTGATATATGAGTTAATATCTATATTATTAATAATTATTTTTTTTAAATATATATATTTTTCATATATATTGGATATTATGGTATCCGATGATAATTCTTAAAAAATCATTGATTTTAATCATATTGATAATTCATTTATATTGGATATTTAGATCCATTTTTGAAGAATTGTTTCATCTAAGATGATATTATATCACATTATAAAGTATAAATATCGTCATTCCAACAAGATTTAGTAATCATCACAATAATTTTTGGGAAGGTATGTTGTTGGTTGTATGTAAGTGTTTATAAGGAGAGATTTGTAATGAGCGGGTTCACACAAATGTTTAATGTGGATTAAATGGTTATTTTGTTTTCAGTATGAATTCTTGTTTTATGTATATCTCATAGATACTATACATGTAAAATGTTTTTTTTCATTTTAACATTGATGATGAGATTTATATATAACAATTGTTTGAGTTTTGATCAACACAATCAGATACATGTAATTTGTAAATTGTGTAAGATACTATATGATTTAAAGTAATCTCTGTGAGTGTAATTGATATTTTTATAATAATAATCTTATTTTGATGTATATTTATTATGATTTTTTTTAGAGAAGTTCAATTGAGATGATAATATTGTTTATTATATATGTGATAATATTTTGATTGTGAGAGAGAATATTCATGTATGATATACATTTTCGTATGTCAAAATATACTTTTATTATTTATTGGAGTAGATGACATATTTCATTAAATATGATTTGATATTATTTTAGAAAAAATAATATCTCATAAGAAGATTTGAGTTTCCTTGTAATGTTAAGAGAAATAATAATCTTTATATAAAAAAAAGAAAGAGAGAATACAATAATATCTGTAAATTGGAGTTCAATATATATATATATTTTTTATTTTTTTAAAAGTAATTAAAAAATCAAGTTCATAAGTATTTACTACTTAGGCTTTTTGAAAGATTCATCTTTTCTAAATAAGTTTTTGGTGATTTAGGGGGCGTTTGTTTTTTCGGCTTAACGTTGAAAACAAATCGGTTTCTGCATATGTGTTATATTTTTTAAATACTGTTCACTTAAAATTATTTAAAAAATGCTTAAACTGTTCACTTAAAATTAAAAAAACTATTTTTTTAGCTTTTTCTATTCAAAAAAAGGCAAACAGAAAAATGCTGGTTCAAAAAATGCTTGATCCAGTATTTTTCGAGTTCTTATTCTCAAACAAAAAATTTTCAATCTCTTAATAGAGATAAAATATATAAAAAAAAACAACTTAATACTTAATTATATTAAGTATCATTAAGCATTAAACTCAAAAAAAGTTCTATTAATCATCAAGTTAAAAAAAATAAACACCCCCTTAGTCTTTCAGTCTCTTGCTTATTATCAATTGGAATTGGACTAGGCTTGCGAATCTCTAGGTCATCTGAACCGTGTGATATTTTCTCTAAAGGGTGATATTTTCTCTAATGGTTGTGATTTTTTCTCTAAAATTAAAAAATAAAAAAAATGTTATTTTTTTTAGATTCAAAATGATTTATACTTGTTTGTATATATGTTAGTTTCATAGGAGTGATATAATAATATAGATCAACCAGTTCCATGTAATCAATGAGTGATTATTTCTTCTGTTTCTCTTTCTATTGGAGAACCAAGTAGAATTTTATGAATAATAAAAGTAGTAGTTTTAGATGTACTTTATTGCCTCTTATAATTTTTATGAGTAATAAAAGTAGAATTTTTATGTTTGTTAATAAAAGTAGTAGTAGTTTTACTAGAAAATAATTTTGGTACATTTAATTTTTTATTAAACTCAAGTGAAAGTAATTATATTTTTATTTGGAATTGGAGTAATCAAGTCAAACACATCTTAACTCTTTAGGTATTATTTTAATGTCTTGAGTGGTATACTATATATCATCTTTTTCAATCAAATATTTTTATATATAATTCAATTTTGTGGGAATGAGCCATTAGAGGAAGACATATTTTAATATATTATTTTTTTATATTTTTATTAAATTATATATATATACATACACACACACACACACACACACACACATATATATATATATTAAAATAATTTAAAAATAGAACAAATCTGAGTTGTAAAATAAACAAGAAACATTTTTAAATCACTTAGCATCATTAATTAATATAATAAAATATATATTTATATTTTTGATCTCATTTCTATTAGATTCATCTAGATTTTAGAATATTAGATTGAATGATTTTTTATTCATATCAGTTTGTCCGGAGAGATATAAACTATTGATTCTTGTACTGACAGCCTAACATTCTGAAGTTGAAAAATAAGTTGAAAGATTTGTGATAGTGAAGATCATTAAAATTCAACTACAAACTTTCCTGGAGAGAGATCCTAAAATCTCACGAGTCGTCTGCAGTCCTCTCGTCATTTTGTAGTGTGCACGTACGCACGTGAGATTCTCTTGGTCTTTATCCGTTCAATCACTATTTGATTGCCTAGAATGAGCTGCCTTTGTAGTTGTTTCCGATGACTCATCTAAATTACACAGCTTGATGATGTAATTGCACTCTGATAGAAAAGTTGCTGTCACTCGAGATTTGACTGAATAATTTAAAGAGTTTATTTTATCGTGGGTATCAGAATGTCATGTTGATAAATTGTTATTTTTCTGTCTTGTTTTTTTGCTACATGATTCTTTGTCGGAACATCTCCAAGAGCTGCGTGGCTATGAATATGCATCATAAATCTGTGTCGTTTGAGATGGGTAGAATATTACCGTGATGATTGTTCTCAGGCTCAAACATTAGGGTTACAATGGATGGACGTAGAAGCATTAAAAAAGCTCAACAAGAACAAGAAATTAGTGAAAAAACTTGCCAAGCAGTACCATGCCTTCTTGGCATCGGATTCAGTCATCAAGCAGATTCCTCGTCTTTTAGGCCCGGGCCTCAATAAGGCCGGTGAGTGAGCTTTAGTCTTTAACCAGCACTTGATGATACACTGCCTGTTAAATTGCTGTGGTCGTGATGCCATATAATGTGGAATTGCAGGGAAGTTTCCAAGCATCGTCACGCACCAAGACTCTCTGGAGACGAAAGTTACTGAGACCAAAGCGACCATAAAGTTCCAGCTGAAGAGAGATCTTGGCCTGGGCGTTGCCGTCGCAAATTGCGACATGGACGAGAAGCAGATCTTCCAGAACGTGCAGATGAGTGTGAATTTTCTCGTCTCTCTCCTGAAGAAGCATTGGCAAAACGTAAGTCCGATTCCGCTACCATTCATCCATCTGTCTCGTTTGCGTCTTTTCATCACACATTTTTTGCACCTGTGATTGTTTGATTTGACGTGACGTGATGGAAAATCAGGTCAAGTGCCTTCATCTAAAAAGTTCCATGGGTCCGCCAAGAAGAATATTATAGCAACTTTTGTTCGTGGTCGTCTCTCTTTATGTGATCTGGAACAACCGCCATGCTGTGGCTGCGCTGGCGTCTCATTTTGATTTTGTTCATCGTAGTTTTTCCTTTGGATCATGCAGAAGGTTTCTCTTCGAATTTTTTTGCCTTTCAACGTTTCACTCCTTTCTTATTTCTAGAGGAAATCGAAATACCCCTTACATTTATGATTCTGCCCAAGGAACCCTAATTTGTTCTTGAAATCGGAATACCGCTTACATTTATGATTTTGCCCAGGGAACCCTGATTTGTTCTTGGTTTGGCGCCCATGTGGACCAATTTTACATAATCAATCGGCTACAAAATTGAAAATAATCCATAAACGTGATAGAATATAGCTTGTCTTTTCCAAGGAAACCTAATTTGTTCTTGGTTTGGCGGCCATGTTTTTGTTGGTTTCCCCAAGCAACCAATTTTACTTGGGCGAATGGGATATTTCTCTTCCATTTGAACAAAAAGAGTTTTATCCACTTCCTGCTGAAAATTAGTTTTAAGAAGATAAATGGACTACATATCATTCAAAGCTCGAGGGGCTTCTCCAATACTATATGAGGCTATTGTGAGCGTGTAGACATGAACGGCAAGAAAAGGATCATCAAGCTCTAGGTAGCTTCACATAAATTAACCTGGTGAGTTAGAGGAATTCTATTATAACTTCAGAATCTCAAAACAGAAAAAATGGAAAAGTAAAATCTTGTGCCATGATTTACAAGCAAACAACTTGGATTTTGATTGAAATTTGATTATTTTTGTTGGATTATTAATTTAAAGCATAAAAATTGTACTAGAAGTGGTAAAGATGAAACTGAGGCATTATCATGGTGTGTTGTATCATGCTGATATCAAGCTCATGTACCAATTCTCCAAAACATTGAACACTTTGAAGATGATATATGGCATGAAATGGATGAATCTTTTTATGCTTGAGTTTGTTGTATTCTTCAACTAAAAATAATTCACTTCTCAAACATAGATATACCTCCATGAAAAGTCTTCATTTTGGAATGAAATTCTTCTTTGTCGATTCTTCTTTCTTTTTACTTTTCAATGTACATGGCCACTTTAACAAATACATAATCAACACTTATAGTCATGCCAAGAATTTTATGTGAAGATACAAGTTCAAGGCTATGCAGTGTGGGAAAAACACATAAATATAAAATACTCAATTGGGAAATTCCTAGTAGAGCGGCTTGGAATATTATTGTAATTAGATTTATCCATTGGTAGGGCATTGTTCTATTATTTCATATTTTGTTTGTCAAGCTGCGAAGGATGTTGCCCAATGTTTGATTTGTGCCTTTAGTTTGCCTATCTATTTAGAGATAACAAGTTTCTATACCGTAGAGATGTGGCAAGTTTTTTCCATAAACTAAAGCAAAAAAGACTAAGAAACTTGATGTCATGGTCAAAAATTATGACTGGTAGCAATCCATGCAAGCCAACAATCTCATTTTGAAAGGTGGTCAACTACAACAAAAATTAAAATGCTCCACTTTGTGCACGCAATAGTCCAAAAATAAAATACATATATAAATTTCCTAAGGAGCATGGAGCAACAAGAGTAGGAAGCAGCATAAGAGTTTAATGTTTTGGGCTTGATCCTTTTCATAATGACACGTGCAACAATATTTGACTAACTTTTCAATATCAGACTTGGGATGTGGCCAAAAAATATTGAGCTTCCACTACCGAGATGGTCTCTTCATGTCCAATGTTTCCTCATAATTTTGATCTCTATCATTCTTCCTTGAAGTCTTAATCATAAGCATATAAATTATTTAGATAATTAGAAAAGCTTGGTGATCAAGTGTATTTACAACTTTGTTCAAAGGACTTGACTTGTGTTTAATAGAGAAAGTGAACTTTCGAATCTAAGAGTTCATTGAGCATGAATTCATTTTAACATGGATGAAATATTGATAAAAGTGGTGACTTGATGATAAGTGTTCTTGTTACTACTTTTGAAGTACTACAATTAACTTTAAAAATCTTACTGAAATCAAGAACTGCAAAGGTAAGTATATTTGTTGGTAATTGGGTTCTTGTTATCTCTTTTATGGTTGTTAAACTTTACAAACCATGGTAATTGTGTTTGTTGTTGACTATTATTGAATATATTTTACTTTGTCTTGATCAATATTTATTTCCTAAACACCTATGGAAAATCTTTAAAAAGTCAAATAACTATAATATACAAAATCAAAAAATTTTCAGTCAAATAACTTCTTAAGGCATGGAAAACGCATCCATTGTAATGGAAAGGGTTAAGTGTAAGTGAAACATCACCTAGCACACATCGGAAATCTCTTTTGGATTTCCAATTTTTCTTCTATAAAAGGATGTTCCCTCTCCTTTTAAAAATATCCCCAATCCCAATTCCCTTTTTATTGTATTTCATTTATTGTATTATTTATTTTATTGTCTTAAGATTTGAACTTTCTATTTTCAAATTATTATTGTGGGTTCTATTTTCATAACAATGGTATCAAATGCATTGTTTAGATAGTAACTTCTGTGGTTAATACATGTTTAGATAGTAATCTATGATTTTTAAGTGGGTATTGGACCCATCCACTTACCTATGATTTTTTGTTTGTATATTAACACAAATAGTTACTATTATTCTCGGTTATTGTTCACTATAAAAGTGAAAAAATTGAAACAAAATTTGAAATAGAAAAATTTAATGGAAGTAATTTTTCATTATGAAAAATAAAAATTAAGACACTTTTGAGAAAGAATAATTATTTAGATGTAATTGAAAAAATACCCACTAAGATTCCTGAAGATAAGTGGAATAAGATAGATGATAATGCGATTGCCAATCTATATTTGACACTAGTTGATAGAGTATTGACGAGTATGACAGAGAATAATACATAAAAAAAATTGGGATATTCTCATGAGATTATATGAGGCGAAATCACTTCACAACATGATCTTTTTAAAAATAAAACTTTATACTTTTAGAATGATGGAATCTATTATTGTAATTGATCATATCAACATTTTAAATACTTTATTTTATCAACTTACTATATGTTGGATCATAAAATAGAAGAAGTTGGACATGCTGAGATTTTACTTCAAAGTCTACCTGATTCATATGATTAACTCATCGTCAATTTGACAAATGATATTCTAATACATAATCTAATCTTCAATGATATTGCCTATGCTATCTCAGAAGAAGAAAGTAGACATAAAAACAAGAATGATAGATATGCAAATGTACATCAAGTAGAAGCCTTGATGATAATATGAGGGAGATCAACATAGCATGGCCCCAATGGGAGTCAAAATTATGGTATACCAAAATCAAAATTAAGAAAAATATTAAGTGTTACAACTATAGAAAAAAAAACACTTTAAAAGATATTGTTGGTTTAAGAAAAAGAGCGGGGATAATGAGTTATCAATTACTTAAGGGAATATTACAAGTATCAATGATAATGACTACTTCTTATACAGTAAAGTAACAATAATAGTTGAAAACAATAATAGCTTGGTGATTACTAGACTCAGGAGCTTCATGACACATAACATCTTAAAAAGATTTGTTTCACTAATTTGAATCAATCATAGGAGGTTTTGTGCACCTATTGGTGATAATCATGCATTCAAGATAATTGATATCAGTACAATCAAAAAAAAATATGTGATGAAATGGTTCGTACCATTTAAGTACAACATATGATAAATTTGAATAAAAATCTATTGTTTTTAGGAAAAATAGATAGTTTTGTGTGTAAAACTCATATTAAGAATGTGATGATAAAGATTATATGAAGCATACTTGTGGTCATGAAGGGAGAAAATATCATGACAAATTTATTTATGCTTAAAGGAGAAACAATGCAGAAGGCTGATGACTTTAGATCATAGTCATTTTATATTTTTTTGAGCATGATGCTGTAAGAAAAATAGATTGTCATTTAGTAGATCAATTATACGAAATAAATACATTTTATACTTGATATATTTTGATGTATACGAATCATCAAAAATATCCCAAAGAAGAGCAAAATATTTAATATCTTTCATTGATAATTATTCAAGGAGATATTAGGCGTAACCAATCAAAAAGAAGTAAAATATTTTTTCAATTTTTAAAGACTTCAAAGTATAGGTGAAACTTTAATCCAAGAAAAAGATTAAGTATATGTAGATAGATAATGGAAGAGAGTATATAGATGACGAGTTTCTTACTCTTTATAAGTAAAAAGTATCAAATAATAGTTCATAGTCATATACATACACATATAATAAAATATTTTATTATGGTTGAACATTAGAGGTGTCAACAGGGCCGGGCCGACCCGGCCCGGCACGGTAGCACGTTCGTGCCCTAAAAAAATGGGCCGGGCCAGCCCGTTTGACACCTCTACTGAACATATATTCTTTTAGAATTAATGAGAGCAATGTTGAGGATTACAAGTCTACCCAACTCTTTTTAGGCGGAAGCAGCTAGCATTGCTTATTATGTTATAAATTAGTCACCATTAACTATGATTGATTTGAAGATGTCGATGGAGATGTTGATGGGTAAGATAGTAGATTACTCTACTTTATATTTTTATTGGATGTCCAGCATATGTGATGTACAATACTCAAGAAAGAACAAAGTTGGATCTAAAATTCAGAAAGTATATTGTGGCATATGTGATATACAATATTCTTAGGGTATTCCAAAGTTTTGAAGGGGTATCACTTATGGGATCCCACTACCCCTAAGGTAATTATCAGCATAGATATAATTTTTATAAAAAATCAACTACAAAGAATAGACAATAATGATAGAATGTTAAAAGAAGCTTTAGAAGTTACCACTTTACATATAGAAAATAATTAGGAGAAAAAAAAATGTTCCAATATTTATGGAGAAAGAACCAAAGCATGAAGTACAATAGCAAATCAAGTTCGAGGGTCTAGAAGTTAGTCAGCCAACACATGATAGAAGATTGCTGGCTTGGTACTTGGAGTATATTATGGAGAGTAATATATCATATTATCTTCTAATAGAGGATGATGAACCTTCAATATTTCATAAAGCTTCATATAGTTCATATACATCTATGTGGATGACACTAGAGAATGAAATTGAAGCTATACATAAGAACAAGACTTGGAAGATAGTACAATTACTACTAAGAAGAAAAGTTATCGGTAACAAATGAGTTTACAAAATTAAACGGAATAACATTGATTAAGTAGAATAGTATCGTGTAAAATTGATGGTAAATGGATATGCTCCGAAAGAATACATTGACTTCATTGAGATTTTTTCTCAAGTATTTTGTCTCACAATAATTAGAGTAATAATGACTTTGTGTGCTACTATATTTGATTTGTATTTAGAGAAGTTGGATATCAAAATTGTATTTCTTCAATAGAGAAATTGAAGAAGAAATTTATATGTTCCAGCCAGAATGATTTGTTGAAATAAGTAAGAAGAACTTAGTTTGTAAGTCAAACAAATCTCTATACAAACTAAAATAGGCACTGAGGTATTGATATAAAAGATTTGATTCTTTTATCATTAGCCTTTGATACAATAGACTTAGTTTAGACCATTGTATGTACTATAAGAGGTTTGGGGATAAAAATGATTTTATTATTGCACGTGGATGACATATTGATAATAGGTCCCAACAAATATAGAATCTAAGAAATAAAGAAATATTTGGCTAGGGGCTTTGATATGAAGGTTTTGAGATTAATGAACAAGATTCTAGGGATGCAGATTTATTGAGATAGAAATAATAAAATATTTGTCTTTATCAAGAAAATTATTTTAATAAGATTTTGCGATGCTTCAACATTCAAGTTAGTAAGCCAATTCTGATTCCACTTCATGTTAATTTCAAGTTATCCTCAAGTATATCTCCTAGTTTAGAAGAAGAGAGAGGAAGATGTCTCGAATATCATATGCATTAGTAGTGAGAAGTTTAATATTTGTAGTGATTTATGTGAGACTAGATATTGCACAAGCAGTAAGAGTGGTTATTTAATTCATAATAAATTATGACATAGAATATTAGAGTACTATGAAGAGGATTCTTAGATACATAAAGGAACCTCAAATAATGTATTATATTATGAATGTTTGGACCTTATTATCAAAGACTATTTTGATACAGACTATGTTGGGAATATTGATAATAGCAAGTCTATTATGGACCATATTTTTACTCTTGCTAGAGGAGCTATAAGTTGGGCTTCAAAGTTGCAATCTATTATATCTATTTTTATGATAGAAGTAAAGTATGTTGTAACAACACAAGCCAGTAAAGAGGTAATCTAGTTGTAGTTGATATTGAAAGAGCTTGGACATAAATAAAATAAAATTACTTTATTTTATGATAGTTAAAGTACTATACACTTAGCAAGAAATCTAATATTCTATTCTAAGACAAGATATATTAGAGTACAATATCATTTTGTATAAGAGAAAGTTAAAGTAGAAAGTGTGGAAATATAAAATATTCACACTGATGAGAACTTAGTAGATATTTTGATCAAACCAATCAATACAAATTTGAATGGTGTAGAGCTTCATGTTGCTTAGCAAAAACATAAGCAAACATAGACAAGTGAGAAAAGTAATTTACAATTAAAAGAATGTAATGAAAAGGTTTGGTGAAACTTCACCTAGCCCACATTGGAAATCCATTTGAGATTTTTGATTTTTCTTCTATAAAAGGAGGTTCCCGTTCCTTTGAAAACTATCCCCGATTTTAGTTCCATTTTTCTGGTATTTTATTTCTTATATTGTTTATTTTATTATCTTAAGGATTGAATTTTTTATTTTCAAATTATTGTTGTGGGTTCTATTTTTATAACATCTATGAAAGTGTTTTGGGCACTTGATCGTCCAAATACAAGTTTGTTCAACAAGTCATAAACTTGAACTAGAAGCTCAACAAGTCATAAATTCCTAAATTCCTTTTAACTTTTTTTTTCAATTATAGTAATTTATTGAATATTATTAAGGTTTCCAAGTTTGTCTTTTTATATCAAAAATAAATAGGAAATGTTTTTTTTTTGTATAATGTAAATCCAAAATAAAAAATAGTATAATTTAACCCCAAACAAGATGCTCAACTAGTTATCTAGTTAATCAAGGACTAAGGTTTTTGTCAAGACCTTCTAATACAATTCTTGCATCTAATTTACATTCAAAATACAAAATAGTAGAATTTATGTCTAAGATTTCATAAATTATTTATCATGGATTAGACCATTTAATTTACTAGTACTAGTATCTTTATAAAATTGTAGTGTCACATTGTTTAGAATATATTCTCATTGATTTTAAAATTTATAAATAAATGATATTATTAATTATATATGATAATACTTATTAAGTGTCGGGCATGTAGAATCTCATCATACTTCTATGTCCAGTATAGATCTCATAGATCTTAATTTATTGATTTTGCATATCTTCAAAATTGAAATTGATGTTGGCTCTAATATCATATCTAAGATATATTATTATTATTATTATTAATTTTATTTTTTTTATTATCACATCTAAGATATTGCATTCCAAATATTTTTAGAAATTGACTTATAAATTTCATTCATAACTTAAAGCATTGAATTACTTATATGAATGCATAACTTAGATGCAAAAATAATTCTTTTATATATGACTTTAAAATTACACACACACACACACACACACACACGGAAGATTTGTGTTTTGAAACACCAAATACAAAATAATTAAAAAAAGAACATTTTATTTCAAAATTTGAAAAAAATATGCAACAAAACATAAAATAATTATGTTTTGGCACACCAACAATTAAAAATCCAATTTTGCCCCCAATAAATTAAAAAAAAATATAAAAAAAAATTAATTAAATTTTTTAGGATGTCATGACAAGAACGTCGGCATTATAAAGTGAAAAAAAATGGTTTTTAACCCGTGACCTTAACATTAAAATACACCCCCAACCATCCAACAACATGCAACAAATTAAATGATGACTTAAAATCTTTATGTGTGTGTGTGTGTGTGTATTTATAAATATAAACATACGTGTATAAATATAGATATAAACACACACACACACACACACACACACATATTTATATGTTTATATTTAGACATGTTTATATTTATATAAATATTTTGGCACTTATTTGATTTGACGCATGTAATTAGATGGTTGAATGTATTATTTTAATGTTGAGGTCGTATGTTTAAATCTCATATTGACATCCATTGGCACCAAAACAATATATTTTATATTTTATTGCATTTTTTTATTTGACTAATAAAATTTACATGATGATTAATATCCAATGACCCAAAAGTAATTATTCACCTTAGCATTATATTGTGATTAATATCCAATGGCTCAAAAATAATTATTCACCTTAGCATCATATCTATTTAGCCAACACAAAGTACAACTACACTAAGATAACTTTCATGCTCCTTGAAACTATAAATATTATAAGTCATGGCAAGTAAAATATGTTGCATCTCAAAAAAAAAAAAACAAAAAAAAAAAAAAAATAATAATAAAATATGTTGCTTCTCATTTCACTAAGATAACTTTCTCTATCATCCTCTATATGGGGTTCATCTGCCTAAGCTTATGCCTCCTCAAATTCGGACATAGTCATCTTCAACAATTGTTACAACCATGATGAGCACTTAGTCTTCAACATATGGCATTCTTCATACATGATCTCCACCATGATTATTAATCTTGCACATTCGATCATTTTTTTTCCTAACATGTGGCCTCTACATACCAAAATGAGGATCCCTTGCAACTCTAACTTATCCACAATTTACTCTAAATATCTATGGAGATTATCAATTTCTTTTTTAGCTCCCATGAGAACTTATGCTGACATGCCATTTATATATAGTTATAAACAAGTGCACCAAAAGTAGGAACAAAGAGATAAATTAGACATAACCTATAGAATATGAATGAAGATATTAGGTAGATGTTCACTCTAGTCTCTAACTCGGTGGTCTCATCAAAACTATGATTCCTTAAGATTTTGAAATCATTAAAATTTACAATGAACTCAATAATAAAGGTAGAAGGAGGGCAACACAAGACAATCTTCATTGTTTGCCTGAACATATACATATTTTATAGAATGACATAGCTCTCACATGTTAAAAAAAATTATAGTGCCTAGTCAATTAAATATCAATTAGTGGTCAAGCATTTTCTTGACATCACTCAATGCAAATAGCACAATAGTTGTAGTTAGATTCGACATGCTAATTAGGATAAAGATACTCTATAAACATATCACCTTTGACATTCTACTATAGTGCACACTTTGAGGCAAGAAAACATGGAAGACATTGAATATGTTGATCCCAATGGTGGGTGATGTGGATAAGTTACTTAAAGAGATAAAAAATAATGTAAGGTCCCATATTTCCTAGGAAATGTTACAATTAATTATTTATAAGTAAGGTATCATATCTAATCATATGACATATTTTTTAGTATTGCTAGATATGTGGTTCTAAAAAAATCATAAGAGTTGGTAGCACAAACATTATGAAATAGTTGAGACTTGGATATCAAATAGGACAAAACCTTAAGGTTTATGGAGAAAAAAGTAAATAATTTTTAAGAACTACGATTGGGTCATTACAATACCATTATTGAAATCATATTATGCTGCTTAGGCTTCCTAGGTGTTGTTTTTGGCTTTAATTCCTCCACTACTATAATATTATGATGAAACATGTGATTCCTATTTTAAAATTTGTGATCATCAAGTATTGTAATAATTTTCTAACATATAAATCTCAAACATACTTTAAAACTTATCAAGTGATGGAAATAATAAAAATATACCCTTAGAGTCTCAATAATTTAACCCTCATGGGCTACATCTCTGAGCATGGGGATGGAGATAGCTCTTCTCCCACCCTTGGAGTCTCAATATTTTTTGAGTTTCTAATCTAGCTCAAAAAAAAATACTAAGTTAAAAAAATATATAATGGTATACTTCACAAACAGGGTAAAAGTTTAACATCCATAATCATTCACATAGTGAAATACCTTAAAAAGAGGTGGTCCAACATAACATGTTGGATTGTTGTGCTACATACATATTTATGGTCAGTCAAAATGACTCAAATACCTTGCATGAGCCCGAGGATCAATACCAGGTACCCTTGATCACGCTTGAGCCATGTTGGGGATAAGATTATAATCATACTAGGAAAAGTTAATTGTAAATTAGAGGGGATAAGATTATATTTAATTATTTATATCCTTTATATTAATTATGAAAATTATTACATCAACACTTTAATTATTTTTTGTAACACACCCCAAAATATAATTTTTCTTTTTATCATTAGAAATGTGGGCATTCAAAAAAAAGGTGAGATCTTAGTTGTAAAAACAAATCAATGATAACAAAACATGATAATACATCAATACAAAACATGATACTGCAATTGTATGCTCTACTCGTTGAGTTAAGGAGATAGTAATTTGTTCTCATAATTTATTTCCTAAGTAACGCCTAGTATAGTTGCAAAGTACATTACACTTTTATCTTTTATGGTAATTAAACTTGTAACTTAATGTGCTAACTTTATATTAACTCATTATATTTTAATGTCCTAAGTAATAATTTTGAATTTCATCATTTTGAATATACTCTTGCATTGCGAGATTAGATTTCATAGCTTTTTAATTAACCTTAGTTAAATATGTTTTAGAATAAATTTTGCAAAAAAATGTAGCAAAAAAAAAAAACCTAAATTTATTATTTTTAATTTTAGAGCACAAAGGAGAAAATACTTCTCAATAGGTGCACTAAACATTATCCACCCTCATCATTCCTGAAATATCACATCCTTGCCACCTTGGATGACATGTCATGTCATTGCCACAAACACATGCCACATCGACACATGTCAACATTTCCATAAAACCAAAAAAAAAAACACCCTTTTTGATAAAACTTACAATTTTTAAAATTGGTACAGTTTTTGAAAATGTAGTACACACACACACACGTATATATATAATGTGTTGTTGTGACTGTGGTGTTGTGTATATATATCTATATATAAAAAATATATACAAAAATGCAACATTTGTATATTTACATGTATACACAACATGAACATACATTTATGTACTATTATATATATATATATATATATATGCATGCATGCATGCATGTGTGTGTATGTATTTGTGTAACATATAGATGCATAGAATATATATATATATATATATATATATATATATATATGTGTGTGTGTGTGTGTGTGTGTGTCTATATATCTTAAATATATTCTATATATATAATATACAACATATATACGCATCATATTTATCTCTATATATTGTATATATTTTGTACATTTATACAAGACATATATATGTAACATGTATATATATCTATATTATTGTGATCAAGTTGCTTTGCATCGTATTATTGCGACTATGTTATTGTGCATCATATTGTTGAGACTATGTTGACATGTATTGTGTTGTGTATTTTTGTATTGATATACATATTGTTAATGTTGAATTTCTATGTTATGACTTTATTATGTCAATTAGTCATGCTATTCAACTTGTTAATGCATGTTCCCATGTTGTTGTGGTGTCTAATATTGCGATCTTATTGTGCATTAAGTCATGTTATTGTGATCCATTGATGTGGTGGCTACCTTTGTGATTGTTACTACATTTATTAGCATTGATGTATTATTTATCATATAGTGGTAATTATCCTTGCTATTGTTACTTCTTGATGCATTTACAAGTGTTGATGTATTGGTTTGCTTTATTTTATATTATTGATTTCATAATTAACACATTGTTGTTGCATGTCTTAATCTCTTTGGAGATGTGTGGATTAACCTTTCCTATTACTACACATGTTGTGGTAATATATAATGTTGCATTACACATATTGTCATTTATTCTTCCACGCTCTATTTAATATTTGGGTTGCTACAAAAATTCAGTATTGTGCACTTATTAGAATACATCATGCTAAAGAATAGCATTTACACACTCGGGATATAATTGACCCTCAAATTTAATTCTATATTATTCATCGAATTACTCCATGAATTTTATATTTTGAAAAATTTATAATCTTGGCGTATAATATATATTCAAGTGGACTTTAGTGTATGCATGTATTATGTCAGATTGATTAAATATTTGACTATGTTGAAAATGTATATCATTAAGGTGAACTACAATTGAACATTGTGAATTGAACCTTGTAAAATATTTAGTTGAATTTTTATTTTGATATATTCTGTTATATTTTTATTTTATTTAATATAATTATTAAAAAGTTTAATTAAAATTTAAAAAAAAAATTAAAATAAAGACCATACCAAAAAAACATCCAAGACACTCAGGCAAGACACCCTCAACAAAGTTGTATCACATTGCTAGATACCAAACATCTTGTTGAGATTAATTTCTCATTAATGTGGATGATCACTACTTGCATTTAATTGTTAGGTAGTTTTGACCCTCTTATTAGCATGTCAAAACCTAAAAACATGAGTAACCAAGAATAAAAAGTTTTGTATCTTAGAGTTGATTTCACTATTTGACAATGAATTATTATGGATACATATTATCATTTCTCCAAGAGATAAGAGCGGACATGTTATGGCAAAAATTACAGTCTATGTATTAAAATTATATATTTAGGAATCAAATATTAATTATTAGACATCTAGTAAATTTCAAATTTAAGGAATAGACTTGAATATTGAAACACATAAATATCTTTGAAGGGATGGCAAACTAATTATAAACTAAGATGATGTTTTGTAGAAAATGAATGACATGTTTCCCTACTTCTTATGTTACTTCTTAATAGTTAGGAAAACTTTTTGGTATCTCTATTCATATCACACACTAGTGGTATGATACCCATGCATATAGTTATAAAAGTTTTATTATGTGAAGATGAGAAGAGAAATGAAATATGAGATACTTTCAATAGAGTCCTTGTTTTTTGGAGACATGGTAGAAGCACTATTAGGCACATATAGACTAATGGAAGAATACATCCTTCCAAGGGAAAATCGAGAAATAGAAAGGTAATTAAGTGCTATCACTACAACAATTTAAGACAAGTCATGAAATATTGCTATGCTAGAAATCAAGTCCAAAAAGAGTGTATAGAAGGAGATAGCCCAAAAAAAAAGGCAAACCCATTGTCATGGAAGGTGATGTCATGTTGCGTAGCACTGATAATTCTGCTAATATAGCGAGTTAGGAGAGTGATTAGATCAAAACACTTGGTGGAATCATTTATTGCATCACTTTTATTGATAATTATAAAAGAAATATATGAGTCATTATCTTGAATTTTAAAAACCATGACTTTCAAAAGACTAATATAAAGCTTTTCTTTGTATGCTCTAATAATGGAGTAGAGTATAGGTGTCTATTTGAAAAATATTGCATATATTAGAGGATTAGACTTTAGAATATACCATCCAATGAACTTCAATTGCATAGCATGGATGATATGATGAACTAGATTATTGAGGAGTGAGTCTAGTGCATACTTTCTCATGTATAACTTCTCAAATAATTTTGGAGAGTAATTATAAATATGGTATTTGATTTAATAAGCACGTGTTATGTAGCTGCCATGGATGGTAATACTTCTAATAAGTTATATTCATCTTAGATACTTATTTGAAAATATTTGGTAGTAAAGTTTTTGTTCTCATTCTAAAAGATAAGAGATTAAAATTATATAATAGTGCATATTCTTTTATCTTCTTTGGTTATGAATATGAGGAGTTTTGGCATAAGATTTGAGATCCTATAGCTAGGAAAACTATTTGCATTAGAGATATTACTATACTAGAATAGTTGCTTATAGATATATTTCATCCGAGTAGTGAGGAGATTAAACTTATATAGATTCTTTTTTATATAGATTTCAATACTCTTCCTCCAATAAATCTGTCATATTAGTGAAGAGGATTGAATAGGTAACTAATGATATTGATCCTTATGATTAGCAAGTTGAAGTGGCGTGGAACATTATTTCGTTATGAAATTGGTGAGCCTTAGATGATGCTTCTCCACTTGAGTTGTGAAGATCTTCCATGTCTTATCAGTTATCATCAATATATCATGACTATGTATAAATCATGAATCGAGTCTAGTGCATGCTTAAATTGGTTTCTTAATTTCATGTGTTCTCTATGAATTTAGATATCCCATGAATATTATGTAGAAAAAGATTCCTGAAAATTTTTTCATAAAAGTTGCTTACATTATTCTCAACCCCTTTTAGCCAAGTAATTTAGGCTGAATATCGACCATTATCTTAAGATTAATAAGAAAAGAGTACACATCAATTATCTTCCCAATGTATCTGTCATTGGTAGTCTTATATATTAATTATATGGTTTATATTACACATATCATTGGTGTCATCAATCATTTTTCTCTTAGATCGGATATATATATATATCATTGGGTATCATTAAAATTAATCCTAAGATATATTCATAGTATATCTCAATTATCTATGTCTTGGTGACTGAAAGCATGTTCTTCTAGGATACAATAATTTCAATATGGATGATGATCTTGATTCAAGAAGGTTTGTCTCATGGTTATTTAATAATATTAAGAGGGGAAGTTGTATCCTAGTAATCTAACCTACAAAATTACATACTAATATTTAGTATTGTGGTAGAATTTATAATACTTACAAAAGCTTGCAA
Organism: Sapria himalayana; assembly: GCA_029783825.1. Classification (NCBI taxonomy): domain Eukaryota; kingdom Viridiplantae; phylum Streptophyta; class Magnoliopsida; order Malpighiales; family Rafflesiaceae; genus Sapria; species Sapria himalayana. The sequence goes on from JAREIK010000385.1 coordinate 11,773,594, forward strand.
AGAAAACTTATGAATGAAAATGGTTCTACCAAGTTCGGATATGTAATAGGATCCATTCAATATTTGATGTGACAATCCAAGTATGATTCATCTTTCTTAAAATTCAACTTTTCACTATCAATCAAAGCACATCAATATAACATATAATTGGATTCAAGTTGATCTAGAAGAAAAGTTTGTTGTTCTTAAGAAAGTACATTCAAACAAAATTAATACTAATATGCTCTTTAAATTTTTGACTGTAATAAAATATAATTTATTTAGAACATATGATGGTATTTCTTTTCCCACTTAGGGCATATAAACATAATTATTGGGTTTATATGAGGTGAATAGACTGATTAATCTAGTTCAACTAGGATTGGATTAATTAAAATTAACTTGAATTAATTTGAGTCTATTGATTTTTATGTGTGTTATATAGTTTATGCTTTTTATCTTGGATACAATTATTGTTTGATTTTGTTTTCACTTAGATTTTTTTTATTTTGTATGGATAAAATAATTATGTATGATGGGAAAAGACATGTTCTATTATATGTGATTTTATAAAAGTTAAGAGGCCATGCAGCAAGGCATGGTGGCAAAAAGAAAGGAAAAATTGGTAGAGAGAGAAAAACACTCCTCCTTCCTCATTTTTCTTGTGTATCTTGCTACCATGTTATGAGAGAGAAACAAAATATCACCTTAGTTTTATTGATTCATGATGTTAAAATAATGGAGTTAGGTTTTCCTCTTCAACCCAATCTACATCTATTTGTTTTGCATTTAATTGTCATTATGACTATGTATTGCATATTGTATTGTTGTATACCATGATGTGCATCATGTTGTTGTGCAATTCTATGTTATTGTGACATTGTGGTTGTGCATCATGTTGTTGTGACTGTGTTGGTGTGCCTCATGTTATTGTTTATCATGTTGTAATGCATCATGTTGTGCAATGACCATGTTGTTGGGCATTATATTGTTGTGACCATGTTGTCGGGCATTATATTGTTGTGACCATGTTGTAGTATATTAGTTTGTTGTGCATTTTCATGTTGTTGTGTATTTTATTACTATTGTTTAATGTGACATTATTGTGTCAACGACATTTGTTGTTCAACTTACTATTTTGCATATACATGCATTGTTTAACTTAGTGCATTTACATATACATGTGTTGTTCAACTAATTGTTTTGGCATATACATGTCGCGCAATGACCATGTTGGTAAGCATGGTAAGACACAGTGACATGACTTTGCTTTGCTGAAATGGGCCATATGGCATGACATGATTTGTTTGGCACATCTAAGCTTTTTTTTTCACACCTCTTAGAAAGATTAATGTAATTTTGACCAATTTCTACAAGTCATCACCAAAATGACGGACATGTCCCATGTCATCCATTATGCCAATAAAGTAGGTTTACATGAGTATCCTGTATGTATTAGACATCTCTAAGCACCGGTTGATGTCCTATTTGCATTTATTGACAAATATCTTTCATGCCTAAAATCTGTGATGTACCAGTATTACTCATATTTGTTATGTCACAATTATCAGATATGTATATAGTAAAAAATTCATTATGTGGGGTGATATAAAATAATGTTACGAGTCAATTATTCAATCACCCTCGTGAGATGCTATATGAGCAAAATTATCATTTTTAACTAGTATCAAGTCACCTTCCAAAGTGATATTGGCCTCTCTCTTAAGTCTATCTCTTCTGTGCACTGTTGTTGCAATCTTTTCTACTTTGCAACTTACCTCTAGAAGAACAAGTTCTTTTGTTAGGTTGTGTGAGACTCATGTCACTCATACCATGTTTCTCAGAAATGAGAATACCATGAGAAGCTCCTTCCTTTCCATTCCTCCTTGTTTCTTCGAACAATAAGTTTTTTAAGATAATGTGTAGTGATATAATACCTCTAAGTGGTGACATGCTCATGAAAACCATAAAGTTCTCCCAACTATCTAGGAGCGAGCTCAGTATTAGACAAGCTAATAGCTCATCTTTTAGGATCATTTTTATGGATGAAACTTGATTCCCTAACTTTTGAAAGATATTAAAGTATGTTGACTTTAGACTACCATCCTTGAATTTCAAGTTAACAAGATATCTAATGATCAATGTTTTATTTCTAAATGTGTTCTTTTTGAACATAGACTCTCATTTCTTTCATAATTTATTTGTCTTCATTTCATCAACAACATGTTGATAAGTATTGCTACTTATCTATTTCCAAATTGTGGAGGTAACCCTAAAGTGCAGGTCTTCAAATTCTTTTTCACTCATCTTTTCAAGTTTCACTTTCTTCCTTAATATGACAATTTGGCGGGACTTCTCTTCACGAGGCAATAGTTTCTTCATCTGCTACCTCAGCTATCACTTCATCATTTAAGCTCAAAAGAATTGTAGAGTGGGCATTCTCTTCATGTCTTCATGCCTTAGCCTCTTTATCCCAACAATAGTAGCAGTAGCATCACAACCATCGACTAGAGGGCTTAGGGCTCCATATATCAAAGTTCTTCAGATGTGCCCATATCTTTATTTGCCACATACTAAAACCATTCCTGCCATTGAATTTCTCAATAGTGGTGTTTAATTGTTCTAGATATTTTAACAAAATTTACAGATTGCTAAATCAGAATATCAGTACAAGTAATAGAATCAAAAATTCATTAACATAACAGAAACTGTAACATAACCAAACCCTTTGATACCAATTATTAGAATTTATGCCTATGTATATAAGTGATTATGCTAAAATATAAGATCAATGGATTGTTTAGAACATAACATAATCAAAACAGACACTAGTTTTAACATGGTTCACTAGCCATTCATTGAGACTAGCTATATCAACTAGAAAAAGCACGTAGCACTTATAGATTTATTAACCCTGAATGTTTAATACATAATAGAGAAAAAGAAGAAGAATGGAGTGCACACTCGTGATTAGAAATACAACATATATATATATATATAACAACTAAGGTTCTACATAAAATAGAATGGGTCGGATCTTCATAGTGGATCAGGTCATTCTCCAAAAATTTATCCGGTCCACTGACCAAGCAACGGGACCCCCATTAATCCCCCAATGTCGCGTATCCAACTTCTCAAATATAACATATTAGTACCTACACCTATAAATAAAATAAAGAAACAAAACAAAGGGTTAAGAAAATAAATAAGAAAACAAAATATATATTACATATTTACATATACTCTCACATGCTTACCAACAAACATTGATGAAAAAAATACATTCTACAAGAACAAAACTCCCACAGTAGTACAAACATTAGGAGCTCTCTCGGAATAATTAGTAGGACTAGGACATAATCACTCTTCCATTTTAAAGAAATTTCCATTAGTATATACTAAAGCATCCTTATTAAAATTCACTAATATGGAATAAAACCATAATAAATAGGATTTTATCATAAAACAACTTACATGGTTGTGGGGTGAATTGAGAAAATTATTAGCATTACCAACAAAGATGCACACTACTTAAAATAAATGGTGAATAAAAACATGGTGGCATTTACCATCAATATACCTAACATCAATATAACTAACATCAATAGACACTAATACTTGACGCAAAGCAACATCACATTCTTATAAAAACTTAATTTATTAGAACACAACACTTTTTTTTAAAAAAAAGTACCCATAATGAAAAATAATTACTTTTAGGTATCTCAAACAAAAATTAATTATATTTTGGGACATGATTTTTTTTTGTTTTTGGATTGGTGCACCATAATATAAAATAATTTTGTTCTAGTGCACTCAAATACAATGATGAGAAAATGCCTCTCACTACATCCATGTCACCATTTCAAATAGTCCACGTTAGATTTCAAAAAAAAAAAAGTAAGGGTAGGATAAAAAAATGTTGGTCGAATCCAAAAAAGTCCCATGATGAGCAAAAAAATATGCGGGTTTTGGTGCACTTCTCTTTTAACACCTAAACTCGAACTCAAATTGTTTTCTTCCCCAATAAACCCTAAGACAACATTGCTTCTTTATAGTGACTTTGTGAAAATGCCAAAATTATTTTAATTAACATGATTTCAAAACTAAGTTTGGTGTCTCTTGTCCAATGTAGCTCCTTAAATTTACAAGTCATACAAATAATAAATTGGATGTATGCCTATATATCAATCTCATATGGTTTGTATAGATAGTTTGATCAACTAATAGTAAACTAACTACTACTCGAGTTGAATACATGTACTTAGTCTTCGTAAGGATATAATTTCTCTAGTATATGTAAATAACTAATTGACACTAGGATTGGCTTACATTCTTGTGTGTGATGATGTTCTCTATTATATGGTTAATATCATGTTCAATTGTTGGATGAATAGTAGATTGGTATAAAAATATATACGTGCATTCTTGGTATACAATATGACCATCATCCTTTGACTATCACTATCAAAAATAATATTCTCATAGTTGTTCCCACAATATTTGAATACCAAAACACATCATTCTATGCAATAATCATTTTCACATATACTCCTTTTAGATTATGAATCAATTACCCTTGATGTTTACTTTGAATATGTGCTTTTATTCTTTATCCTTTAATTATCTTAAAGACATGAAATTATATAGTACTAAATGTATTTTAGCTTTTGGCTTCGTAAGTACCATACTCATTATAATTGACACATGACTTTCCATAAATCTCACATGTAAAAATCATACAAAAGGGAATGGCGTGTAGGGGTATCACCACCATACTAGTTTCTCCCATATGTGTGTGTCTGATGACATACTTGTTACCATATGTCATGGCTGATACATGACTCTAATACTATATTGAAACTTATAGGTTAGACATTCTAGTTAACCAACCCCCCCCCCCCCCCCCCCCCCGCCAATTCTCAAAGATGAATTCTCATCTTAAGTACATTATGGAATGGCCTTAAATATATTCATGCTTTTAGTTTCATAAAAAAAAGTATACTCATAATGATTAAAATTACCTCAACTTTAGTTTTTCACATATAAGTTTATCTCATGCATTAAGATTAGAATGGTCATCATTTTTTTCGTACCATATCATATGAGTACATCCTATGACATACTTATCATTATCCATCATAGCCAACATGTATTAATCTACGTATTCATGAAAATTCTAATTTTTAGTTCTAATTTGTATCCATATCAATCAGCATCCAGACAATATCATAAGCACAAATATAAACTCATAAAATAATTTATTCATCATAAATCAAGGATATTAACCAACCATATATTTTAAATTAGCTAGATGTTGGGGAGGAAATGATACAATATGTTTTAAGAGATATCTTTTGGATTCTAGGGTTTCCACTGAATGATCAAGTAAAATTCTAAGTATAGATTCATAATCCTAATCAAAGATTTCTTGCATTTGCTTTGGATTGTCCTGAATGAGGGTTGGAATTGCATACCATTGGGTTCTTGGCATGCATAGTTTAAATTTCCCCTTCCTCTTATTTTTCATAATTTTCTAAGTGTCACTTTTATATTTCGATAATCCATATGATAATTTAAGTTGGAACTCATGACATAGGCATGAGGTCACAACTTTATTATCTCTTCGAATCTTGTCTATCGTATTGATATTGCAATAGTAATGGATATCATTACTCTAGTAACTTTTTTATGCATGATGTAATGATGTTGAGAATGACCATTATTAATGCCATTACTCTATATAACAAAAAGTTGTGGCAGTTGAATTGGTCATGGCTTTGGTCTTGGCTTTCTAAGTAAAGTATTGAAAAACTAGGATTTGCCATCTCTGACAGATAGGAAAACCAAGCCACATATATAAACCACAAAAATGTGGAACTTTTTTAATGTGTAAAATATTTTTGACTTTTAGCATTTTCTCCATATTTTCCATCATCACAAGAAAAGGGTATATTTAATGAATTATGAAGGCCATTTATACCTTGAAAGTTTTTTTTATTTTGTGCGTACATCCATTGAAAATTATTTATATTACTAGTGAACAATTCTAGGATCATGCAATGTTTAAGTTTTCAATTTTCATATGCATATGCATCATATATTAATACATATTAAAAAGTAAAAATGGGATAAGAATCAAAATTTCAACAAAGAGCATATGATTGTTTAATAATTCTACTAGTTCCGACTTCAAACATTTTTGTGCTGCAATAAATTATATTTTTTATAAAATGGTAATGATGCATTTTTGAAAGTAATATAGTGTTTTGAAATCTTGTATTTTAATATATGTTAATCCATGTTCTTATTAACCATTCATGTTATGCAACCTACTTCTTTGTTGGTTATGTTTACAATTTTTGTTATTTGTTTTATTATTATGTAAGATATTTTAATATTTCAGGTTGCAATCTCATATATTATCTTTTGATTTGGAGGAATTATTTCTTCAGTAACGCTCTCTCTCATCCTCTCCCTTCTCTCCTCCTGGTTTTCTGCCCTAATCCCGTTTGATCTTGAATTTCCAGCTTATAAAGCTTGGTTAAGTGTAATGGAGGTGAAGTTGCCCAAATAAGACCCATTCGGCCAAAATCCCTATATATATTTAAGTATGTTGGGACCGCCTGACACACTTAATATCGATAAGGGGGTTGAACAAGACCCAAGCCCTCCCATCGCCCCTCCCGATCTTCCGCCGCCTGTCCAAGAGAAGCTCCCCCTGAAGAGGATTCGAAGACACCTAATCCTCTGCTCTGAAAACGATTCCTCTGCAACAGAACTCGTGTTAAATGATGGCGACAATTGGCGTATTATTTACGGTAAGTTTTCGGTAGATACTTCGATTGATTCTCCTCTCCCGAATGCTCTTATTGTTAAAAATTCTTCTGAGGATGCTACCGATTCAACAAATGATAATGATGCGCCGCCAAATCTAAACCTAAGCTTAAAATTTAACGAAGATGTGATTCAATCCGAGAACGCCTCGAGTTCTTCGTGTGACTCGAGTAACAATGTTATGTTTCCGAACCCTTCGAATGATTTAAATGATGAATGTGTTAATTTGGGCATGCAAAGGAAATTGTTATCCAGCAGCTTTACATCGACAAATAATGACAATTCCTCCTTTGAAAATGGTAAGCTAATAAACCCTATCAAACTAGATGAAACGTGTAATATAGTTGAGGCAAAAGATAGCCCCCAGGCAGACTTGGTTCAAAACGTGGGCAGTTTGAATAGCCCTTTGGAGATAGAACATCTAACTCCACTGGAACCTAAACTACCCTCGGAGAATCCCCCCATTCTGCCTAATCAGAATAAGGAGGGTAAGCCCACTAAAACTTACGGCAAAAACAAAGCACCGTGGAGCAGTTTATTTGCTGGAAACAGAGAATTTGCTAACTCTTCTAAGCTAAAATTTATCCCTCCAGCACAGCAAGTTAAGGCTGTATTTGTTGAGGATGATTTGCTTCACGAATATTGGGACAACTGTTTGGTCGGGTATTTCGTAACTAGGAGTCCTGGCCTCCCCTCTCTGAGAAAGTTTATGGAAGAATATTGGAAAATCTCTCCACTAATAATTCAGCATCCTAGCGGATGGCTTGTTTTCCGTTTCGGAAATTCACTTGATAGAGATCGTATTCTCAACTCTGGCCCGTATTTGGTTTTTGGTTGCCCTCTTTATGTTAAGCCTCTCCCTGTCGGATTCCACTATGGCCTTAAAGAAATGGCTAATATCTCTATTTGGGTGAAACTGCTTGACTTTCCCCTACACCTATGGAATCCTATAGGCCTTAGCAAGGCTGCTAGCTGCATTGGTCGCCCTCTTCACATGGATAAACTTACAACGAATATTTCAAAAATTTCCTTTGCAAGGGTTCTCGTTGAAATTGATCTAGGAAGCAAATTGGTGGATGAATTCGTGCTGGAATTCCCAGATGGATCTAACATTAGACAATCTGTTATTTATGAAAATTTGCCTTTGTATTGTTATAATTGTTGCACTTTCGGCCATTCTTCTAATGTCTGTCGCAAAGTAAAAGCCCAAGATGGAAATCCGATTGAGAGTAATCATGCTATCCCACTTTCGGATAGAGGCTGCCCTCCTACAGATGATGTCCTAGAAACTTCTCAGTCAAAGGCACTAGTGGAGCCAGTAACCGTATCCCCATCCAGACTAAGTGCTGCTGAATATACAAGGAAATCTTGTTCATCCGAGGAAGGACAATTTCCAGCTGTGACACCTACTATTCAAGCAGATTCAATAGCCGCGCCAATGAATGCTTATCAGGAAACTGAAGGCTTTATCACAGTCAAAGCCAAAACAAGGAAAAAAGACCCGGGAATAAGGGAAGGCCCTTCCCTTAATCTCAGAAACAAAGACAAGAATAAGGAGCAAAAAGCTAAGGGTCTCCTTCCATATGGGCCTGCCTAGAAGAAGCCTAGAGGCTCGATTATTGTAAGGAGCCTCTCACACTTACTTTGTTTTTGTTTTGTTGTTTGGTGGTTTGTTTGTTGGAGTTTTGGAGGTTGGAGGAGGAAATTTTTTCCCCTCCATGGAACGATTACTAAAGGGTATTTGGGGAGAGGTGGGGGCACCTCTAGGAATGGCATGGTGTGTGTCAAAGTGTAATGTGTGCAACAAAAACCCAGATCAATTTCTCTTGATCTGGAATTTTTTTAATAAACCTAAAGAATCAGGCCTAGGTTTTGGGCCTGCAGGGACATCGGCTGAAGATTCCCTTGTTGGACTCACTTGGTTTTCCTCTGTTTGCTACGAAAATCTGTGCTGTATCAATATATGGGTATTATTACTGGATGCTATTCTTTTTCTTTGGATGGCTTTCTTGGTTTTCCTCGCATGCTGGTTTGGGAAGTTGGGGATACAATATGTAAGGGTAGAAATCTCTTGTAAGGGTAGGAAGAAACATGTAACTATTCTTGTAAGCGGGGAGTTGAGGGAATCTAACATGCAAAGGTTTTCTCAGCAATGCTGGAGGAATTTTCCCAGGAAGCTGGCTGGTAGGGTGGTTATAAGGGCTCTGTTTCGGATGGAAGCTCTTAATTCGATATATTGCTGGACATTAGTTATTTTATGGATAGCACGCTTGAATGTGAATAACATACTGGAATCTTAGAGGGTTTAATTGCCCCCTCAAACACAAGGAGGTGTTAAGGCTATTCCAGACCTACTCAATCGACATTTTTGCCATCTCAGAAGCAAAACTCGGTGGTGATAAATTAGACTAGCTCATGCGAACCAAATTTAAAAAATTTAATGTTGTGGATAATTTTTCACATTACAAATATGGTCGGATTATGATTTTATGGGATCCCCAGACTGCCGGCATTAATGTATTATCATGTGCAGCCCAGCTTATTACCCTACAAGTGATGGACAAAGAGAAACATTTAGTATTTAGACTGTCCATTATATATGGCCTCCACTTGGTGGTCGCTAGAAGAAGTTTATGGAAGGACTTAGTCAATGAGGGATTAATCCCATCTCCCTGGGTACTAATAGGGGACCTCAATTCTCCCCTATCTGGTCTAGACAGAGTTGGAGGCAGTACTGTCTCCAACTATGAATGCCATGATGCATTGGATCATCTAGCTCGTCTAGGCATGGAAGACCTCCCATCTTCCGGAAACTATTTTACTTGGACTAACGGAAGAGTGTCAAGCAAGCTCGATAGGGCAATGGTGAATAATGACTGGTCCAGTCTTCGACTTGACACCCATGTCAAGTTTCTAGTCCCTGGGCTCTATTCAGATCACTGCTTGATCCTAATGTCTTCGGAGCATGCAGATAAAGGCCGTTTAATCCCTTTTAAATTCTGTAATATGTGGGCTTCACATGACGATTTTGGGCCGCTAATTCAAAGCACCTGGAGAAGTAAAGTGAGCGGGTCCGCTATGTTCCAAATCGCTGTAAAACTAAAATTGTTGAAAGAGCCTCTTAAGAAGCTTAATGACCGACATTTTAGTCATATTTGTTTGAGAGTTAGCCGGGCTAGAGAAGCCTTAAAGGCTGTCCAAGAGGAATTGCTTTCTCATCCTCGGCCTAAGCTAAAAACAGAGGAAATCCAGCAGAAAATCAGCCTAAAAAAATTAGAAGAGTGCGAACTCTCCTTCCTTAGGCAGAAGTCCAAGATTCAATACCTTAAAGAGAGTGATAAATGCACTAGATTTTTCTATGCATTAACAAACTCTAAGCTGCAAAAGAACAAAATTGTCACAATTGCTGATGACAAAGGGTTTTACTCTACGTCTAAGAGTGAAATTGCAGACACTTTCGTTTCGTATTTCAAAGACTTGCTGGGCAAATCAATGGCTAGGAATCATATTAATGAGACCATTATGGCTAATGGGCCAAAATTAAAAGATGAGGACCACCGCCTACTTGACCTTTCCTTTTCTTCCGAGGAGATCAAAAATGTGGTGTTTTCTATGGGCAGCTCTAAATCGCCTGGACCAGATGGTTTTACCGCTGAATTTTTCAGAGCGTCATGGAAGTATATAGGGTGCGACGTTATTAAGGCGATTAAGAGCTTTTTCTTCCACAAAAAGATGTTAAGGCAAATCAATCACGCGTATATTGCCTTAATCCCGAAATCTTCCCATGCTTCATCTGTCAAAGACTACCGCCCTATATCTTGCTGCAATGTTGTGGACAAAATTATCTCGAAATTAATTGCATCACGCCTAAAGCAAGTTTTGGATACTATTATCAACCCAGCCCAAAGCGCCTTCATTAAAAAACGCCTCATTTCGGATAATTTTCTCTTAGCCCAAAGTTTGATAAGGAGATACGGCCGTAAAAGAATCTCTCCTCGTTGCTTTTTCAAAATTGATATCCAAAAGGCATTTGATACGGTGGAATGGAGCTTCCTCGTAGAAGTTTTAAATAGCCTTAACTTTCCTAATCAGTTTACTCAAACTGTTTATGAATGCATTAGTACTACATCGTACTCAGTTGCAATAAATGGCCAGCTACACTGATTTTTCAAAGGTCATCGTGGTCTTAGACAAGGGGACCCGATTTCTCCCTATTTGTTCGTCATATGCATGGAATATCTGTCTAGGCAATTTGCCTTCATGGATCGGTTCTCGTACCATCCTGGGTGTGCTCCACTTAAGATAACTCATCTGATGTACGCTGACGATCTAATCATCTTTTCTAAGGGTGATGTGATTTCTACTTCCAACATATTGGAAACCCTGCACGAATTTTCTTATACCTCCGGGTTAAACGTAAACTCCTCCAAATCGAATATCTTCTTTGGAGGAGTAAGTGAAGAGGTCAAGAGAAAAATTGTGGAAAATTCTGGATTTATGGAAGGAACTCTTCCTTTCATTTTCTTGGGTGTTCCCCTTTCGTCCAGCCGTCTCATATCATCTCAATTTTCCGTTCTTCTTGCCAAAATCACTTCAGCGATCCATCAATGGGCCGGGAAGCTACTCTTTTTAGCAGTCAGATTAGAGCTCCTCCGTACTGTGGTCCAAGGAATAGAGGGCTATTGGTTCTCGGTATTCCTATTACCCTCATATATTATCAAGTCCATTGAGAATGCTTGTAGAAGATTTCTATGGGGAGCCAAAATCCATGGTAGATATAGACCTAAAGCCTCCTGGGAGAGAGTATGTCTTCCCATCCATCTTGGAGGCCTTGGACTCTTAAATATATCGACATGGAATAATGCATTTTTTATTAAAATGCTGTGGAGAATTAGCAAGAAGGAAGACAGCCTCTGGATCAAATGGATCCATCATTTTTACTTAAATGATGCTGACATATGGGAGTTACGGTGCTCAAAGGAAGACTCCCCTTTTTGGAA